>QZGG01000054.1:0-331132 GCA_006409495.1 Sedum album | reverse complement strand
GCAAATAGTAGACCACAAATTGTCACAAGAGTCCGGAAGTTTCCTTTTCCAGCAATATTCTCCCAAAGGTGGGGATTAGTGTCTTCTTGCCTATCTGGACTAGATACGTCAACAAGACTAATGCTCATGTTGTTGCGGATAATGCAAAGCTTCCCATTTAACGGAACTAAAGCAGCAGCCTCAAGAGCCCTTGAGCTCCCTAAATGAAGTTTGCTATCAATGAATTTGTTCCAAGATGCTGTAGTTTCGTCGTACACTCTAAGTTTGCAACCATCCTGGCAATCCAAAGCATAAAGCTTCCCGTTCATCGATATGCTAGGGTTACGCCAACCTGCCACCATTCCATCATTTACTTCCGACCATGTATTAGTTTCAGGCTCATAAGCTTCACTCATCACCTCACGCTGAGATCCAAGTCCTTTCAGAAACCACTTCCCATCATAAACTACTGTAATAAAAGGAACCATTGGAGCAGTCATGTCAGTAATGAAATTCCACCTACTCCTGTTAGGGTCGTAGACTTCAGCCGATCTAAGACACCTCTGCATGCCATCACATTCTCCACCAGCCACATATATGCAATTGTTTATGACACAAGATCCAAAAAAATGACGCTTCCGAAGCATGTATGGAGCACTGTGCCATTTATTTGTTCGAGCACTGTAAAATATTACTCTTCTCATAGACCCTCTCCGTGGATCTCTACCACCAAATAAATATAAATGGCAACCGCTAAGTACGCAGCACCCAAACCCAACGACTTCAGAGTACTCAGCTGGAATAGGTGGAAGCGGTTGCCAAACCTGGTAAGTCGGGTCAAACGCATGCCAGGAAATTTTTCCATCACGGTCTCTTTTCATAACATACACCCACTCTTCCGCCATTCCAAGATTTTTCCTTTGACAGTAAAAGTAATTACCAGCAAGGAGGCGATACCATCTCTTACAAACTAGTCGCATCTTCGTATGTTCAACCCGAGGAACTCGTATGAGACAAGCAATAGCAATATCATCAGGCAAGCCAGGAAGCAGAGGCGGTTGATACCTAGTCCTTTCCTTCCGCGCATTTTTACTTCTATGTGCATTTGGATTAATATCAGGCTGTATACACATTTTCGAACCAGGAACAAACTTCCTGGCACCAGCGACAGTACTCGCATCCACTCTGCAATAGCATGATACCGAATCAACCTGCAAAAAAGACATTTACTTTTCCATATGTTTATCTAAATGCCCATTTCTAATAATTTCAGCAGCCAAATTGAGGCACATCAAGAACACGATTTGAGCTGAGGGAACCACAAAAATGAATCAAAAAGTACGTAATTACGTACCATTGGAGCTTGAATTCGAAACCCCCTTTGATCGGAAGCGGACGAGGGTCGCCGAGCAGCTCGCTCTATCTCCATCTAAGATTGTATAACAAGTGACTCGTGAGACAAGATTCAGACAAGATCGAGTAATGAATCCGACGCACGAGACAACGAAGACTACGAAACGGTACCGAATGGGGGAATCTCGCAACCGCCGCCGCTACTCACCGAAACCCAAATTCAACGTGATTGGAATGAATTGAATTTCTTCAATGTTCGTGTGGACTACAGCTGGAACCAAAAGTCTACAACTTCGCTAATTTCCTCTTTTTTTAAATAAATAAAATCATTAAAATGAAGCAGCAAACAAATAAATTGGCATTTATTTACAATTAAAATGATAGAAAATTATCAATATTTTTGTGCAGAAAACAAAAATCTTATAATAGGAAAAGGTAATCTGCAACAGTGATTTAGGTGAGCAACATCCAAAACGACGCAGTTTCAATATTATAGAGATTTTGGATTGGTAAGCTAATCTGATTTATTTATTAATGGTGAATTAAAATCGATTTAGGGATTAAATCGGGAATCCAAGTGAGGTTGAAGTGAAGGTACGCACCTAATTCGTCGATATCTGAGAACCTCGTCAAGCCAAGGTATCATCTTTCTGGTGTCTGCTTGTGAGCCGAACTCGTTCCTTTTACTTCCTTAAGGTTCAGATCTTTTGCTCATCTGGGGTTTGTTTTCTTTTGGATTTTCGTTTCGATTTCGTTGTAAAAACCCTACCTTTTAATACTAGCTTTACATGGTTTGGCTTGCCTTAATGTTTATTCCGCTTCTGTTTAGTGCTGAGTTACAGCTGATTTGTTGTTCTATTCTTTGATTTTGATCTTATATTTTGTTGATTACTCAAATTGTGTGGTTCAGGACTTCAGGTGTTGCTTGTGAACAGGCAGATTGACATCTTATACATTTTGGCTCATATTAGTGCATCCCCGATTTAGATTTCCTGACTGCATATTCAAGGTTAGTAGCTTCGGAGTTGTGAGTTATGTCTTTTAGATTATGTAAACTATTCAAGTTTTGATTTTGTGTGTTTATGTCATGTTAACCATTCTTTTAGTACCTGCATATCTTATTTGTGATTAGGGTGAAGTGATTTGTCCCCTTTTCTTTTACCTTTCTGAATAGGTCCGTCTTATTTTAGAATGCTGAAGCACAGTCTTTGAGATCTCAATCTGCGGCATGGATTTCTGGCGAAGGCACCGTAAAAAGATTCTTGTCTCATGTGGAGTTATTGGAGGTGGTTATTTTCTCTATAAACTCTATGGAGCCCATACACAACGACTTGCTGAGTTAGAGAGTGAACTAGAGAGTGAGCGCGAAAAAGATGAAATCATTAAGAGGCAGTTACTTGAGCATTTTGCTAATATCCAAACAATAGCTGATTCTACTACGTTACCTCACACAATTCAGTTGTTGCATACCCATTTGATGGATGAGTTGGACCTTACGAGCTTGAGAGATAGACTTCTTCAAGTAAAGGGCCAATCCACAAGTATAACAGCTTCAGAGAAGCTAGAGTTGTGGGACAGATTGAAAATTCAAAGTGAGCTTTTATTTCATTATTCATGTGACATTAAGAGATACCTTTGTGTATTTTTTTCTAATTTGGTGTGTTATATTATAATCGTTTCACTACAGTGCTGCTGATTTGCAGGTTTTACCAGAACAGTATTATCTTTGTGGGCTTTAACAACACTTAGCCTATATGTGAGGGTCCAAGTTAACATATTAGGGAGACATCTATATATTGATACTGCTCGCGGTCTTGTAAGTTTTCTCCTTCTTGTAAAATCTAATCTTCCATTAATAGTGTGCTGTTTACTTTTTACTGTGTGTGGAGGTGCGTAACTTTTCCTATAGAATCTACTTTTCTGCCGTTCCATGCCAGTTAGCTTATTAGTTTCCACGCTGAAAACCATTTTTTCAATGATTGGCTCAACATTCCTTACATTTAACTATTTAAGGCTTACATTGATTCTCAGGCAATTCATTATTTCATACTGTATCGGAGATTCGGAGCAGGCATTCGACTAGTCATGCATGTGTCATTGCTCTCACTTCCGATTACTGTATGATTGTTTATTTAGTAGAGTTAAAGACTTGCTGCTTCCATAGTAGCTCTCCAGTTAAACCTTTCATTCGCGATTGTGATTCTATGCAAGTGCGCACCAACCTAATTAAAATCAAATGAGATTCAAAACTGTAGCATTTGGAGGATCTCATGCCACTTGATTGCTTATCATTTTGTTCAATGTATGAAAGCACTCGAAATGAGTTTGTTTTGCCCAATGCTTAGTATTGAGCCCTGAACGTCCTTGCATCAACATTGTTTAGATGTATATAAACACTCTTGCTGACAGTTGGAGTAAATAATGTCTTACTTATTAATGATACCGGCTTCCTTTGAATATTTTTACATGCATTTCATATGTTTCCACAGGATGATGGTAATACAGTAGAATTTGATGACCAGAAACAGTTTCTCGAAAGCATTGATTTCCTATCCCTTTCTGGTTTGCGTGCTTTGGTTACTATGATGCAGGCTGCTGTAACAAAAGTAATGAATGAGTGAGTTTCTATACTGAACACTTCCCTTATATATTTTCTTTGCATAATAGCTGATTTCTTCATTGATCTTCCTGCAAAGTAGAAATACATTTCATTTGACTGCACTTATTTTAACCACAGGATCATATTATCATCCTAGTTTTTTCTTCTTTATCCATTACATGACAAGGATTATATTTGTACAAAGCATGTTAGTGCTGTCAAATGTCAATTTTTAGTTGCTTCATCAATATAACAATATGAATCACTCTCAAGCAAATGTAGAAATATATCCACTCACATATAGGCTTGTAAAGATGACCAGTTATTTCTTTTTGCTAGTGCCATTCTGCGTTGCAACTTCTGATCCACTTTGTGCTTTCTTATATTTGCTCAGGAAGCAGTTGCGGGATCACTTCACCTCCCAGGTGCTTCATGAAACTATCCTGCATATTAGTGAGATGTTTATGAACTCAGGGACGCCTCATCAGTGGATAGACTTCTTAATGCCCGCTGACGGCAGAGCTTCTGCACTGACAACCTTCGACAACAATAGTCAAATGATTGTGGATGAGAGCAAATTCAATCAACTTATGTGGGAAACCCGTGCAGTACTATCAAGGTAACTTAGTTTCTGTGGGCATTTGTCATCTAGTTTGATAGCTAATATTTTTCCTCTCTCCGGCCATAGCTTCTTTATGCATTCAAACATATTGCTATGCTTGTTGCTCAACATAATTTCAAGTACTGGATGATGTGTGTAGTTTATTAGTCTGTTCTCTTCTGTTTGTTTTTCAGTGTTGAATTCAGAAATATTTTGGAAGTGTCGTTGAAGACTGTAATCCGTTCGTTGGTTGAGGATACGAATCGGCAGTTACCCCAACTATTTTCAGGAATTCCGCTAGCCAAACTTTTGCCTAGAGTAGCTCAGATGGGCCCCTTGTTGCTCCAGGAAACAAGCAGAGACCAATATATCAATATTATATACAAAATTCCAGATGTTGAATTATTCTTCTCCCTACTTTATGCAAACATGCCAGGCTCATAGATTGGAAGCAGACATTTGATCTTGATATAATCCAGCATCTATTGCTGATTGGATATGAAACATAAGACAGGGGAATGGAAACCTGATCTCACTGCCTGAACTTTCGAGTCCAGAGAAGCTTGTGGAACCTCTGTACCATATAAGATGCTAAATGGCACTTATGCATATAATTTTACCAGCAGGTCAGAGATATCTAGGGATTTTCAATTTTATTATTTGTGATGTGAAAGAAATTCGTGTTTAAAAATACCATTATGTGACCGTGAGAATGACTTTTAAGATTATTAAAGAAGAAACAGAAGATTTATGTGTTTTGCTGTTGGAGTAGCCTCTATTACAGTAATTTGATGTGAGCGGTATGTCTAATCAGTTTCGTTTGGA
The DNA here is from genome assembly GCA_006409495.1 of Sedum album. Taxonomy (NCBI): domain Eukaryota; kingdom Viridiplantae; phylum Streptophyta; class Magnoliopsida; order Saxifragales; family Crassulaceae; genus Sedum; species Sedum album. The sequence goes on along the minus strand of QZGG01000054.1, from coordinate 325,775 downwards.
AGTATTGATTTGTGCGCAAAGCCCTAGCTGACACCAATGTTGATCCTGTAGTGTTTTTCTTTTTTTAGCATACTTCGACGTGCTTTCTTACAGAAACGTACATAATACTATTTGCTTGTTTACTTGCACAATAAAGCAAATGCTTTGGTTTTAGAATGTTACAGGCTTAACTCTTGTGTTTGTTTTCAGTTAGATACCTCTTATAGGCCTCCTTGTGAACACAGCAAAGCTGCAAGTCAACCTTTTCGATAAATATCGCTCCGCATTTACTCAAACTGCCCCATTCCTGCATCCATGTTACTGATTTTATCCAGATGCAGCATGCCCCGATGACCCTAGATCCAAGTCATATTCTTGTTTCTCCAGTGTGAAAAACTCTTGCACCCACTTCAGGCTTTACTCGGTTTGCATTTAGTTCAATTAAATGAAGGAAGAAATGCAGGTTCTGAATTCATTTTTCAAGCTGATGTGTTCAAGTGTCTCCCACCGGCACAAATCTGCATAATACATGCAGCATTTAAGACTGTTGCTGATCTGTAATTAGTACATTTCTTTATCATTCCATCCTTTACATAATGTGGTTTCTTCTGGGTCTGTGTGCAGATTGATTAGTCACATGTTGAACTAGAAGTAAAATACAATTCCTTTGTATACCAAATGATGCTTTTTGTCTGTATGAGTTAGGAATTCATGTAGTAAAGAGTGACATAAAACAAAACATTACATGTAGTCAATTGTCAGAGTCAAGGAGTGGTTCACTCATGTGTAGATTGATGCATTCAACTAAAAGAATGTCCATAAAAATACTAGAAATGCCCACACTCATTCCCAGCTGGTGTCCTTCTGGCCAATAGATATCTTAGTTTTTTTTTTTTTGATTCAAAGTGGGTACATTTCAATACAAAAGATAGAGATAAGCGCAAAATTGAAACATAACTAATGGGACAAAGACACGGAGACTACACAACATCTGGAGAGTCTCGTTAAAGGCAGCTGAAGTTCAGACCGAGACCGGTACCGTCACCATTAACCCACCGCCACCCAAATTTGAGCAGCCAAAGACCAAAGCCAACCGGATTCGAAAAGACATCCACAGCAGGCAGGACAAAAAACCGAAAGGGCATCAAAGTCAAGGAAGATAGGAAACAACAAAAGGCAGGGTACTCAAGCACATAGGCCCAATCCAGCAGCACACCAGTCCAACAGCCCAACAGAGAGGAAACCCTAGCTGACCAACAGCCCAACAGTGAGGAAACCCAAGCAGCCCAACAGCCCAACAATGAGGAAACCCTAGCAGGCCCCCGACCATCTCTCCAACCCGCGCCGCCGCACGCCCCTCGCTCCGATCCACCCCACGCCGGTCCACCTCACGCCGCTCCGTCACACACCGATCCGCCTCACGCCGAGCCGTCCCTCGCCGATCCAAACCCACCGGCAGATCCAAAACCCACCGGACACCCGAGTTCCCTCATCACTCGCGCCCCAGCACGCCGCCTCAGCCTCGAGTCCCAGCCTCAGCCGAATCCATCCGAATCCATCCGCAGAACCCACGCCGCCCTCAGCCTCGAGCCCCAGCACACGCCCTCCGTAGATCCAACCATTCCCGACCCAAGTCTGCCCTTCCTTCTCCGTCCGGCGCTCAGATCCGACAGGCGCGCACATCTCCGCGGTCCCATCTGAAAGCTCGTCCACCATTGGCCGAAAATCGCACGGAGGCTTGGATTGACGACCAAGCCCTACTCCCCGCAAGGCGACCTCCCACCGATGACCGAGCAAACCGACAGATCCACGGCAGCCCGCCCTCGATCCACCACATGACAACCCCGAAACGGGGTCAGGAAAACAAGCACATGGCTTGAGGAAACGCTAGCATATAGCTAGAGGAAAGGTAGAGCATAGAAGCTCTATTATTGAAAGGGAAATACATAATTGAAAGGGAAGCTGAAGGGAAAGCAAACAGACGCCGAAAAGGAAACGGGGGCGGAGGAGGAACAGCCACCTCCGAGGAGGAACAGCCGTCCTCCCCAGCCCAGATCTGAAATTCGTACGGAAAACCCTTTTAGAGAGGGGTTAGAGAAAAAGGTTGTCCTTCAAATATAATAGATATCTTAGTTGAATGTAAGAATAGATATCTTAGTTGAATGTAAGAATATTGAATTCTTGGATTACTACTTTTTTCTTAATCTTCTCTATTTTTAGGTAAAGGATTGTGACTTGCTTTGCTACTTGATTTGTCAAATTAGCATGCCAAATTAGTAGTTGATTTTCAAATTTAGACACATGATTAACTTGAGTCAGTAATGACATTGGTTTACACTTGTAACATTGTCCAATGAGATTCAGATCAGGTAAAACACTACTTATGTTTAAGCTTCATTGCATATCTCATTGTCTCATTCTATACTATAGTTTATCTTGATATAGTGTTACATTTTGTTTGATTATGTTTCTTAAGTTTTTAAATTTGAGAAGACTTTTCAATGGGAGGAGATGATAATGTAGTGTGACAAATTTTGAAAAGTAGGGAGGGCAAGCTAGAGAAACTAAGTAACAAAGGAAAGGCTCCAAGTGGAGTTAGAGTGGACATCTAGCAATTATCATGTCATAGCATGAGGCTCTCATCAGATACCTTTGTCTTCTTCCATCAGCCCCAAATCAGTACCATCACCTTTTTAACACCATTTTGAACTTGTTGTACTCCATGTTTACTACTCCCTCCATCCCACAAAGTTTGTCCATTTTTTTAATTATTTGTGAGATATAAAAAAAACAAAGTAGACAAACATAATGGGACGGAGGGAGTAGTTTACATATAAATCAAGGGAACCATCAAGCTTAAGAAAAGTATATCAATCCATCTCATCTTGGATATCATTGTAAATTAGATATAACTTATTTTGTTTTGTTGCGTTGAAATCATACTTCTAACTTCCATGAACACCTCAATTAATATCACAATAAAATTCAAATTTTAAATATTTTTGAAACATCTCAAAGTCCATTATTTTTCTTTCCCTTGGCCACATGATAATAGGTTGACCCTACACACTTCACTTCATCATTTGTACACATCTCATTAAACACACTCCTTAATCTTATTCTTTGTTTTCAAACAGAGAAAAATACAGTAAATAAGAAAGATGACATCTTTGATGGAAGACTAGTAAAAAACCATTGTGTCATGGGTGGACTCAAAGATGGAATCTTGAGCTCTGCAAAAGGGTCTGGATTTTTGAACCTCTTGTCCTCACTTTTACATTTCTTTCTCAATTTTATTTTCAGGGTGATTTTGTATGTTTTATACGTATGTAACCAAGATTCATCCATGTCCTAGAGATTCAAAGCTGAAACTAAATATTGAAAACAAATAAAAAACAAAAATTTACACCACCTTTTTATCTCACTTTTAATGCTTTTTCATTCTCTGATGACTTTATCTCCCCACCTCAGAAATTGAAGTAGTTGAAGTTGAAGGCTTGAAGCTGTGCCTCCTCATTTGTTCACACAGTGTAATTCAACTCACTCAGTGTGAAGGCCTAGCAGTTTCTGCTGAAATGTGCTTGTCTTCTCTGCCGATTTCTCAGATTTACATCAACCATTTACAAGGTATAACTTGTAAAGTTTGTATCTTTACTGGCTGGTTGCTGTTGCTTTTGTTGTCTTTAGGTTTTCCTGATTCTGGGCTTTGTGAAGATGTTCCATTAGTATCAGAACCACTAGGGTTTCAGATTTCTGGGTTTGATAGAACTAGGGTTTGGGTGTCTCCAAATGGTCTTTTTGCATTTGGGTATTTGGATTGTTGTCATAGTGATGGAGAAGCTGAAGCTGTTGGTGCTGATGAAGATGGGTTTATGGTTGGGATTAGGTATAATTTAGGGTCTGAATCTGCAAATGTGCCTGTTTGGACTGTTGGTGGTGGGGTTAGGGTTCCTCCCAATTCAACACTTTCTCTGTCAGAAGATGGCAAGTTGGTTTTGGTCGATAACCCTAACAATTTAATTCTGTGGAGCAGCCATACTTCTGAATTGGGTGTTCGAAAAGTTACTCTTTTGAACAATGGGAATCTTGTTCTAATGGATTTGGATAACAATGTGTTATGGGCAAGCTTTGATAGCCCCACTAATACTCTCCTACCTGGTCAGTCATTGCGCTTTCCGCAAACCTTAAGAGCCCCATCGACTAAGACTACTACGAGTTTCTATAACTGTGTCATCCGTCAGTCTGGTAAGCATCATTTTGGTGAGCTTGCCCTTGTGTGGGAAAGTAATGTGACGTATTGGAGAAGTAGCCTAAATGCCCCTGGTATTGTGGCAGAGGCTAATTTTGATTCAAATGGAGTTTTAAGGCTACTTGACGAGTCTAACACGACTCTTTGGTCTAAGGCTAGTCAGGATTCGGAGGATCCTTCTGTTTCCTTGAGGCACCTTAGGATGGATAGGGATGGTAATCTACGAATTTACTCATGGAATAGAGAAACCCGAAAATGGAGAGTGGGATGGCAGGCAGTTCAAGATCAATGTAATGTCTTTGCATCTTGCGGACTCTACAGTGTTTGTGGATATACTTCAACTGGACCTGTGTGCGAATGTATCTACCAAGATCCAATGAGTGCTGCCAAAGGTAGCTCTTCCGGGATGGATATGGGTGGTTCCGGATGCAGAAAGATGGTTGATTTAAGCAGTTGTAGAATGAATACCAGCATGTTATCCATAAGGCATACATCTCTTTATGCTGTGTATCCTCCGGATGATTTTGAATTGATGCTTAGTGAAAAAGCTTGCCAAGAATACTGCTCAAATGATACTTCTTGCATTGCTGTAACTTCAAGGAACGATGGTTCTGGTCTTTGTACGGTTAAGAGAACTAGCTATATCAGTGGATCAAGCAGTCCCTCTAATCCTGCGACGTCATATCTTAAGGTGTGTTTGGTCCCGCAGGCAGTTGCAACTAGAGGAATCGACCCTCGCCAATTTCAAAACAAGCCTCAACAGCAATCTGAAAGGTTAATGTCTCGTGAGGGTAGCACAGGACTCATAGGAGGCATATTTGTAGTAGTTGCAGTAACAGTCTGTGGTTTTCTCGCAATGGAGTTGTTTTTTATTGGAATCATATACCGGAAACGTCAACTTAGAGCTCATCCAACAATCCCGTTTGGGAAAGACGCTAATATGAATCCACACTACAGCATTATCTCCAGATTGTCATACATAGAAATCGAAGAGCTTGTCCAAAACTTTTCCAGTCCGCTGGGTCCTTCAATATTCAGAGGCTTGCTTCCGAATAAAGTTCCGGTTGTTGTGAAGGTTTTAACAAATGTTACAGCATCTGAGAAGGAATTCCGCATCACAGTTTCCTCCTTAGGAGGGATCCACCATCGTAACCTGGTACAACTAAAAGGATTCTGCTTTGAGCCGAAACACAAGTGTTTAATTTACGAATATGTCTCAAACAATTCACTTGATAAATGGCTTTTACAAACTCAGCAGGATGATAGTCCGGGGACACTGTTGCAGAAGCTGAATATCGCTATGGGAGTCGCACGCGCTCTTGCCTACTTACACCTAGAATGTCAGCGTTGCATCCCTCATGGAAATCTAAAGCTCAACAATATCATGCTAGATGACAACTTGGTCCCAAAAGTTACGGACTATGGACTTCAGAGTTTATTTCAGAAAGGCGAAGCCTCTTCATCAGAATCTCCATCAGAGAGAGACATTTACACCTTTGGTGTACTGCTGCTACAAATTTTATCATATCAGCAGGATTCAGTAACCAGCAGTCTATGCGATCTAATTGAGCAAGTAAATCTAAAACATATTTCCGGTAACAGTAATGAGCAGGAACGAATGAGAAGGATCGCAATGTGGTGCGTGCAGAGTCGGCCCTTCTTAAGACCTTCAATAGGCGAAGTTGTTAAGGTTCTAGAGGGAACTCTTTCTGTAGATATCCCACCTTCAGCATTCGGGTCCAGACAGACTAAACTAGAGTCATCTTCATCTTCAGGCGAGATTCACCTAGAAGATAGCTAACAAGCTGGCTAACAACTCCTTGATCTAACTTTTGCCGTGGCATTTGAAGCAACTGTAAAACAAGCTTTGTAGGATCTGTGCGGGATGTTTTTGTATCCAGGAATTCGGTAGTTTCATTTTATGCACACTTACTCGAGTTCTGGATGTAATACTAGCCTTGTTCAGGTGTTCATTCTTGAATGAATCATCTTCACTTTTCATTATACATTAAGTTTCATCAGGCATTCAAGCAAGACAAGGAAAATGGTATGTCAGGATCAACACTTTACAACAATTTATGTAACATGGTTTGGTAGCTAATGGTTGGCATCATCAAACCCAGTTACCAAAAATAGAACTCTCTTGGAATCTAAATGACATTTCACCAGCTGTGTCCCTCATTAGTGGAGGCTGTTGGTTGCAGCTCTCATCTTCATCCACTTCCTTAGAGTCTTCATTGATCAGAGCTTCAAGTGGCAGTGGTTGCACTTGGCTATCATTAGGCTGGATAGCTAGCTGAACTTCATCAGGCATTGCCAGGACTGGAGGTGGAGAAGTCATGTTGTTGACTCTAGGCCTGATGCTCATGCTTCTTATATTTTGAGATGATAGTGTGGGCAATGACATAGAATCTACAGTGAAAATGTGGAGGAGGATCGGGACCTTAGCGTGGCGGTGGAGAGAGAGCTTTTGGCTGAGGGAGACTGTGTCAAAACATCTGATAGCCCCACTTGAGGAAACCATCCATGGGAGCACCTTATGGTTGGAGACTCTGGAGATTACTAGTGTTCTTGATGAAGCTTTAGCTTCCATGTAGAGTCTAGTCAGGCCTGATCTATTCGACGGTGTGGTTTCTTCATCTTTACTGACATTTAGAATGTATATGAAGCCCTGTATACAGAAGGTGGTGCATTGGTCACTAGACAAGTATGATTGATATGAAGATGCATTGGGTATTAGACAAACCTCTTCAGTTCGACTAATGGCGAAGCCAAGCTTGGTGTCCCCTTCTTGAGTCTGATCTCTATAGCATGCTCACCTCCTAGAGGCATATACCATAGACGAACAGCCCTGACAACACCAATGTCCACTCCGTGATAATCTTCAAACCCATATAGGCTGACATTGGCTACATTCGATAGATCAGACAATGTTCCAGCATTCACGGTTGATGAAGCTGTCTCTCCTGTTATCTAACAAAAGGCGGAAAAAACAAATCATCCTAATATCAGACGAAGTATAAAATCAGCAATAAGGAGTCCAAAGCTAAGATGCAGATTCTTTTACACACATTATTAGAGATCACCTTGGTGAGCAGTGACTCAGTTTGGATGTTCATCAATACAATGGAACCCCAGTTGCCTGAGCAGCATTGAACCACGCTTGCGCTCTGGCCAATGTGTCCTCAATATCATTGTAGCGCGAAGCTGACTTGTCAGTAGCTTTCGGGAGGAAAAGCACGGAAAAGAAGCTGCTGGAATTTGGTACTGCGAGCATTTCCTGCATCCTTTTCTCCCATGGATACGCAACGTACCCGTCTTGAAGCTTGGCTTTCGTCAATGCATTCACTATCCTGGAACTCCTTGAAGCTGCGCGTATAATCAGACAACTAACAATATTAGCGTCACGCTTGCGCAATGCTTACCAATGCAGGAACTGGATCAAGGCCGACATGGAAAACAAAGCTCTACTTTTTGACACTTTCACATGAACTCACTTTGTCAAAAGTGGATGAAATGAGATATTTCTATATGAACAAAGGCTATACTAAGTTGGAACCTTTCAGGTAAAAGTTAATAAAGTATAACATAAGGGACTGAAATGTAATTATGAATAAAGAAAGTCAAACGGTCAACCTTGCATCGCGGCGCATTCGGCCTCGGTTCGATCGGAAAATCCGACGGCGTAATTCGGATCGCCGATAGCTCTAAGCATGTACTGCCGTCGGCCGGAAGCTTCGTTTGGAACGATGCAAGCCTGCAACTCGATAGTCTCCGAAGCGCTGCGCCTGACGCGCACGCGAATTGAGGTCTCTTTGTTCTTGAAAGATTCGTGGAGAAGCTTCTGGACTCCAGCTTTGCCGTTCTTGTAAGGAGATCGGTACACCTTTAGAGCGCCGATCTTAATCTCTTCCAAAATATCTCCAGTTTGTAGCATGTCGCTTGCCCATTCATCGCCTTTTGAGCTTCCTTTCAGACACTCGATTGATACCACCGGCGTCACTCCGCCGCTTCCGCCTGCTGCTTGAGTCCGCTCCTGCGACATCCGCTTCAACATGTTGTTGTTTCAAGTTCAGATGCTGCTTGGACTTGGACCTCTCTCTTCATAATAATTCAAGCTGAAGGCATTTTGGATTGGAGGAATCAATTTGGACCTGAAAAGTGAGTTTTCTCTCTCAGTTTTAGGTTTTAAATTCAACTGGAATTTGACCAATACATGAAGCTTTTTGAGGCTGCTTAGTTTCGCTTTCCTTTGTTTCAACTTCCGCCGACAAATTAAATTCCGCAACTTGGAATTTATTTGTTTATGTTTCGTTCTGACCCTACCTTATATTCATTCTGAAAGATGCCGTGTTGCAGAGGTACAGGAGATCCATCCAAGTCTAGCACCAAGAGATCAATACTGAATCCGGTAATAGTTACTTTATGTTGGTTTCTAAGTCATGTAGAATATCATTGTTGGCAATTGTTATATGTGGTTGGTACTTTCGTGGAAAAGCTTTAATATGCTTTGGATCCTTGTATTGGTAGATTCCTGAGTGAAACTTGGTTTGAATATACCACAGCCTGTCTTAGTGGAATAAGCCTAAGTCAACTATGGATTCAATAATGCAGTACGGATGCGTTGGTGGGTAGGAAGGAAATTCTAGTCTTGATCATTTGAAGATTTATGAGTTATTTGATGAGATTCCTGAATGCATCAAAAAATTGTATGTATTAGTATTTTTCTAAGTTTTTATTACTAATAGATAACAATCAGACATGTACATTCCTAAAATGAATGTATAAATCTTATTTGATCCATTAGTAAGCAGTATTGCAGCTCAACTATTTGTTTAGTGTCATGTGCTTTCTTTATTATTCTAATGGATGATCCAGCTACCTTAATCTGAACAGGATCGGCGTGAAGCATTCGATGCTTACAGATGGACTTATATTTGATTATGAATGTTTCGTGATACAACCTACTGTCATGCCCATGTTGACCTTATGCCCACGTTTTCACAAAAACAATCTGGGGGGACCAGGTCTTTTGGAAAGGTAATTTAATTTACAAGTATTTATTGTACATTCCACCCTTATATATTTTGGAAGTTAGCCTTAGGATCATTGCAACATTACTTTTCCAACTTTGGTTGTGGGGAGGCCCAACCCATCATGCCGCTACCTTTCAGTTTCTTCTGTCAATTAGGACTTTTAGTTTCTTGAATGTCTAAAATGGTGACTCTAGGTACACCAAAGAGGGTAAAACCATTCACACAACAAAACATAAAACTCATTGGCATGGTTATATACTAACATGTTAGGAGTTCATATGCTAACAACACGATGACTGCATATTTATTACATTAGTTGTTCCGGACATTGGTTTATTAATAGAAATTACCAGTAGGATCAAAATGTCTGACCTGCTTATTATTTTTCCTAACGATGATGACATGCTCAATGTAGTTCAGGGACGCGTGTTATCTATTTATCAGACAGATGCACACATTTAAGAGAGCTTGGATTAAATTCAACAAGCATTTGCAAAATGAATGACATGCGGGACGTAGTTGCTAGTGCAAGATACCTTCATAAATTAGTGTGGTAAATTACAAAGGTGTCATATCCTGAGATATCTGAAGCATAACTATAAAAAGTAAAAACAATTATATTGTATCATTATCTAAATGACTGCCAAACTGAAAAAAAATTCATTATCGTACTCTGACTTGGATGTAAATTGGAATGCAGGTTGCAAGACTTCTGTCATCCCAAATTTAGATTCTTGACTACTCTGCTGAATATAGTTTTTCCTCTTGGTGCTCCATGGGAAGACCCTTGGAACAAGGCAAGTGGAGGACCATGAGGATATTTTTAGCTAAGGCTGAACAGATTTTTACTCTCGAGAAGAAAGTGTGAATGGCTTAGAGAGATTCAAGGAGCGACTCCAGGTATGGTTGTTTGAGTTACGTCAATTATATAAGGAGATGTCTGTGCAAGAACCAGAGACCACAGGAGGGCGAAAAACACCTTCTTTCCAAGGAAGAGAAGGTTTAGAAAAAATAAATAATAAGGAGCCTTCGGCTACATCTAATTTTTATAATTTAGAGCCCATTCATTAATATGGGTCGCCAAGCTGTGCTAGCAGTGCTTATGTGCCTGTGCGCAGGTGCCGTCACGGTCTTGGCAGAAGACCCTTATTTATTCTATACTTGGAATGTGACTTATGGCACCCTATCTCCCTTGGGCGTCCCTCAACAAGTCATTCTCATCAATGGCGTGTTCCCAGGACCACCCATTAATTGTTCATCCAACAACAACATTGTCGTCAATGTCTTCAACAATCTTGACGAGCCATTGCTCTTCTCCTGGAATGGTGTCCAGCACAGGAAGAACTCGTGGCAAGATGGCGTTCCTGGGACCAACTGCCCCATCCCTCCTGGCACCAACCACACTTACCATTTTCAGGTCAAGGACCAGATTGGTAGCTACTATTACTACCCCAGCACTGCCTTCCACAAAGCTGCTGGTGGCTTCGGAGGTCTCAGGGTCAACAGCCGGTTGCTCATCCCTGTCCCGTTTGCTGATCCAGAAGACGATTACACAGTCCTTGCCGGTGACTGGTACACCAAGAGCCACACTGTTCTCAAGAATCTTCTAGACAGTGGTCGTCCCTTGGGAAGGCCTGATGGTGTCATCATCAACGGCAAAGCTGGAAAGGTTGGTGATTTGAAAGAGGAGCCCCTATTCACAATGAAGCCTGGCAAGACTTACAGGTACAGAATCTGCAATGTAGGTCTCAAGAATTCCATCAACTTCAGAATCCAAAGTCATGCTTTAAAGATTGTTGAGATGGAAGGTTCCCATGTCGTCCAGAACGTCTACGACTCCCTGGATGTACATCTCGGCCAGTGCTACTCAGTCTTGGTCGAAGCCAATCAGGTTCCCAAGGACTACTACTTGGTTGTCTCCACCAGATTGACCAAACACGCCTTAACTTCCACTCGCCTGATCCGCTACACAGGCAGCAAGACCCCTGCTTCCCCTGTCCTCCCTGAGGCCCCTGTTGGATGGGCCTGGTCTGTCAACCAGTTCCGCTCGTTCAGATGGAACCTGACAGCAAGTGCTGCTCGCCCCAACCCTCAAGGATCCTACCACTATGGCAAAATCAACATCACAAGGACCATTAAGATTGTTAACTCTGTTGGCAAGGTTGGGGGAAAGGTGAGGTATGGCATCAATGGTGTCTCCCACCAAGATGCTTCTACTCCACTCAAGCTGGCTGAGTATTTTGGCGTCCACAACAAGGTGTTTGAATATGATATGATCCCTGATGAGCCTGCAAACCTTACTGGTGAGCTGAAGATCGCCCCCAACGTGATCAACGCCACTTTCCGCGACTTCATTGAGATCATCTTTGAGAATCACGAGAAAAGCGTCCAGACATGGCACTTGGATGGATACTCATTCTTCGCTGTTGCGTAAGTAGACCCACATGCCATTCCTTTTTCCAATTATCATTTGGTCATTACTCATATAAACATTTTCAAACATGTACCTGATTGTTCATGGTACTGATCATGCATTTGGTTTTGCAGAATCGAGCCAGGGAGGTGGACTCCAGAAAAGAGGAAGCACTACAACCTTCTGGACGCTGTAAGCAGGAACAACGTCCAGGTGTACCCGAATTCATGGGCAGCAATCATGCTAACATTCGACAATGCTGGTATGTGGAACTTGAGGTCTGAGATTTGGGACAGACGTTACCTTGGCCAACAACTATACGTGAGTGTCCTGTCACCTGCCAAATCGCTAAGGGATGAGTACAACATTCCGGAGGCCGCGCTGCAGTGTGGTCTTGTGGCCAACCTACCCAAACCCAAGCCTTACACTATTTAAAGTAATTGGTGAAAGACAGAGTTGAAGGTGATGGAGTTGTGGGGATATGTTGTTGAGAGAATGACTTGCTTTATCAATGGGCTTTAAATAAATATAATAACCCTTCTGCATATCATCAGTTTCTTGCGTCTTTTTTTACCAATTTAATTACCGCACACACACCAACAAAGCACTGCATCTCAGTTTACCAAACGGCCCCGTTTATTAATGTTTTCGATGAACCAAACATAGAAAAAACATCTTCGGTTCAGTTCTTTTCGTTTCCGTTCGGTAGCAGCGTAAATCTGCATCGCATTGAGGATGGCACAAACGATGGAATCAGCAGAAGCTATGCGCAAGTTCAAAATCGGGTCTTTACCAACGCTCTATTACATACCAGACTTCATCACCTCCGAAGAACAAACCCTACTACTCAACAGTGTATGTATTAAACCCACTTCAACATTAACTTCTTCTTATGATTCTCTACTAGTAATTACATATTAATCATTCCAATTCTTCAATATCTTTCTGTGTAGATCAATCAAGCGCCTCTTGCTAAATGGAAGACTCTTAAAAATCGCAGATTGCAGAACTGGGGTTTTTATTTTTTACTACCCTTTTCAGCTCAAACTGTTATCTTATATTTTATTTTCATTGTTGAGCTTTGGTTTTGTAGGTGGTGTTGTCCATGAGAAAGGTCTTCTCCCTCAAAACTGTGAGTAGGATTGATTATTAGATCACATCTGTATTTTAAACCTTGTTATTCGTTATAACTTTAAATGTAGTTCAGTGACAAATGTTAGGGAATTAAAAGGTCTATGCTTGCCTTCCCGATATCAACTGCTTGACTTCTTGTGATCTATACTGCAGTGCCACCATGGCTATCAACTCTTACAAGAAGGATATCTGAAACTACTGGTTTTTTTCCGTCACCAATTAATCATGTGCTCATAAATGAATACTTACCGGATCAAGGCATCATGGTTTGTTCTCATAAACTTAATTTCTCATTCATCACCAACATTTATGTTTGTTAACTTCTCAGCCTTACATATACTTGCAAAACTAAAACTTGTTGTCGTAGTTGACTTTGTTATTTGCACCTACAGCCACACCAGGACGGGCCTGCTTATTTTCCTGTGGTGGCAATTCTCTCCCTCGGGTCACCTGTTGTCATGGACTTCATCCCTCATTCTAAATTGACACTTCCTGGCACATCAAAAGATCTAAATCAGGATAGTTCATTGGAGCCTTCTGAGATACAGAAATGGGTGGATAATCACCATCCTTTTTCAGTTCTACTGATGCCTCGCAGTTTGCTCATATTCAAAGATGAGGCATATTCAGGTCTCTTCCTCCTTTTCACTTAAATATAAAATTTATGATCTATCGTTTTACTTATAACTAATTTATTCTATGTCTTCTTAGATTACTTGCATGGGATTAAAGATAGCATACTGCAACAAATTCAGGGGGTGAGAGTTCAAAAATAGACATGATTTTTTTAAAAATAGTTGTGCTTCTAGCTACAGTTATTGCCATTCATATTACGTCCCTCTGACTATTCGTTTTATTTTTCTTTTAGGCAGTGAATTTTAATGGTATTATAGAGAGTAATGAATATGATCAACTACTTAACTCAGAAAAGGCAGCGGAAGATGCAAACGCAAGTGATATCAGAACAATATGCAGGAGTACAACCAGAGTTTCATTGACATGTCGGTTGGTAAAGAAAGTTCACAAAAATTTGTTCAAAATTTGAACTTTATACATGGAAGTTGTTACATTTTTTAGAGTTTGCAAGTTTTCATGTTTTTCTTGTCATGGCTACTATCCGTGAAACTGATAGCAAATAATATTATTTATCCTAATCATGGTTTAACAAATTTTCTTTTTGTTGATATGTTTTGAGCCTTAACACTTTAAAAACATTTTCAACGTCCGCAAGATAACACAATGTAGTGCATTACCCCATGCGTGTTGGACTGATGATCGTTTTAATTTTTGCACTGAATAATTACGTTGTTCCTAATTTTGCACTGAAGTATGATTTTCAGGTTAGGGCTGGCATTGGAAAATCATATTACTGCTTTACACAATCTGGTAAAAACTAGTAGGTATTCTCGTAGGCTTTTTGATTGCTCCTTTTTTTACTAGTAGGTATTCTCGTGGGCCTGTGTTCTTAACTTCTTCTCATATAAAATTCTGAGGAGTTTTATTCTTCTAGAACTGACATTCTTTCAAGTTTTTAAATCAGCAGCGAAATAAAAAGCTAATGTTACAAAACAAGTAGTATTGGGGTATTCTTGCCCATAGGCAGCTCGCATCATTAATAATTGCAATTTTGTTTCAGAAGAAACTAATACAAATGAGAAATGAAAAAACCTCAAAGGACACAAAATGCACTGGCATGACTGATGGTCTTTTGATTTACATTCATTAATCCTATTCCTTATTTCTCTGTATGCTTTGCTTGGCCTATTGTTCTCCTGTCTGCTCTCCTCTTTTGTTAATTAGATGCTGTAAGGAGGGGGCTTGGGCATATCTTTTACAATGCCGCAGAGCACAGAATTATCTGGAAGATTGTATTCATCTCTCAGAGATCGAGCTGGAGAGATGACACTGATGTAAAGCTGCTGCCCCAGGTAACGCCTCTCCCATATCTCTGACCTCAAGTTCCACATTCCCGCATTATCAAATGTCAGCATAATGGCAGCCCATGACTTGGGGTAGACATGAATTGTGTTTCGGCTAACTGCATCAAGAAGATTGTAATTCTTCCTTTTGTCAGGAGTCCATCTCCCGGGTTCAATCCTGTTTCAATCATTAATGTTACTATTAATACTGCAGATGGAAAGAAAAAAGTGCAAGAAGGAGATGAATAACTTACGCTACAGCAAAGAAGGAATATCCATTCAAATGCCAAGACTGGACACTCTTCTCATGATTCTCAAATATGATCTCAATGAATGTGCGGAAAGTGAAGTTCAGAACATTTGGTTGGATAAGTACTTTGTCGAACGTTGCAGGAGGGTCATCAGGAATGGCATCATACTTGAACAACTTATCAGAAGCACTATAGTATTCTGCCAACTTCAGTGGAGTATCTGGGTCAGTGTGGGAAATACCGTTAATAGCATACCTCAGCTTACCATCCACATGTTCTGCAGAGTTGACAAACTTGACAGTGCGAGTGATGTTTATGGAACCATAGTGGTATGAACCCTGTGGATTTGGACGAGCAGCACTAGCAGTGAGATTCCATCTGTATGAGCGGAACTGATTGAGTGACCAAGCCCATCCTACAGGGGCTTCTGGCAGTACAGGTGAGGCAGCTCCCTTTCCATTAGTGTAGCGTATTATGCGTGTTGCTTGAAGATTATATTTCGTAAACCTTGAAGAAACGACAACATAGTAATCTTTTGGCTCTTGATCTGCAGTAACTAAGAAAGCGAAGCACTGGCCAAGATGCACATCGAAGGAGTCGTATATGTTCTGAACAACATGAGATCCTTCCATCTCCACCAGCTTCATCGCATGGCCTTGGAATCTGAAGTTGATCGAGTTCCTGAGCCCAACATTACAGATTCTGTACTTATACGTCTTACCAGGTTTCATAGTGAACAATGGCTCTTCATTGGTATCCCCAACTTTACCAGCTTTCCCGTTAATCACTATTCCATCAGGTCGGCCAAGGGCTTTGCCACTGTCCAGCTGCTTCTGGAGCTCAGTGTGGCTTTCAGTGTACCAGTCCCCAGCAAGGATTGTGTAATCATCCTCGGGGTCAGCGTATGGCACTGGAATAAGCAAACGGCTGTTGATACGCAGGCCTCCGTACCCGCCTGCTGCCTTCTGAAAACCGATGCTGGGGTAGTAAAAATAGCTTCCAATCTGATCCTTCACCTGGTAATGGTATGTGTAGTTCTGGCCAGGTGGAATCGGGCACATTGTTCCAGGGGTTCCATCTTGCCACGAGTTCTTCCGTTGCTGGATACCGTTCCTACATTTAGAATACACCAGACAATTTCAACACGAGAAGTTGCAATACAAGATCAAGAAGAGTACAAATGAAGAAGATTTTCACTCATTCATACCAGGAAAAGAGCAGAGGCTCATCGAGATTATTAAACACATTGATGACAACATTGTTATTAGATGTGGAGTTGATATTGGGTCCGGGGAACTGATCATTGATGAGGATACCTTCTGAGGAACTCCTAGAGGCGATAAAGTTCCGTAAGTCACTTTCCATGTAAAATATAAATACGGGTCTTCCCCATTCGTCCCTTGGTACGAGCACGAAAGCAGCAGCAGAGCTGAAAGGACATTGTAACCCACAGTCGTCTTCATGACAGGTCTGTTGAAAAAACGAAGAGGGCATTTGATGGAATTTAAATAACAGAAGTGACCGGTAAAAACCGCACAAGCAGGACCGGAAGCCTCTCTTCTTCATTGTTAGCTTGTTCTTTGTCTTTCCACCATTTCAGGACATCCTCTTAGTGTCATTTTGTTTGTTTATATTTAGTAAAGAAAATTCAGGGTCGTTAAGGAACAGAGACAGAGGGTCAACCTTTGACAAAGGATTGATTTGTAGTTTTCATATATTTGTGTTTACATGAATGCATTCTATATATCCGTGTATTATATATTCACATTTTAATATTTTTTAAGATAGTAATGACCGTAAATATATGTCTGAAAATGAATTATTTATAAAAATTTAAAATAAAAATATGTGATTGATAATAATTGCAAAATGAATGAAATACTCAAAAAGATAAGTTGATAAACATCAAATATTAGAAGAGTATCATAATGAAAAGAAACAAAACAAACCTTAACTTTTGCTTACATAATTGTAAATAAAATCGTAATAAAAATTACCATAACAAGTTGACAAAACAATGGTAAAACTAAAATAAGTAATCAAATAAAAAAGATAAAGCAAAACAAATCAGACGTTGTCTTGTAGTATAAAATGCCAACTGACACGACAAACACAAAAACACACTCACAAACCCATCAACAGAAAACTCAGAATCCACAAAGAGACTCACAAAATGGAGCTCCTCAAAACCCTATTCACTGCCGCTGCAATTCTACTCAGCTTCTTCTTCATCAGACTCTACAGTCTTTCATGGATCAACTCATTCTTACAAGGAAGAAAGCTACGCAAACAAGGCATCAAAGGACCTCCACAAACGTCTATGTTCACTGGAAATGTTTCGGAGATGCAGAGGATTCAATCTGAGTCATTGAAACGCAAAGAACAGCAGCTGTCCGAGGAGTCACCTGTTGGGGCCCACGACTACACTTCCACCCTCTTCCCCTATTTCGAACAGTGGCGACGTCAATACGGTGCGTTTTGACATTTCTCTTCTTCGTTTTGTCCGCCGTTTCGCTTTTTAATTTATCTCTTAATTTTGGTGCACAGAAAATTCATGCATGTAATTATCTCCACTTACTATAAAAAATTATATTTTATTGTGTACGTAAAGAAATTGCACTCATTGAATTTTTTATGTAGAATATATATTTAACAAGATAATTTAATGGTAATTTAGAAACATTTCTTCACTTTAAAAACGAGGAGAAAATGAAATGCGGATGATTTGATATGTCGATTTAAAGTGTGGGGTCCAGTTGAAATTGGGCCGGCATACTCATTTTGAGTATGTAGGTAATGACGTTACTGTTTGTCGTTTTGGGCCGCATGCGTTGTTGTTGCTGGCCCACTGAGACATGCATGCATGTGATGTGTAGTGGAGCTGGTGCTGGTGTCTCTACTCTGTTTATTGTACTGGTTTTAGTGGCTGTCTTTGTCGAATGTTGTGGAGCCTTTTCAAAAAGAATGAAACGTGTTTTCATAGATTTTTAACTTTACTTTTGTGTACTCTTCTTGCTTATGGTGTTTGATGTAAAAATCACGCGATGATGTTGCACAAAATGTTGTCCATTTGATAGAATTATTTTAGGCATCGAGTGTTGGTTGTATAATGAATGATGCAGAGACTTGTGTTCTTCACAAATTGCAGGTTCTGTGTACACGTACAGAATGGGTACAAGGCATTATTTGTACATAAATGAGCCAGCATTAGTGAAGGAAATGAACCTTCTTGTAACGTTAAACTTAGGGAAGCCAACGTATGTGACCAAAACGCTCAATTCCTTGCTAGGAAAAGGTATACTGAGAGCCAATGGACAGTTTTGGGCTCAGCAGAGGAAGATTATAGCACCTGAGTTCTTCATGGACAAAGTCAAGGTGAACAAAATGAACAGAATTTACTTCGCATCATCTTCCCAAAAAATTTAAGTATTTGATTCTTTGTGTTATTCCAAACAATGAATTTAGGGTATGGTGGAGATCATGCTGCAATCTATGCAGCCATTGCTGCAAAAATGGACTGAGGCGGTTGAATCACAAGGTGGGTTAACGGCAGAAATTAAAGTGGATACAGATTTAAGAGGCTTGACAGCTGATATTATCGCAAGGGCCTGTTTTGGAAGTAGTTACCATAAGGGCAAAGAAATTTTCTCCCAGATGAGGATTCTTCAAAATGCCATGGCCAGTCAGCAGGGCCTCCTATTCAGCGGTGTTCCTTCTTTCAGGTAAATATTTATCAACCATACTGTGTCGGGTATAAATCTGCTTTATGCGCGTCCTTTTGAAAAATTTGCTAATGGAATGTGAGTATAGGTTCCTGATGACAAAAAAGCAGAAAGAGATAAGGAGCTTGGAAATGGAGATTGAGCGTTTGATATGGGAGACAGTGATGCAGCGCAAGGAAGAATGGTCTAAGGCACCTTCTCGTGAGAAGGATCTTTTGCAGTTATTACTTGAAGGAGCAATGAATGACACAAATCTGGACAAGGATGCAGCTAGGAAATTAATAGTCGACAACTGCAAGAATATTTACTTTGCTGGTCATGAGTCCACCGCTGTGGCTGCTTCTTGGTGCCTAATGCTGCTGGCATCGCACCCTGAATGGCAGGATCGTGTAAGAAAAGAGCTGGCTGATGTTTGGGTCAACGGAGTCCTAGACTCCAATGCTCTCCTTCAAACAAAAGAGGTAGCCATCTTATTTAACCAAGAAAACACTCTCGGAATAGTAACTTTAAATGCTTGAATCATGTAGGTAACTTGGGTGATTCAAGAAGCAATGCGTCTCTACCCACCAGCAGCATTTGTTACAAGGGAGGTCCTCGAGGAGACTCAAATAGGCCACATAGTTGTACCAAAAGGCGTCTACGTGTGGTCTTTGGTACCAACTCTACATAGGGACATGGATATATGGGGAGCTGATGCAAACGAATTCAAGCCTGAAAGATTCGCAAATGGTGTATCCAAAGCATGCAAGGTTCCTCAAGCTTATGTACCATTTGGGATAGGACCTCGGCTGTGCTTGGGTCGTAACTTCGCAATGGTTCAGCTGAAGATCGTCCTGTCCCTCATCATATCCAAGTTCAGATTCTCACTTTCTCCGGCTTACAGACATTCTCCTGGGTACAAAATGATTGTAGAGCCTGAGTATGGCGTTAAGATAATTATCCAAAACATCTAAAGTAATCATGCTTCCCAGCTATCTGTAATAGTTTAATGTTTGAGTATCAGAACAGCTTTATTTTTCAAATAAGTAAATTATCTATTTGGAGAGTTTTTTCTTCATTTTTGGCAATCCATTTTTTATAATAAGTACTCAAAAATGTTGTGTTTTTTCAGAGATTCGAACTTGAATACTTATCCGACTAGTTCTTACCCTAAGTGCACAAAGAACCATACGATGTACTGAAGAAAGAAAGAATAAAGTGAGCTCACCATCAATGGTGGTAGGCCAGTGATGACTTATTCTGCGAACGATAAAGCAAACTGAGCTTGACTTTAGTTTTAGCTTTTTCATCAACTTAAGACAGCTTCATTCTTTCAGCCGGAGACGAGTTGGATTTACACATGGGGAATCTTGAGGTACAAATTTGCTTGATATCAGCTCGTGGGTTGCGTAAGATGGCTTCATCATTGATGAGGGTTCAGTGGTTTGCAGTAGCGTGGATCGATCCTAATAACAAGTACTGCACTAAGATCACTGCATCTAGGAACTCAATCCCAGTTTGGAACACCAAGTTTTTAGCTATAGTTGATGAGGCAAAAGCTGTAGATGATTTGGTACTGCATGTAGAAGTTTACAGCAGAGAACCTTTGTTTCTCAGGGAGACACTGGAGGGAGAAGCACTTGTTGAACTGAAGGAATTCTTGGATAAATTTGTGAAGAATCCGGAAGGAGTGTATCAAGGAGCTGAGGAACTGGGCAGCTTTCAGCTCCGGCAACGAAAGTCAGACAAAGCTCGAGGATTTGTAGATATATCTATTCAGATCAGCAAAGATAGAGATGCTCAAACTTTGCATCTGGGTGTGTAAAACTTTTAATTATATGCTGAAAAATATAGCTGATGCGCAGTTAGTTGATAAACAGTCTTGTATCTAAATTTTGCAGGTAAAGGGGAAGGATTTCAGTTAAGGAATGTAGGAAGGGAAAGTACCTCAACTGGTGAATACCAAGGAGAACATCCCGGGAGCTCGCCGTGGACACTATGGCATGGCCAATGAAGTCGATCTGAAGAGAATTTACAGTTCATATCTGACATCAGCTCCTCAAAATCATAATAAACTATAACTGCTATGTATTGAATTTCATATTCAGTTTGTGGTAAACTTTTAGCAACTATTTTCCATTCAGATACAAAAATATGTTACATAATAGAAATATAGAGACTGAATTTTTAACTGAAAAAAACAAGGGTGGTGCAGTGCAGAACAGCAGGTAAATGCTAAGGAGGGCAATGTTTTTACCAAATAATCTCTAATCAGATAATATGAGCTTCATCTAGGAGCACTTAGATTTCATGATGCTGTTTGTTCGATTAGGTGCTCCGCAGACCCACCACATGTTCTCTTTAGAAATCTATCAACAACAGCAATAAATTCGTCCACCCGTTCTTCCTGAGGCAAGTGTCCACAATTCTTGATTATTTCAAGGTATGACCCTGGTATCGCTTTCTGAAGCCTCTTTGCATTCCAAGCTGGGACTATGCGGTCTGTATCGCCAGTGATGATCAAAACTGGAGTACAACATAAATTTGAGACTGTTTTCAGAGCTGTAATTCTTGCAATTCTCGTGAAAAGAAAAACTCTGAAATTCTGGAATTAGATGCACTAGGTCTCCACTGCAATTTATAAAAAGGAATGGACATGGACGTATGCCATTACAAGTTATTAGACCAGTGACTCCATATTTCTTTTTAATACACCTAAACAGATAACATTTTAAGCAATGGAAGCCCATTCCTTAGTCATTCTTTGAATATTTTGTTTCGTTCAAGGTTTAACTCACTTGAAACCATAACTCTCCAACAGCCATTTGACATAAGCTTCTGGAAACGAAGAAAGCAAATATGAAATAATAAAGCAAGCTGCATTACCAGGACATGTTATTTGATTAAGTCTTTTCCCCATTTCAGAAGCAGGATCTGTCAGTAATGATGCAGTGAATTCCAGGAGAGCCCCATCCCAATTTTTGGATTTCAATGGCTACAAATGCAACACTATCAGTTAGATTGAAGAACTGCATTAATTAATTTGTTTCCCTTACAAAAAATCCAATCCCTGTTACATTTAATTAAATATACTAGTGAAATAGAAAAATATTTGTTCCACCTTTGTATATCCTTCGATTGTATGATCTGAAATATTTTTTGGATCATACCATCCAGTCCTGACAGCAGCTATACCAAATCTGTCGATCAGTATCCTTATCTATAGGAAAACACCAAATGTTATGTTATGCACTAGACACTACAAGAAAAGTCAGAATTATATACAAATACAATCAAATGGATAACTCAGCAATGTACAATGGAAGGTCAGTAAAAGAACTCACCATTATTAGACCAATTGCAGAGCGCAGTATGGCTGATAGAGCTTTCTTATACACCAATGTTAGGGCAGACACTATTACTTCAACAATTTGTCTCACTGACTGTTTGAAGTAGTTGCCAAACATCAGACACATACTTAAGATTTTAGCAATTGATTTGTCACTTGAATTTGAGTTCTCTTTGCTGCTCTGCTCATTTCCTGAATAAGCTTTATTCATGTATTTCTGCACAGCAAGCGGGGCCAGGATGGCAGGAGCAACAAGGATTAAAGCAGCCACACGATCAGGGTCTTGAAAATAAGAATTGACGGCAACATATGCACCAGCAGAATGCCTGCAAAATCAAGAATTGGTGGAAGTTTCAGAAATTGATCAGCAACATGTTATTAGTTGAAAGAGCAGCACTTGCTAAATAACAAGGTGCATTGGTTCCAATGGTCTACATTTGCAAATTCAAAACAATAATTCCAGAACCAAATACTTTTACATCAAAACATTATCGAATATATGAACTTTCTAAATGAACATTATGTTTCTTAGAAAACAGTTGCATTTATTAGGATTGAATTTAATATGGATGCCTATCTTGCAATAAGTAGATAGGTGACATTTAAGTAGAAATAATATTACATACCCCACCAAAATTGCCTGTTTCACTGCCAAGAAGTCAATGAAGTGCAAGGTAGCAAGCACTGAAAACGGCATGGAATAAGGATTCAGGGGTTTTGGATCATTCTTGTCTGAAGGACAAGAATAATCAATACGTGAAGTGAGCCCAAATGCAGGTCTGTCAAATGAAAGCACTTTAGATATTGTAAGATCTGCCAAAGGCTTCATAACGCGACTCCAAGAGAAAAGAGAGGCCCCAAACCCATGTAACAAAACCAAAGGAATCCCAACCTTCCCAGACCTTTCACTGGGCTGAGAGGACTCCTGAGCCTCCGACAAGCTAGGTGCTTGCATTACGGAATAGCAAATCTTGTGGTGTATGTGTACACCTTGAAACTCACAGAAGCAACTATCAGGATCAGCAAGTAATTTTGGATCCACCAACTCATCCTGGTCAATACCAGCTATCTTCCTTTTCCTCCTCTTTCTTACCTCCTGAAATACTTTCCCTGAAGATTTCCAATGCAGATGTAAATTATTTTTATCATCACGAAACAGAACGGCATCACAACCAGATTGTTTTAATATCACTAGATCCATCAAAACCACCCGAATGTACGAGTACACCAGCTTACAATTCACAGGTCTAAATTTATACTCGAAACAGAAGCAAGTGCTATAACCTCTGAAACTCATCACATTAACAGGATACTACCAGACATCCATTATTATAATGGGACAATCTCCTATCTCCATACATATAGTATATCACCCATATCCAAGTGATGGGCTGATGGCATACAGACGTATTTTCATAGCTAAAAAACATATCTTTTTAGCATTTTTATCCAGACTCACTCTAGCTTCCACACTTCAATGTAAACAACATCTAACATTTTCACAGATTGTCGCATTACACGAATTAAAATCTTCTAGGAATTAACACAAGCAGCAGGTGGGCATAACAAAGAAGTGATCTTTAAGAAGCTGACCGGTTAAGTGATCGCTAGCTGAAGTTTTAACAGGGCAAAGAATCTCAATGCCGGAACGACAGCTGCTCCTAGTGTCCTTGAGCAACGGTAAGGTTGGAAATGAACATTCCATGTGTGAAAATAATCTGAGATGAAATGAAAGGGTTAGAGCATCATCATAGCTTTAAAAAGGGTTAACATCAACAACTGTCAAACCTACCATATTAACTGCAATGCACTGATGCCTTCGTTTTCAGAGAGTTCTTTACTCCATTATTTGTCCAACTCGTCATCGTAAGAACGTGCCCACTACCATTCTCTACATACGCCAATCCCTACCTCACACACACACACACACACACACGCGCGCGCCTCCATTGCTATACAATGCCCTAATCGTCTCGTCTCCCCAACTGTGTATATGATTTCCTTGATTGTTATTAAGATTCTTCCGGCGAAACGACGCCGTACGACACATTTCATCCTGGTTTGAGGTAGTCGAGTTTTAAATAATTGGTAGAATTTTTATTATACTTTCGATCATTTAACAAATTAATTTATCGTAAGATAGAAGGATGAAATTAGAATTGTTAATTTGATTAATTTAACGGTTGAAATTAAAATTAATTTTATTAATTTTTTTATATCATTAGATGATTTGAATTGAATGATTGAAATCATGTTCTCCGAAGTGTTTGATTGTTCTTCTATATCTTTACCCTATTTTCATAGAAATAGGTTCAAAAATAATAAATAGTTTTCGTATGACACTGAAACGCAACTGGATCGTTTGTTATTAATAATTAAAAAATTTAAGAATAAGATTTTAAGAAAACGAATCCATCAAAATAAATCGGTCACAAACTCAACCGCCAATTTTTTTTGATAAATAAATTTTTTGAAGAGAAAATTGATGTCTGTTTAGATCGTAACTCAATTTCATATAGCTTTGCGGGGCTCATAATATTAGTTTGGTCAATTAAACCCTGAAAGATCACTATTAAGAATCAAATTCCATGTCACGTTCAATGAATCAATTTATTGAAGCTAGCCTAAGCAGTAATGGGGAAGGACATGGTTGATATAGAATGAGGACGAACTGAGCCATCCAAATGAGTTGGGTGAACTGTCTTGTAGTTATCAGTTCACCTTACTCATCAAGAATCGGCATGTTCCTAAAACAAGACACTGTTAGATAGTCAAACTAAAACACTGTGGTGAGTATGGCGTGAAAATGCACTACACAATTAATGCTCTGTCCGTTCCACCAAATCAGCCACACTATGCATACCGAAATCAAATCACAACTATCCGACAAAATCCATAGAGCTGTTACTGTTACCATGCATACGTCCACATGGTTTTCAATCAGATACCATTGATTAATGATTGGAACACTTGAAACAAATACGAAGAGTCTAGAAACTCCAAATCCATACAAACGTGACCACGTGGGCATGGACAATGGACGATGGACGATGCATGCGCAGATGCGCTCATGGCTCATGTTTAGCCCGCTTCTGCTTTTTTATTAACGGGCCACGGGCTCAATCAGTTGGGCCGCTTTTGCTAATTTATTTATGGGTCGCGGGGTTCAATTATATGGGCCGCTTTTGCTTTCATCGGTGGTATATATTTAAAGCAGCGCCGCCACGGCAACGCCGATCTAGGGTTTCCGCGCGGCGTTTCAACAATCGGATCGCTATGGGGAGAAGTGAGTTCAGCATTTAATTTTATCATTTTATTCGATATATCAATGCTTTGTATGGACTTGAACACATTCAGACTGTGTGTATGCGAATTCAGACATTGACGCGTTGATCGTTTGTTTTTGTCAATTGAATTTTTGGGATGGTTAGTTAATGTCAGCAGTTTTGTGCATCATCTGCATTTTTTATATCTGTTAAATTGATCATTGCTAGTGATGTATTATAAACAATTTGTTAAATTGATTGGGTTGTTTTAGCTATATTAGCGGAATTGCTGCTTTGTAAGCTTAGAGACTATTTGCATCAAAAGTTTGATGCTGAGTTTGATGATATACACAGATACTGAAAGTACGCTTTTTTCTTCTGTGTTTTTATATAGGACCTGCGAGATGCTACAGGCAGATTAAGAACAAGCCATACCCAAAGTCAAGGTTTTGTCGTGGTGTGCCTGATCCAAAGATTAGAATCTACGATGTTGGTGCCAAGAGAAAGGGTGTTGATGAGTTCCCATTCTGTGTGCATTTGGTAAGTTGGGAAAAGGAGAATGTCTCAAGTGAGGCCCTTGAAGCTGCTCGTATTGCATGTAACAAGTATATGACTAAATTTGGAGGAAAAGATACTTTTCACCTTAGAGTTAGAGTCCATCCTTTCCATGTCCTACGTATCAATAAGATGCTTTCGTGTGCTGGAGCTGATAGACTCCAAACCGGTATGAGGGGTGCTTTTGGGAAGCCGCAAGGTGTGTGTGCACGTGTTAGCATTGGGCAGGTTCTGTTGTCTGTGCGTTGCAAGGATGCAAATAGTCATCATGCTCAAGAGGCTCTTCGCCGTGCTAAGTTTAAGTTCCCTGGTCGACAAAAAATTATTGTCAGCAGGAAGTGGTATGCAAAATATTTTTTACATACTAGTCAACTAGTGGGTAATCTCCTTCCTAATCTATTACTTATATTTGTTTTATTCTTAGGGGTTTCACAAAGCATAACCGAACAGACTATGTGAAGTGGAAGGCAGAAAACAGAATTATGCTGGATGGTGTCAATGCTAAGGTAATTGTCTCATTCTATTTGTTTTCTAATCAAGTTTGCAATTACTTTCAATCCAGCTGTCCATATCAAAGATTTTGTATGGCTTAAGACCTGCTTTTCTTCTCAGCTTCTTGGGTGCCATGGACCTCTAGCCAACCGTCAGCCTGGAAGAGCTTTCTTGGATGCAGTTGCATAAGCATCTTATGAATGCCTTTAAAGAGACAGGCTTCAGTTTTGGTCATATCTGGCATTTGAACTACTAAAGATGTGCTCTTTTCAATAAATACTTCTCTATTTCTGTGTCCAATTGTCTAATTTATTAAGGCTTTAGCCATTGAATCTATTCATGAATTCTTTGCATCCCAAATGGGTATAAGCTAATAGCTTCTTTGATGAACGTTTTTATGAAGTTTTTTCCTCGTCGCCGGGAAATTTTATACATTGGTGGGTGTCGTTGTTGAAGTGGAATCCGTTGGAACATGCTCACTCATTTTTTTACGTTTTAGCTTCTATACTTCCTTTGTGATGACTTGGTTATGAAGATAATACAAACACTGTTGTTTCCGTTGAATTGGATTTAGCAGCCTGCCTCCATTCCATTAGTTTGACTTTTTTGTTTTAGTGTTATCAGAAGTCACCATCCGTCGTCGTGTGCAAGATAATACGTTGAAGCGACGACGTATTTGTGCAGTTACAACTAAACACTACAATAAATGAAGACAGACAGGGAGGCAGAGACCGACGCGGGGTCGTCGTTGGTTGTTTTTCGATCTGTACCCACTCCACAACTTCGAAATACAAGAAGCTAAGCAGGTAGCCAGCTCGCTGCAGTCGTCGTCGATCCGATCTGATCCAGGTTCTCTCTATCTCTTCCGAATATCAATCTAGAAGATTAGCTAGCTTCTGTTGTAATTTTTAGTCAACGATCTTAACTACCTATTCCCAGCAATACATTCGTTATTTCAACAACGTAGCTTCTTGCTCCAAGATCGCCACGAAATTGTTGTCCTTTTATGTGTGACCTCTGCTCTGCTTTCTATGATTATATGTTGATATGTGGTTTTCAATTTGCTTTGTTAGTATACAAGTTTGCAGTTGAAATTGATCTATTTGCGAGTGGCAACTGATTCTTGATTTATATTATAACAGGCTGATTGTCGCATCTGAAGGGTTTGATTTGTTAGTTCCATTTTTTTGAGACGGAAAAGTATGAGTGGCGGAATAACGTCTAATGTTCGATTAGTTAAATGCCCTAAATGTAGTAGAGTGCTACCGGAGTTGAATGATGTTCCTGTGTATAGGTGTGGTGGTTGTGGAGTTGTTCTTCAAGGTAAAATTTTCATCGAATCCTAAACTTGCGTAAAGCAAACTGGCTCTAGTACTCTGACATTCTGCTAGCTCATTTGGATTCTGTTAATCGTTAAGTTCACCTGTTTTTTGGCAGCCAAAAACCGCAAGACAAAAATAGAAGAAACAAAGCCTGTTCCATCTGAATCATTACTTGCTCAGACGGAAGAATTGGAGAATAATAACAAAGAATCTGGTTGTTCAAGGCAAAATGAAAGTCATCTTCTCTTAACAAGGGACCAAGTCAAATACTTACAAGAAAATGATTCTACTGAACGTGGTACGGAGACTGAGGGAGGAAATCTATCTAATGACCATTGCGTTGATAATGGGGTTGTAGCTTCCGACAGTGGGATCTCTGGACAAAATGAACAGCAAGACGTTGCTTGTAACCTCAAAGCATCGAGTAAAGATGAGGAACATGTTGCAAGGGAATTATTTGTGGGCACTAATCCTCCAAACCTGCCATCATCTCCAGTGAAACAGACATCTTATGGACCAGAACAAGATGCAATTTTGGTTGGCAGCCCATCTTATGTTAGTGGTTCGGATAGTGAGAAACTGCCTTTTGATCATAAAAATGGTTCAGCTGCTGAATGTCAATCAAACGAACTGGTTCAAGGCTCCCAGGAAATTATAATTCATGAGAATGAAGATGACTATGACTATGACAGTGCAGGTGTGGGTGCTGATGAAATTTTAATGAAAAGTAAAAGGAGACCAACTGTCGCCACATGCGATACTCGTCTTGGGAACGCCTCGCTGCCGGTAGAAGGGGTATATGGTGGATCAGAGTCTGTCAATGAAAGAGCATCTACTTTTAATAGTCCTGTCAGCGAAGAATTGCAATCATTTGGAGCAAAGAGTTCGTCTCCTAATGAAGATGACTATGCTCGTGGAAGTATCCACTCTGATGTGGATCAGAGTCTACCTATTGGAAAAGGCGGACACTCTCAGTCACAGACAAGTTCCCCAAATGTCTACGAGGGTGTAAAGCGAGAAAATAAACTTGAAGGAACAGCAGCTGTTCCAAGAAGCATCAAGCAAAGTGATACCCTTGAAAAAAATTTAAAATCAGCAACAGCAACAGCTAGAAGTGGTTACGGTTATGATGGCAGTATTTCTTCTTACGAGGATCAGTACGATCACATTGATCCCCAAACCTTTAGAGATGTGAATTATGTTGAGAATGATGGAAAAAGAAACTTCAATGGCAATCAAGTGTCAGGCATTACAGCTATGCAACAACAGGCACAAGAGTTCTTTCGTTCCAAAAATAACTACAAAACTACCCAAGGGAGTTCATGGAGTCCACCCATGGAATCTGATGAACTCATGAGGCACCAGACCCGACATCAGATGGGGTTTGAACCTGAGATGTATCCTTCAAGGGTACCCTTTTCTAATAGGAATTATGAAAATGACGGGTTTAATAGTGACTACTGGGATGGTATGCGGAGTGACTCTAGCATGTATTCGGCTGACAAGCTCCCCTATAGCGAAAATAAAAGAATTGAACTGTTGAAAATGGTTCATGAGTTACAAGAGGAGCTCAGCAAATCACCAACTAGTCAAGAAAATGTTGATAGGAGGAACATTTCACAGTTCGAATACATCACACAGCTATCAAGAGGGAGACAAATGCCAGTCCATCACACACGTAGAGAGTTTATGGATGAAGCTGATCGTCAATCCATGTATTCAAGGCACTCAGTTTCCAGAAGCGAGCAGGGGACAAACTGGCCTCGTCAGCAGAATCAATCATGGATACCTTACTCCGGAGAGGTGACAAACCACAGGCACCATGACGAATACTATTACCAGTATCGTCAGCCTATGGATCAGCGCTTTTCTGCACAGCTTGCTCCGTCTGTTTGCTCTCTAAACGCAGGGCTACAGAGAGTTCATCTCCACCCTGGTGAACAGTTCCTTAATCCTTACAGCTCAGCCACCTCCAGTCCCCGAAGGTACGTGGAGTCAGACTTCCCCTTAAGGGTTGAAGATATGAATTATGAAGACAGGAGGCCTATGGAGCCAGATTATCCCTCGAGGGTTCGCAATGTAACTTACAGTGACCAGAGGCTTATCGATCGTTATTTTGAAGCAAGTCTAGCAAATTCCAGCATAGCTACAGATCATATGCTTAAAGAAGAAATGAAGATAATTCATGCAAGGGAAAAGCATCTTCGAGTCAAGCGCCACATTAGACCCATCGCAGGTGGATCACCTTTTATCACCTGTTATCGGTGCTGGAGCATGCTGCAATTACCAGCAGATTTTTTTCTCTTCAAAAGGAGACTCCAACAGTTAAAGTGCGGATTTTGTTCAGAAATCCTCAAATTTTCAGTTGAAGACAGAACTCACTTGGTTCCTTATGTTCATGATTACAGAGCTTCGCCAAGAGAAGTCATAGGCGGAAGCCTAGTAATCAGTCCGACATCCAACTCCCATTACCATGGAACACAAATGTCGTGTTCTGATCATGAATTTGGTAACTCTTTTGACAGAAGTTTCTCTACAAAAGGAAGAAATCAAGAATCCCTTGCAGCTCCAGTTCACGCTGCTCAAGTTAGCAATGCAGCTGGTAGAAAGAAATCTTCCGGAGGTTCTTCTGATATTATAGAAGGAAAGAAAAAATGGTTTTCTAAACCTTTCACCTCAAAAAACAAGTACTCCATAGGAAGTCCAGAAAGTTCTTCAACAAACAGAACTTCCAACGTAGAAGATTATTCTTCAGAATCCAAATCTCCGAAAGGGAGAACAGGCTCACCACTACACAAGCTCATGGGGTATACTTCAATAAGCCAAGTCTTTCGCGGTCCGATCAAAGGGACTAGCGAATCATTTCGTAATAAGAGTACAAGATGAAGGTGGCTTTCTGGACATTGTCTTGGAAACTAAAAATTATTTGATGAGTGCATACTAAAGGTGATATTCTCCTACTCACCTTTCTCAATAAATGGGGAGCATGATTTTAAGAAGCTAAGGGAACAAGTTACAGGATTCTCTTACTAAAGCAACTCCCTATAACATCAAGTGTTGTTATGTTTTGTGATTATGTGTGTTCTGCTGGATGGCTTGCTTACAGTTTTGTGAAGTTGTGTAGATAAAAATAGTGTTCACCAAGCTCATAAAAATAGTGTTACAGGATTCTCTTACAGAAACAGAACATTTCATTGATCAGACAGTGCTTTCAACTTGTCGAAACATGACTGTGGTAACTAAGCTCCAGGTTGTTGGAACATATATTGTATTAAGGATGTTAAGCGAGTTACTAAAATATGATTAAGCAAAATCACAAGACAAAATGGTTGCTCCCTAGTGTTTCCATCTTCCAGCACAGTTTTTCACACCCCAAGACACTTGAAGATGACATCTACTTCCTCCTGAACAGGGAAACATATATCAGCATTCAGGGGGCAGCAATCACTAACTATGCATTGATACTGAAATCAACACAAAAATTAAAGTCAATAACCCACCTGCACGATCTTGCTGTTGGTACTATGAATCCCCTCTTCTCAAAGCTTTTGAACCGATCCCTTGCTAGAGTGCAGCAAGCCTTTATGACATTTAGATATACAGTTAGAACAGGGATGAAGATGCTGTCTTGAAAGAACATCAAAATAGCAAGAAACAAACCTTAAGCTTACGCAGGGATCCTGTGATTTCCTCAGACAGAAGTACTTGTGTAGGGGCTGGTTCAAATCTAAATAGAAGAAAAATATCCATTAGTCAAACTTCATCCTCTCAAACAACCATTTACAGAAAAGGTTCTCAGCAACAGGTTGCTCGTCCGAAGAAAAGAAAATCTTGAATTAATAGACGGCAAGATAAAAAAACTACAGGGAATAACACTTTGTTTGAACCTAAAAGCTTACTAGGAGTTCCTTATATATGCTCAAAACACGTTTTAATCTGTATGATTAAACGAGGAAAAAGTGCACCGTACTTGCGCTTTCCCAAACGTGGGGGGCAGACTTTTAATCTTTCTTGTTTGGCAACAACTCGTCGGATGCGTCTTTTTTCTTTCTCATTGTTCTCCTCTTCTATCTCCTGAATGATGTTTGGCAAGCTACATTCACATAAAGTCAGAAGCTAATAGCTAAAAGAGAAATTCGATTTTAAGGATTCACGAGAATGCTACCTGTCGATTTCTTTTGCAAACTCTTTCACCTTTTTGGTTTCTGCTTCTTTTTTAGAACTTCTTTGCGTCTAGCTCTTTTATTGAGCTCAACTCGAGTCACCGTCTTCTTTTTCTTAGGTCTAAAGAACGATGATTTAAATTTTGTCAGGAGCACTGAGCAGTTCTTTTGATAAAATTCAATAACAAGTAGAATACTATAAGTCATAAGACACATGCAATTTTTTCTTCTGGAATTTCTATATGCATCATGCTGCAGAAAAGGACTAAAGTTCATTGAATAGGAACCTTGTAGTTTCATCTCCATCGATATTCTCTGGTTCTGATTCATCACTACCGTCGTCATTGCTTCCAGCATCCGCATCAAGGAAGTACTTCTGTTATTATACAACCACAGAGTACACAGTAAAATATCTTAAATTCGTTGTAAACTATGTTCACATTCTTTCACTTATTTAATTAGATGAAATAAAAATTCAAGACAGATAACAGAGAAAATACTTACATCCTCCTCGGTGATTGCTTCACCAGGGACGATCGATGGAACTGGCAGAGGCCCCAACTCATTTCGGTAGACTTTTTGCAACTCTTCAGCAACTGCATGTGCTAATGAATCCTGTTAACGAGTTGAGCAAGTCAGAATCACCAAAATCACCAAAATTTAGTGACTGAAGCATGTTTTTTTGTTGAATGTAAAATCTACCTGATGACTCTCGAATGATGGGTTGAAGGAGCAGCCAGAAGGCTCAACTTCAACTGCCGGTATGATAGAGGTCATGCGTATCTGACACAGGGATGAAAGTGGTCAAAAATCAACTTCATAAAAGTATTTAAAGCGTCTACAGAAATATAATATTGAATAGAAATAAACATAAAACTCAGCAGCTATATAGTGTGTTAGAATAATCTACTACATCCAAAATAACATTTATAACACTACCAGCAATATCATATGTTTCAAACCGCTCATGGAATTCAACTTTTGTGCGAGCATATCAGTACCGTATTGCTAATGATGTCAGAAAACAAAGCAGCATAAAGAAAATAGTTTTAAAAAAAGTTCTGCTTCAAATAGGGAAAAAGAGAATTATTGAAACGACAAAGTGGAGCTGAAATTCTTACCTTTTTCCCTTTTCTATCAGTTTCACTTCACCTGCAGAACCCCATATGCAAGCTATTCCAGAAGAAGTCGTACCGTCCTAAAATGTTTCATGAAGGAAAGAAGTCACACTTAGCTGATGTGTTAGGATAAATCAGAGTTATATCCAGTAAAATTACAGACAAACCTTGGAGGCATTTTCAGTAGCAACTTCAGTGCTTGGAATTGCGCTAGGCTTCTTCAGGTTCTTCCTATGCGTTGATGAAGGCACAGGATTCACAAAAGGATTACTCTGCAAAATACTATCAGTCCACAGCACCTTTTCTCTCTTCTTCTCAATTTTCCGTTTCACCGACAAATCTGTACCAAACAAAAATCTACAAATCAATAAATCAAATATTCATCCAACAAAAACATCAAATTTCAAAAAAAACTACCAGTAGATTTGTCGACAAAAAATAGTGATTCACTAGCAACATCCTTAAGAGACCCTCCAGATTGAGCATCTTTTGTTGATTTGTCAAAAAAATCATGAATGTCTTCTGTGCTAATATTAGCTCTCCATGCCTTCTTCCCCTTCCTCGATGATTTAGCCATCTTACCCATCTCTAAAACTGCCGGCTTCTTCTGATGAAGCCTGCTGACGCTGTTGCAACGAACCGGAGATCTTTTTCGTGAAAACTAAGGTTAGGGTTTTATACATGTCCATATGGACCAAAATACCCCCGAGATAAATAATTACAATTTTTTTAGAAAGAGCAAAAATCAAATTATTACTACTTAATTAACAATTTACTAATAAATTATTGCAATATCGAGTTTGAGTTGGTTTTGGGGTTTGGCTTTGTTAAACGATAACGATGCAGTGTCAGGCTCAGGCGTCGTCGTATCTGCTCTCGCACAGCCGCAACCCTTTCACGTTTTCTTCCGCACGATTCAACTCCTCTGCCATCGCTTCACCGGTAGTACGTTTCATTCTTTTTTGTTGATTTTTTCAATTTTTGTTTAATCGTCGAATTCGGTTGAAACGGTTGATGTTTTCGTTTTGGCAGAAATCGAAGGGTTTGCTGGTTAAATCGTAAGCTGGTGGTCAGAAGTAGTATTAGTTCAGATGATGAGCCTTCGACTAATGGATTGTCTGGTCTTCCTAACAAGTTGTTTAAACAAGAAGTACTGTAATTTTTGCTTATTTGTGTGTGTTTTGTAGTTTGATTTGTATTGGAGAAAGAATCGCGTTAAGAATATTTTTGTTTTGTTGGTTGAAGATATTGCTAGGTTTTTGTTAGGTTTGGTGTTTGGAAATGTGTTTTGTGGTTATGGTATGTGTGGGATTTTATTTGTTTGGGGTATGTTTATGCAGGCTATTGGAGCTGAGTACGGAGAGGGTTTTGAGACGTTTAGACAGGATGGACCTCTCAAGGTTGATGTGGTAAGATTTTGAATCATTCTGGTTTAGATATTTTGACGGACTTCTTCTTGTGTTAAATTAATATTCACAATATATTAACTGTGAAAACTCATTGTATCAGTTACTTTTTAATGTTTTAAGAAGTTTGCTTGGTGGCCTCAGGATTATTTGAATGAGAAGTTGCAGGAAGGGTTTCTTCAGCGAATTCGTTATGCTATGAAACCTGATGAAGCTTATGGTCTTATCTTCTCCTGGGATAATGTGGTGGTATATTCACAAACTCCCTGATATCACACTAGAGAGTCAGAATGATTTTCTATATCAATATTGAATTCAAAAGACAAGTACTATGTATAGTGAAATCGCTGAATATGGTAGACATTTATTTTGTGCTGCGGTTATGTGCGGGGAACTTTAAGACCTAATCATTAATAAGCAAGGTAATCTCGTGTTCAACTTGAGATTTATAGGGCATTGTTGTTCAGGCAGATACAAGGTCGCAAAAATTCAACGCCTGGATGAAACTGGCTTCTGAAGAAGGTGAGCACCATATCCTCCTTATTTTACACACAAATTTGCCGTAAATCTTCATTGGCATTGGCTGCTTAGAACATTTTCTTATAAACAACATTTAAAGATTTTGGTATGTGCATTTGATATTTGCTTCGAACACGGGCAGCATTTCCCTGAGAGCATAAATACATTTTAACGGAATTTAGCCACGTTTGTGTTCTATCCTGATTTTTGAGCATTTTTCCGTGTTGAAAAGTAATAATAAGCATAAAATGAATATTGTTTGGATTTGTATAGTATTATAAAGACAATGGCGATTTGGTCTCTGAAAAAAGGAATCTTAAGCACAAAATGCTTTTGAGTTTTGATTTTATACCCAGGTGGGCACCAGATTATTGATTCCAAAGAAAGAGAATGTGTTATTTCTCTTTTGTGGGGGTCTGTGGTTGACCAATCTTATTTTCATTAAAGCGTGAAGTATCTCTTTTTCTAATGCTTGCTTATTCTAGCAAGTGGAAAAGGCATCTGGTTACCATAGTTTTAGCAAATATTGTGTCCATGTGCTACATGCCAATGTTTTTTGTGGCCAGGCAAGTTTGATTATCTGGCAGTGGCAGTAACATATTTGATTGAGCTCTGAAATTGCATTTTGAAGCATTGTTGAACCTAATAGGAGCCTAATGTTTCAATGCATAAAACATGTCATCAGTTACATATTCATTTTTCTTATCGTTGATATGGAGTTTAAGGAGGAAGGTTCAAGTTGATAACAGTTCTAAACAAGTTCATTGCATAAAGCAGTGTTGTACTTTAATGCGCCCATTCAAAGCATCTTGTATCGACATAAGGACATGAAGATGCTAGTCACATTTGTATATGCTGCATTTTGTCTGTTCATCTAAATTAGTTTGAAACAAAGAAGTATCTGAATTATTTTCAATTCCATCATCTGTTTCTGTGTTTTCTCTCATGTAGTCAAATGATTTGTTTTAAAACTATAGCAAAACCTTCTTATACTGTGTACATTTTACGGCATGATTATGTATGCAGGAATTGAAATTCCTGAGCATTTCAGCTCCCAAAAGATGATACTTCAAGCAGGGGCAGATCGAATATTGTTTGAGGTATGAAAATTAAAGTTTCAGTTGTATGATATTATGAAAATCAAATTCTATGCATTGTAAGATTTTCAAGATTTGAAGCTTCAGGTATAAAAGCATTGGTTCTCTTTTCCTCTTTTCCTTCGTAAAAGTGGAAACCAAGAAAGCCAATAATTATTGTTTTAAACCTCATCATTAAATTCTTTACAAAATGATTGATTCTGTCAATTTAACCAAAGACGCATCTTGAATTATCTTTCAGATGACTCAAAATTGTTTACGTGGCAGAATGTTTCATTGCTGTTAAATCCATATTAATATTAAATAGCCATGATGTCCAAGACTTAAAATGGGTGTTATTTCCCATTTCTGAAACCAGTAATCTAGAAAGTTTACTAAATGCCAATGTTCTTTGAATCCTAAAAGAGATTTAATTTAGTCTCATAAAGTGTTGCAATTATTTCATGTAGGAAAGCTTTTGAGTTTACCGGAATTTTATGTAGCAAATGGCTGTTGTTGCACCTATATTCTAATTAATTGATGTTCCATGTATCAATTGTGTTTAATCCATCCCACTCGATGAATATTTGTTTCCTGTTATTGATATTATTTACGCAATTCGTTGGCTTAATGTTGATGAAATTCATCTTCGCTGCTGTTCATTAAAGCTCTTGGGTAAAGACAAAAGTGAGCTGGACAGATTGAAAGTAAGGCTTTCTCAGCTGTATCATGAAAATCTTGTTACAGTAAGTTCTTCTCTTTAAACTTGCTGTACATTGATGGATTGAACGTTAATGCTGATAATTTATGTAAATTCAGCTTTCCAGACCCATTGACGGGCTTCCTGAATGGCTAGATGCTGTGTCAACAGCTCGCATACCCTGTGGCATTGTTTCTTGCCTCGACCGTAGAAGTATGATGATTGCTCTTGAACAAATGGGGCTCAGTAAATATTTTCAGGTGATTATCTAAAGAGGTTAATGTGGGCGCTCATATAGTGATTTAATGTGGCATTCACTGTGTAACTTTCAGTAATGCTGATATTTAACAGCTCGTTATCTACCCATTTGACGTATGGCTTTGCAAATATTTGCTTCTTTGGCTTCAGGTGTTTGTGACAGAAGAAGACGGTATGGAGTCCATGGCTCATAAATTTCTATCTGCCTCATTGAAGGTTTAACAATAGTTTTCATGGGCATGCAATGTGTCAAGTTCTTATAGTTTATTGTTCATTATTGACATCTTATAATGTTTAACCTCATTCAGCTGGATCGCAAACCCTCAAAGTGTGTGGTCTTTGAGGATGATCCTAGAGGAATTACTGCTGCTCACAACTGTACAATGATGGCTGTAGCTCTGATTGGCGCGCACCCTGCGTATGCAACTCAACTAAATTCCCGTGAATATTTTAATGTTTTATCTCTTAGATTACACATGACAAAACAAATGGTCTAAAAATCAGGTACGAACTAGTCCAAGCTGATCTAGCAGTTGCCAGCTTCAGCGAGCTATCAGTGATAAACCTCCGCAGATTATTTGCTAACAAGGGCTCTGGTTTCATGGAATTGCAAAAGCAGATTGTTGGAAAATCTCCTCCAAAAAGAAAACTCAACATTGACACCATGTTTTGACCCCATGTAAATAAGAAACTGAGCATCCCCTATCTTCTTCTGGTTTCCAGTAGCATAAAAGGTTCCCAGAGAAATTCTCAGCTTGATCTGTGACTTGTGTACATAAATACAGACTTGGCTCTATGTGATACATGTGATCACATCCTCAGTTTCTTTGGAAAAACTTAGCATGAAGAAACTTATATAGTAGGATCCGAGAAGACAAGGGCAATTTGGTCAATAAGACTGCCCTCTCCCTTAGTCCCTTACCATCCTATCACCATCGCCCAACTTGGTCTCTCTTCGAAGAAGCAAGCAGCAAATTTGGAGTCTTAATGGCGAGTGTTCACCTCCTTTTCCGTCTCATTTTCCAGCTCTTCGATCAAGAAGAACATTTCATCATCATACCTAAATTACCCAGATTAGCTGTTTGGTAGCAGGTAATCAGTCAATCCTTCCCGTTCAACCTCAACAAATACTTCCCGTCTGTATGATCTCTTGGTCCACTGATCTGTAAAAATACTCGGCGAGTGATGATTACATAGTTTCATTGCATTGTAAATTTAGTCTATGACTGATGACATAGCTTGTGTTGGATTCAAGTTAACCAGTGTTGTATGGGATATGTATTGCGGAATGAGATTTGGTGCAACATGATTTAATTTGCAGCAAATTTAAAATGAAATTGTTTGATTCAAAATAACGTCGAGTTTAATAATTTAGAAGTTGGATTTATATAAAATTATATATCGGAAAGATGAAGTTTTAGAAGTAATGACGTCGTATGCGATCGGGTCCTTCTTTGACATTGATCTCTAAGATTTATTTTAAGAGGAGTAATATGTGCTTTGCGCGGGATCCATTTGAATATTTGATTCATTTTAAATAAACAGCTTTAGTAAAATAAGCATACTTTTATTCAGAAAATTAATCAAAAGTACAAGTTTAATGTATTTTTAAACGACGCCCTTACTCTGTCGTTTTGGACGTCAATCTGTTATGATTAATATGAAAGGAACATGCATAAAGGTTACAAACTGACTGTTTCACAAACATGCAACATAATAAGCTTCAATGTGATCCAAAGCTAAATCTTCTGATCACTGTGCATTCTAAAGATAGCGCCTCTAAAACTGTGTCGCAGCGGAGATGAATGCTACCTAGCAGAACTTCCAGTGATTGTTGCAGTTGACGCATGTCACAAATGTTGTCATGGGTTCATCAGCACTTCTTGTCTGCATTTGGTAGTATGTTGTTTTGCGTTGTCTGCATTTGCTGCACTTGAACTGGTCTGTTGTGCTTTTTGGTGCTGCTTCGCGTTCGCATTCGAGTAAAGCCTTCCTTTTTATTTCATCGTTTTGGGATTTTCTTTCGTCACTTGCCATTTCTTCGGCAGTGAGGCTTGGAATTTTATCAACAGGGATCTGTCCGAGAAGGACCCTCCTCCTGAAGTCTGGGTTCTTTGAGTCATTGATGTTGAACATGACAGAGCGGTATTTGGCTCTTTGTCGTTCATTAGTCCGACCCCATTTTTCGAACATTGCAGATTCCATTGTCACAGCAATACGACCTGGATCGCACTTGCCGATTGCTTCCTTGAGTTCGTCAGTCACCTCCGTGGCAACTTTAGATAGTGCCGCAAAAAGACTTCCCCGAACTTTGTCCCTGAGATCATCATCACATTTAGCAAGAACATCCGACTTCGGTGGAGCTACAGTATCATCCACTGGTATCTTCAAAGTGGGAATTTTTTTATCCTTCACTGTTACCTCAACCTTAGCCTCTTCCGCTACTGGCTTATCCAACATTACATCACTTTTGACAGCCATGCCCTTTTCTGACTTGAAGTTGGTTTTACATGATGAGTCTAGGTCAGCCATTTCAACCTGAATGGTTCAGCGGTCGAACTCTTCTTGGCCACCACAGACTCAGATTTTGGTGTCTTTGCAGCTTTTACCAAATAAGTGACTTTAGCTGCATGTGTCTTCACATCGCCTAGTTTGGCAGGTTTTGCTGATTTTTCCAAGCTGTCTCCATTTTTCTTGGTGGCCTCCTCCATATATAGCTTCTTCCAAATACCAATCAGCTCCGAAGCAGAGACTCTAATTTTGTCTCGTGGATGTTTGGTTAGGGATCGTAGCTGTTTTCCAATCTGAATTGCAGAGTAAGTTACCAATAACATTGTTAGTCATCGCGCAAAGAAAACCTTCAGACTTTAGTAACTAGTCACAGTTATAATTATTAGCAACCCAAAGAAACAGAGCCACAAAGGGGTCAAAATTGATGATTCTCAAGCGATAAATAAATGATCCAACCATCATTAACTTAAACTCTAGTTTAGAACACTTACAAACAAGATTGAAGAATCAAAACACGACTCTGTTATATTTTTCAAACCATTATATGCATCATGAATCATGATCCAAATAATTATCCTTTGCAACCAACAAGAACGTTTTTCCTTGTTGGTATTTTTTTCGAAATTTCATAAAGGCTTAAAAACAAAATCGGATCAGTTTAACACTTAATTTACAATTGTAAAGACCCATCATACTCTGCGATAGGTAAAAAGGTAAAGTTCATTGCAAAATTTTAGTTAAAAAGGCATGCTATAAATGTAAAGGATTGACCTTAAATGCCAAAGCAGCAAGTTGTGATACTAAAAATAATATGAACCTAGTGAATTATAAATTTATTAAGGCCAACAGGGAATCTCAAAGTTTTTGTCAAGCTATTGATAGATCATGTAAAATATATCACCTTCTTTCAAGAAAACCGTCAACCAATATAAAAGCCCATGTAACATATATATCACTACGATATCGTTAGAAATAAAGTCCCTCGAGGGGTAATTTCCGCATGTGTTAAAACAAATAAAACTGTCAATACAAACACAAGGAAATGCATTCCATCAGGGGGCTTGAGTCCCTTCATTTTTCGTTATATACCGAACCAAACTGTTAATAAACATACATAGAAAATCGAGAAAACATAACAAGACCAGTTGATCAGGCAACACATTGGACAACAATTCAAAAAAGTCCAAATGGCGCGAAAACACCAAACAAATACAAATCATAGTATTTCTATTGAAAACAAGTTGGGTTCGTTACCATAGTAGAGGCGAGAATCTGACAAGTAACAGGAAAATCCTTAAGCTGTTTCAAAGCATCCAAACATCGAATCTCGTCAGCCCCACATGCCAGAGCTGCGGCACCATCAGCCGCCTTCTTAACCTCCTGAAACAGCTCCACAAACTCCTTCTCCTTATCCTTGTTGTTCCCTCCCATGCTTCAAAACCTGCACATCCCATCCAAAACAAGTAAACCAAAAATCGTCACCTTAATCAAATCGAACAAATAAACACAAATTCAACAAGATCCGAATAAAATGGCACGACCCACCAAAACCACACAATTTATTTCCTGAAAAAAAGAACGAAACATGGAAATTGAGAAAACGATGCGGACGCGCGACGCATGCATTGCACACATAAAAACGAATGAATCGAATTGCAGCAGGGCAAGGGGTGGTGGAGGTCAGAATTGAAAGAGCGTAAGAAATCCACAAAGGGGTGAGGCTTACCGATGCGCGAGTTTCGAGAGTGCCGCCGCTTGACGATTCGGAGAGAGAGAGATTCGAATGAAAGGTGTGTGTGGTCGGTCGGTCTCGAGGTGCCGAGAGAGTCAGCTTCATTACTATTTATATATCACCCGAGAAGAATGCATCCTAGCCGTTGATTGAGTTCTGGATAATCGAGATGGACGGTCTGACACGTGGAATGGGATCTTCTTTTTTGTTTTTTAATGTATGTGCAGGATTTTGGCTGCGTTTTTTTCATTGCTATAGGTTTTTATTATTAATTAATGGTGTATTTTAAAGTTTAGGATAAATAGTTTTCTTCCGTTAGCGATTAGTGACTTAAGGTTAATTCAATTTCGAATTAATGATAAATGATTAATTAGGCATAATTGAAAAGAGTGTTTTAGCACAGCTCAAAATTAAAGAAAATAAATAAGATGCAAAGATTAAATTGTATTTGAAGTAAAGTAGAGTAAATGATAAGGTTTTCAAATATTTGTTATTATTAAAATAACAAATATTTGAAAAACTGTCAATACCAGAAGTTAAGATAGTCTCTTAATTGCCTCCAAGGATCGCTCAACTATTTTGGATTAACAATGAGGCCCCACCGCTGGGACTGCAAATGTATAAAAAAGGCTATTAATAGAAACATTTTGATACAGAAATCAAATGATACGAACACAATACCACATGCAATTCCTCACATCATTTTGATTTAAATAAATATAATGAAATATACTGATCAGTAGACAATTATATGTGAACTAAAAGGGGACATCAACAAATGTAATGAGCTAGGAACCATTGCCAAGATAAAAAAAAGTCATTTAAGCAATAAACACTCTTTATCAGCAGACAGCAATAAAATGTTAATAATAGCTACCTTTCTCATAAGCTGTTAAAATCTTCTGGTGGCAATTACTAGGAGTGGCTCCGCATCACTCGTAAGTCATTCTCCCATTGCCTTTATCCTCAACTGAACTTCCAGTAATGGTAAAACTTCCATCATTATGTACTATAATACCCGGATTAAGACTTGGCGAAGGGGAAACCTGGAATCCATATCCAAAATTCCAATAAGAAATCAATCAATGTGAATCACATTATGCAAATTAAAAACCAAGTTCCAACTCACTTTGTAACAAAGAGCAATAAAAGAGAACAACATCAACTTAATTGTCTGTGGTCCTGGTGAGCTTCCAAAAGTCACCTAGAAAAGCGGCTCCAGTCATCTCCCACATGATTTAACTTAAGATCTCGGAAGGCTTAGTTCCAATGAGACTCATATAAAACCATAAGATCTATAGGTTGTCATGTACGCAGGTTTATGAGCACACATAACAAGTATAGGGCAAATAGAAAATTATTCAAAACTATAAAATGGTTGCAAATGATTGAACTTGCAACTGGGCAAATAATATACATGAAACACACGATGATTGATTACTTTATAAACAATCCAACCGGAAGCAAATGGGTTGCGGAATCGCAAAATAGTGAGTTAATCGCAAATGAACGCCACTCTACGTAAGTACCGCAAGATACACAAGTTCAAGCTCTACGCCTTTGTACCCTCAAATTTTTGTTGACAAGATATTAAGTAGATACAATTGATGACCAAATCATTACAACAATTATACGCACCAAATGCTAGCAATCGGTCAACGCAGTAGCCAGGAATTAGCAAGTTGCGAAAAGGCCGTTTCGCGAAAGCTGGAAACCTTAGTAAGGCAAAAATGCGTACATGCAGCAGAGCCAACACCAGACCTAACTCGACTAGTCTTCAACAAATAGCAAGCCCGGCCCGTACTCACAACCTCTCCCCTGTATCACAATCCCCCACGCTTTAGTCACCTCATCTTCCTCTTCCGCAATCTCCTCAACCAAAATCACACCTTCAGGCGCCTTTTCACAACTCCACGATTCCTTCACCTCCGGCCACTTCTCCGCCACCGCCTTCTCCGTTTTTAAATCGCCGGTATCGTATACTTGCATCAACAACGGCGCTTGCTTTAAATTCTTTACTATCTCCACCACCGCATCCGGCATCCATCTATCCATCGTTTCATGATCGATTTTCGTCGAAGAAGATGCTCCTCCGCCTTCACGACGGCTCAACTCCTTTACCGCTGAAGCCGAAACCGAGACCTTGGCGGCGCTGAAGCATCCGGATCTTGATGTCTTCGTCATCGACACCAAACTCGGTGATCGAGAATTCAAACACGATGACGTCGACGAAGGATTCGAATTTTTGAAACGAAGAGCTCCGCCGCAACCTCCTCCGCATTGAATGCTCGACGACGCCATTACGATGATTAGAAAACGATGATTGAATTATCGAACTGATTTGCGATGAATTTGAATCGAATTGATTGATATATTGATTAACGAAATCGTCACGAAACTGCCGTTCTTCTACCACGAGGAGGATTGTTATAGATAGATATTGTGACATGTCATTGACGGTTGAGATCATTCCATCTTTCGAAAAGAATTGATCTGAACCGTTGATTTG
This sequence comes from Sedum album, assembly GCA_006409495.1. Taxonomy (NCBI): domain Eukaryota; kingdom Viridiplantae; phylum Streptophyta; class Magnoliopsida; order Saxifragales; family Crassulaceae; genus Sedum; species Sedum album. The sequence continues at coordinate 282,117 of QZGG01000054.1, read as the reverse complement.
TGCGCCAGCTGGCATGTGGAAAGTGCGTGTTGAGACTTGGTTGACACACGCCGGCCCGTGGACTCCGGGATGGCCACCCATAAGGCCACATGCGCTACTTTAATGAAATATTAGTAGTGCTTTTTAATCAACTCGCTTTGCCACTTGATTTTTTTGATGGACACCGACCAGTGGGTTTAAATTGGACTACGTTTATTGGGTCCTTGCCATAAGCTGTTTTTGTTTTTAGTAATATTTTAATATAGTTTTCTAAGAATAAAAAGTACTGGCCGGAACAACCTTGGAGGACCATGTGGAGGAATCTGATTCAAACAATGAACATATGAACCAATACGAGAGAGCACCCCAGCATCAGTACTCACATACGAAGCTTCCAGAGTTGACTTTCTGAATGCACTGTTCTCTGAGTATGTGTTCCAAAATTAACCGAGACGCAATGAGTCTTTGAAAAATCATACTTAGTTCTACTAAAAATATCGAAGGTATTTGGCATCTTCCTTGCTTTGAGAATACTCTATATTGATATACGTTGCTTTGTAAATCAAGCAGAATCATCTCAAAAAAATCTAACAAAGATAACTGCAGCTGCTTTGCATTCAAAGACACAAAATCAGACATTGTAGACAGAACAAGACCCTTGGATGAAAAAGTTTAGAAGCAATCAATAAAATCAGACCCTTTTACAATGCTCAGGTTTTCCAGTTTGTATACACAACAAATTACAGACAATATTGAACACATAATTATTAATCGTATATATTTCTGTGTAGTATGTTGTTATCCACAGTATCAATCTCAAATAACAGTATGATGTGTATTGGGGATATCGATTCTTCATTTCCCATCGCGTTTATTCTTTCTGTATTCCCATGGCTTTTCAGGGTTTGAGGAAGCCCATAGGCCAACTCGCTTCGCCTGTGCAGCCTTCTCCCACTAGGATGAATTACAAAGGAGTTTAAGTTGCAATGAGAAATTTTTGAAGAGTAGACGCATATGTATGTGATACAAAATATAACTCACATTAGCAAGCTCGGACGCTTGTCGTAGGCTGCATAATGCCAGGCCAGCCCTTTCTTTAGCATCACTTCCTGCAAGCAAAAACAATGCGATGGCTTAAAATCACTTCTGTTATTTGGACAAGGGCTGAATAGCATATATGTAATGCAAGGGGCACCTGTACAAAGACCCCATTGCTATATACATCACCAACAGAGCGGCCATATCTATCCTCATCATATATAAACACTCTCAAACACTTTCCCTGTACAAGGTTTAATAACTCTGCCTTGGCCTCTTTCCCGTAAGGCATGGAACTTTCAGGTGCATCAATGCCTCTGAGTCTTATCCTATATTTACGACCAAGAACCTCTCCGTTTTGAATATCAAGAACCCTGAAACAAAAACAATTTGTTCAATAAAACATGCAAAATAGAACGTTACTAGACAGAATGTTAATCAACCTGTATCCTTGTTTAACAATTTCGCTATGAAGCTCATCAGCCCTAGTGTAGTTTTTCTGAGATCTGGCTTTTGATCTCTGAGCCACAGCTCTCTGCACTTCCATTGGCACACAAGCTGCTTCTCTGGGACTAGTAGTACTCACATAAACATTGATCGTGTCTCCGTCTGATACTGCTTTAACATCAACCTGTGTCACAAGGTGATCATTTCAGTATCCTCAATATAAAATCCTCATGGAGTAAATATCTAATAATTCAAGTAATTATGCTGACCGGTAGCGTCTCCATTTCATACTTGACCCCGTGTGGCAACGAGACAGGAACCCCATCAGAAATCTCAACCAAGTTTTGTGGTAGTGGAAGGCCATAAAACACCAAAAAACCCTGGAGACAGATGAGCCAACAAATCCTAACTAATGAATATAATGAAGCTAAGCTAGCTAAAAAGTAAAAAAACGCGGTGGACGTGAATGTAAGATCTTTACCTCAACATCCACCTTGCGGTGGTTCTTCAATGTCTTGACAATAAGCCTAGTGGCTTCTTCTGGTGTTCTTGGCGGAGGCCTTGAATTCCTCCACGCCTCAGCTAGTTTCTTGTACCTTCATAATTCCTCAATTCAAAAACAAATTTTAACACAAATTAGCGAACAGAATTCCAAAAAAAACAATACATCAAAATTCCATGTTGATGCAAAACTTAGAAAAATCAATGAGTAGTGAAATCACCAGCTAATCTGAGCTCTCTTAGCAGAAGACACATGTTGACTAAGTCCTTCAGGAACCTAAGAACCATTAAAAAAAACAAGATTACATTTTTCAGTTATGAAATTCTAAACACTAGCAAGATTTAAGAGATGGAAAAAAGGGTACCTGGGAGGTGATTTCGAAGTCGAGAAGGTCACGAGCGAGAGCAGAGACGCCGGAAGTGGAGGAAGGGACGCCGTTGTAATCAGAGGAATGGGAGGGTTTGGTTGAAACTGAAGTTTTACAGCATTTGTTGTAGATGAGCCTCAACGCGTTTCCCATTCCGACGACGACCCGTTAAGGATCCGATTTGACGAGGATAATGTCGATGATCGAATCTGGCGCTGATTTAGAGGGAAGATGGTTTGATCCGCGACGACTTTATTTTACGTGAAGTGTTTTTCAAGGGTCGTTTAGCAGTTAATTGGTGGGACCCTTTTAGGAAATTGTGGACAAATTACGTGCTGATGAAGGTCGGCAGTGTAATGACATTTAATGTGTTACATTTGCGACATTACACCCGTCCCATGCTTCATCCTAATTCAAAAAATGTTTTAAATTAAGGAGACTATTTTCCTTACTAGCTCCTGTAATTATAAACCAATCCATAAACACAGGTTTTGATTCATGATTCAATATAATATATATTGTCAGAGGATCGATACCTGACATTTTATAGATGGAATTTTATGTTACTTAACAATATCCATATCTGAAAAATCTTTTGAAAGAAAACAGAAAAGAGTTGTGTTTTTTAAAAACTCATTAGGGCTCTTCATCATGTAACATTGACAGCGAAAATAGAGATGAAGCTGATCAAAAATGACAAAATGTAAGATGTAAAGTACCACCAATAATCTAACACATTGATATCAAGTGTACCGACTCTTTGTCCCCCCCCATAGGTGCATTATTAGGTGGTCCAACTTAAAGACGCCTTGCAAAGTGATTGATGAAGCATCATGATTCATTCTATGTCAATATCATCTTTCAACTTAATTGATACACAACTTAATTCAGTGAGTGATCTTCATCATATCAGATGTGGAAACTGAAACTGGAAATGGAACAGGAACAACCACTTCAGAATAAATGTTCATGTGTACACCAGCTAATGGATGAGAACCGGACATATCCAAAACTTACGCCGTACATGCATCCAAGGAGACTCGAACTCAAGTCGATGCCGAGAATGGCCTCTTATACACAGACGCGATCACTTTCAAGATCCAAGAACGAAACAACTGATTTATTTATCTTTCAACTTGTGATTACAGAAGCCTAGACACTACAACAACTGACTCTGAACAATCTAAAACATGAGACTAACCAAGACTCATTTGACTCTTTACATCGAAACAAATTGCAACAAGTAACCTCTTCTTTATCTTTTTGTACTGAATACAAATAACCATCATCTAGGCTTCATTCATTTCTTAAACTCCAGGCCAGATCTACCTCGGCTGCTGGATCGGCCTTGGGCTCACTTTCACATTCACTATCTTCGGCGCCTTCTCCATATACCTCGGCGATTCTGCTCTATTCTTCCTCCACTTACCACCTCCTGTTACAATCATCTCCTTGTGTGAATTAATCAACTTCATCTCATCCTCATTCTCTGCACACACAAAAAGTCAAACAAGTCAACACACATGACACATGACGTCATCATTCACAAATAATACAATACAAATGACGTCATCGAGACTTACGAGTGGCGAAACACTCGTCGAAGAGCGCGTCGATCTCAGGAAGGAACGGATCGGACTCGAAATCGAACTCGTCGATATCGGAGAAAGCGTTGGGTTCGTGAAAACACTCGTTCATCCAGTAGTCACAAAACCAAGGCGATGACTGAACAAGCGCCCACCAGTCTTCGGAGAAGTCTTCTACGGCGCGGTAGGCTTGAGGGACGAACGGAGCGGCGTTCGGATTTAGCGACGACGAGCGGAGCACTTCCATTGTCATTCGATTCGATGATTGATTGATTTCGATAATGATAATAATATCTTCAATCGTTGAAGAAGATAGGAAGCTTTATATACAAGGAGATAGCAAAAAGGACGAGAAATGAGGGTTATTTACGGAATATGCCACTGGATATGGATATGCTTGAAGCCGTATCGTCCAGTGTTTTGTGTACATCTGTGGACGGTAGGTTCGATGGTATTTAATTTTATTCTTTTTAAATATATAATTAAAAAATAATTTTATTTTAATAAAAATTATTATCGATCGTTAGATTAATCAAAATCAGCGTTTAATAATAATTTTACTAATTTTTCGAATATTTTATATGTATTACTCTTGAGTTTAAATATGATTTTCGTGGTGATAATGATATTTGTGAATAAAAAAAATCAAGAACAGGAGTATGAAAATGACTCAATTATTTGATGGAATAGTTAATGACAAGTTGTGATTAATATATGAGATAAAGTATTTAGTGCAGTAGTGAAGGATGATTGATACCACCCCACCATGTGAGATGAACAGTAGATGTGGGCTCACTAATAATCCTTAATTTAGGGTTTATTGTCTTTAAAGTCTAAAGACTAAAAGCCATCCACAGTTCCTAAACATGTTTGTGATTGTGTACTGTTTTATGTGATTTTTTTTGTCATTATCCGTAGATTCTTAATTGGAGATAACACGTCATTGTCTTAATCTTCCTTTAGAATCAAATTCCAATTAAATTAGTTTAAGAAATAAGTAGTAATTTATATTTGCATCTTGTTGTTTACACAATAGTCCGTATTAAATAGTACTCCATCCGTCCCATTTTGAGTGTTCCATTTGAGAACTTTCACGATTTTTAAGAAAATTAAAAAATGTGAGATAAAAAGTAAGAAAGAGAATGAGTGGGATAAAAAGTATGAAAAAGGGTGTAAATGTAGAGGTAAAAAAGTTTCTATTTTAAGAAATGAGAAGATCATTTTGGGACATACAAAAAGGAAATGGGACACTCATAATGGGACGGAGGGAGTATTTGATGGAACGGAGGTTGCTGGGGTAGCTTAGCTAACTTGTTAGTTGAAGTCAAATGGCTCTACTCATGTCTCATGTTGTTGCCAACTGAGCAAATCAAGTTGATAATAATCATTAATTTACTGAATAATTGAGATAGATTTTCAATTTCCTCTATGTTCAAATATTAAGTAAATCACAAATTCAAGATGAAAATGCATTTAAGAATACTGAGCAGAAAGAATGATGGTCAAACGTTTATGATCTTGAGCAAGCAATCAAAAACGCTATTGTGACTTAACAGAACATTCATTTACATATAAATCAACTTGGATACTTCGTGTGATATCAAATTTGTCAGTGCGATTAAGTTTAGATGAAAATGTCAAAACCTAACCTTTAATAATATATTGCAACTAGTAGACAAATTCTTTTTCACTCATTTAAATAGCCCTTTTTCTTTGTATTCTTTTTTTAGCAAATTCAACCATAAAAGTACACCATAAACAAACCTCCTCAATCAGAACTGTCTCAGTTTATTACAAGATTGCTTATTTTCTGTAATATGCGTGGCACGCCAACTTTGTTGTCCAAGTCAAATGAAGCAAATAAGTAGTAGACAGGACTCGAGGGAGAGACCGTTTCCCAAATTCAAACGACATTTGTGAGTGGCATTCAACTCATTTACATCCTTGCTGCTTGCTCAGTTTGTTGAATTGGTTCATCAAGTTTGCATTTTGATAGTTGCTGTCAATTCAGATTGTCATTTCTGATCTGGGTTTAGGTTTTGCAGACCTAAATTTGCGAAATAATAAATCTGTGGATTCATGGATGGGTTTATAGCAATTGGTCAATATACAAATGGGTATAGATGGTTGTTGTTGATGATGATAGCATCCTTGTTGTATCAGGTTCCACTTTGCTGTTTGGCTGCTGAAGACAATAAAGGTAAGGATAAATCCAGCCCGCCGCCTTCATCTGTTGGAGCTAAGAATGATGCACCTACACCAAGTCCTTCACCTTCTTCACCTCCTCCTCCTCCTCCTCCTGAACCCCCAGTTCCAACTCCAGAAAAAAAAGCAGACGATCCACCGCCCGTGACAGTTGGCTCCGAACCAAGCAGAAAAGGTTTGGTTATCGGTTTAGTTATAGCAGGGTTTGTGTTCCTTAGCGTCTGCGGCTTCTGCTTGTTTTACTGGAAATTTAAATCCAAACACATTGTTAAACCATGGATCACCGGATTTAGTGGTCAGCTTCAAAGGCTTTTCTTACAGGTACTTCCCTCTACATTCACGCATTTATTTAAAGGAAGATAGTATGACCCTCACGACCATCTCTAGTGACCACATTCGATATGTTGCAGGAATACCGAAGCTGAACAGATCCGAGCTTGAGTCAGCCTGTGAAGAATTTAGTAATGTGATCGGTACTTCATCTATTGGAAAGGTATATAAAGGGACTTTATCGTCTGGAGTTGAGATAGCAGTGATATCCTTGGCAACTGAAACTGCCAAAAATTGGTCCAAGAATTTAACAACTCAGTTCCACAAGAAGGTATGTAACTTCACGAACAGATCAACGAAGTAAACACTGCGTTAGTTCATCTCAGTTACTTTCTTTTCTGGCTGCTAGTGCAGGTTGAGGCATTGTCAAAAATAAATCATAGGAATTTCATCAACATGATAGGCTACTGCGAGGAAGATGAGCCCTTTACAAGAATGCTAGTTTTCGAGTATTCCCCCAACGGAACCTTGTATGAGCATTTGCATTGTAAGTCTACGATCCCAAACTTTAAAAACTTTCTAGTTCACATCAATCAGATGCTTCATCTTAGCTTAACCATCTGAAACCTTGCTCGTATTTTAGCTCATTCAGTTAAATCTTACAGTTCAGGATTCTGAGCACTTAGACTGGGCAATGCGGCTTAGAATTACAATGGGTATATCATACTGCTTAGAGCACATGCACCATTTAAAGCCACCAGCAATCCATAAAAACTTGTGTTCATCTGCCATCAGTCTCTCCGAGGACTATGCTGCACTAGTATCCGATTTCACTTTCTGGAATGAAAGAGGACCCACCGAGATACAATCAGCTGGAGCAGAGCAAATGCAGTCAAGTGTTCAAAGTAACATAACATCTTTTGGCAAATTGCTTTTCGAAACTGTGACAGGTAAAGGTACATACTTGATGAGCATCGATTATATCCACACTTGGGCATCAGATTACTTAAACAACTCCAGCAAAGTTCCTGATGACATAGTTGATCCTACTCTAACCTCAGTCCCATCCGAAGAGCTTATAGAAATCCTCAAAGTGATTCAAATGTGCTTAAAGCCTGAAACAAAGTCCAGACCTTCGATGAAAGAAGTTACAGTCATGCTGAGGGAGATAACAGGTATAGGACCTGATCAAGCTTCACCTAAAGTCTCACCGCTGTGGTGGACACAACTCGAAGTATAACAACCGATCGAAATTAGAAAAAATGACAGACAGTAAATATGTTACTGTTGTTTTATATGCATTGTGAGAAAAGCAGCATGTACAGATGACTTGCATTCAGTTTGTTGAACAAGCATTTGTTTACAACAAATATTTCCTGCATTTTTCGTGTGAGCGTGAAGGACTTGTTTCAAATCACATTCATATACATGAATTTCTTGTTTCACAGTGCTTTATTTGAATCGAGTTGGAGGTAACTTATGAATAGAATTGTATATAGAAAAAAGTCAAGACCTGGAAATTATTCTGGTGTAAAGAAACTCGTTCCATGTATCAGGTAATCCTGGCAGGCACCAATGGATACAGTCGGCATATGTTGCTGGATCAGCCTTTTGCTCCAGTGTCAACATATTCCCTTGCCGGATGTATAAACCGAGGTATGTGCATCTTTGCGAAGCTCAGATAGAGCTGTTATGTTCAGAAAATAAACTGGGACTTTCATTGTTTGTGTGATATTGGCAGCTACTGCAAAGACCTTCATGTCAGTTCCCACTTGTAACTGAAATGGAAGGTTTGAACTGGTGTTGTTCCAGAGCGCATTTTATTCCATCCGGGTTGTTCCAGTCCAAACTCCTGCAATATATTCATGCAAATTTTTAAATATTGAAAACTCATATTCATGGGTTGTTTTAATTGAAAAGGTGGAGTATACTTGATATGAAGAGGAGACATGCTGGTGAAGAAAACTGCTGTCCTGTTGGGGTCAATATTTTGATCCACCCATTTTGCCCAAGTGTTGAGAACTCTGCTATATGCTATGGGTCTGTCAATCTCATCGTATTCTGTTGATCCTTGGTCGAATGAACCTCGTCTGATCAAAACAGGAATTGAAATGAGGTTGATTTAAAGAATGAAGTTACTTTCATTATGGAACAAATTTGAAGTGCATGCATACTTACAAAACTTTCATTTTGAAGGTATTCATCCACCAAATGTAAGTATTGAAGATCAAGTAGTCAACCCCTATCCAGTTCACTCCATGCTTTTCAATGGCATCCGGCATTATGATTCTGTCCTGTATGCTATGCATGGTTGGATCATCTGAGTTCGATTCCACCAGAAATGGAGCCCAGTAAACTCAACTGTAGCATTGTAATCCTGCACCATTTCACATGTATCAAGTAATTTTACGCCATTAGGAAATAAATAATTCGAATATCTTCGTAAACAAACTTTGTACCTCTAGTTTGAATACGGAAAGTGATCCATACTTATTCAAGCTCTTTCTTCCATGGGGAACAGCAGATTGAACAAGGCAGATCATAGACTCCCATTGATTCCTATTCAAGGAATCACCAACAAACATCATCCTCTTCCCTTTCAGCTTCGCAAGCAAAGCCTTCGCATTGAACCTGCAAGTCAAAAGGTCTCAGACATATTGATCATACAGAAATATATGAAGGAATGATGATCATATTCATACATACTTGGGCAATGAACAATCTCTTGGCTGCCATTTCCAAGCCTGATACATGGAGTCCTTTCTGCCGTTTCTCATGCAAGTCACTTGTGCTGTCAAGAACTCACATTCATCTTCCTTGTACAATGGGTGTGACACATTATCATAAACCCATTCACCATTAAACAAATCACATTCATCTGGTGGCAACTCAATATCCAAATCATCCTCATCTTCATATTTTTCCACAACCATTCTTAAATCTTTTGTTATCTCCTCCATTCCTTGTCGTCTGACTTATCCGCAGCTTCAGTGCTGACGAAGCCAGCACTAGGCATTACAACATCTTCAGTCCCTTGAATCTTTATAGGCTTGGATGAGAATGGGAACTCTGCAATGGATTTAACATCTTCATTGTAAATAAAACAACCGAATAAGAAGACAGAGAACACCACTACAAGTACTGACAAGTTGTTTCCTTTTCTAGGCTTCATGGAAAAACTGTAAGATGAAAATGAATGAGCCCTGCGGCGTAACGGGTGCATGAAAGGCTTTGAACTGAAATGGGACAATATAAGCTACAGAAAATTATGTATGGAAAGTACTTCTGTAGTGTATGTGAATGATTCTAATCAGAACCAAAACTAGTGCAAATAAGAAGCTTCACTGTCTCCAAAAAAAGAAGGGAAGATCAAAGGTTTCTGCAAATAAGAGCCAGAGCTGTGCAGACAGAAACCAGTGAAGCTAAAGTCAAATGTGATATTCTTGGATCCTAAGAATTATAAATAGCAAAAGGGTTTTTCATTTAGGTTTGGTGAGAGGAGTAGGAACAACAAAGAAAATAATGGAGCATTTGGTGGGATGGGTTTGTCTTGTATGCTTAACTAATAAAACAAATGTTAGTTGGTTTGTGTAACTACTTTTTTCATGGCTTTTCTGTTCTGGAGTATGTTATCACCAAACATTTAAAATACTCTTGAAGGTGAAGTGAGTTCAAAGCTTCTGTTCACCTGCCTAATTTGGATCACTACACCTTAGCTTTTGTCATAAAGAAGCATCAATTTCAAAAAAAATTGCCACAATGAGTGATCGTTTTCTTCAAAATGTAACCACAGAACAATCAGAATACTACTCAGTCGACTAAAGGATCAGTATCCTAGCTGGATCGGAGAAGGTATATAACTAACCTTAAATTATAAGTGCATTGCAGAAAGATAAACCTTAGCTTCACAAACACACCTTTCACAAAAGAACATCTACTTGAAATTTGTGAATGATTTTTTCTTTAGTTGGTTAACCAGTAACCAAATAATAGACAGCCTGCAAAAAATACACAATATACACTAGTAATCAGTACTCTGTTCCGGATCAGATACTATGTTTATCTGAAATAATAACCTTAAATAATAAGCTGTCCAGATCCAGTAGTTATAAAACACCCAAATATGTATGTTTGAATACAATTGTTGTCGATCTCAATCTCAACAACTACACCCAAGGGTGTGAATTAATCAAGAATGATGATGCTAAATAGTAGAGGGGATAAGGCTGCTCACATCATGACCACTATATATCTTTAGCTTTCAGTAAAGAAGAAGTAAAGGCGAAAAGAGTGCTTCTGTTGGACGAGGGATATTGTTAGTAACTAAGTACATATAAATATACTATAGAGCAATGGATACTCACACCTTTATCTACCATCACTTCATTTCCGATATTATGTTATTGTCAGTCTCATCATATAAACAGATGCGATATATATACTTCTAAGCTATTAGCTGACTTGCATATCAATAAGCTATTAGATGAGTTGGAATGTAGATGAGGATATGTTTGGGTGAAGGATTCTGAAATACCTGAACCGGCTATCTGGCTTTAAAGAGGGCTTGCTGTGGTAAGCCCATTCCTTTGGTTTAGGCTTTAGCACACTGAATCTTTAGTTACATAGAGAGTCGACTCACAACATGGTTCATCTGTACACAAATGCACATAATAAGGTAATTAAGAATCTTTAATATGAATGGTAAAAAGTCCATGGATTGAACTACATTGATGCATTATTTGAGTAGTGGATTTTTGAAATATTTTGAAAACTACTTACATGTCACTTAGGTCGCCATAATGGCGAGAATTCCAGATATGACACTAATAGAAACAATAGTTACATTGGTCTACTCTTGCTAATGTATCAGCTCCACTGGATTTTTCTATGGAAGGTCCATTCAGATGGATTGATTGTCCGCTTGCCGTCAGCAGCAACAAGATCGTAGGTTGAGTCTTCTGAGAACTCAGTTGCCATGCATTTCCAGTGTAAGGATGGTTTCCATTCAGCCTCCCTCAATACGTGCAAAATCTCTTCTACTACAATATTGCTACCTTCCTCAGCTAAATGGACTCCATCACTGGATGCATCAATCAACATAATAAATGTGGAATCATTAATGTTGTATTAATAAATGAAAAGACAATAAACTAGCAGTTCATGTTTTGGGGACACTAAGGACTTGGTACACATCTACAGAAGGACAAGCTTTTTCTTCAAAGACTGAAAAGGTTTACGTGCACACTTTAACTAAGGCAAGGAATTGCCGAGCATTCAATGACTTCAACTTCTCATCTGAATCATGAGGGCCACCCAAATTCATTGCATGAAGTCATTTGACTGACAAGTAATTTGTCTACAGTCCATGCTATAAGCCTGTTACTAAATTTTATATTCAGAAACACATGAGCTACTAAGATTTATTGCCCTCAAAGTAAATAAACAAGAATCCTGTCTGACATCACATGGTGTAAATATCTGACACCATCATCTAGATACAAGGAGGTCAACATAATTACAGGATTTTGTTGAGCAACCCAAGAAACGTACACATTGGTGAAACAAAAACAAATATAAAAGATTCTATTTGACTGGAATAAGTTTTACAAAATTAATGCCTTTGAGTTATTAGTTGTCTGTCTCTCAACTACATCATTTTGAAGTTATTAAGGTACCCAGAATCATTAATGAAGTATGATTAGAAGCAAAAAGGTCAATAATGCAACTTACGTGAAGCATACTTCCTTCCAATCATCTCTTTTCTGAAGAGCATTATAAAGATCAACAACTTTTATGTCCAACTCTTCGCACAATGCCACACAAGCATCAGAGTAGCTTTTACATAACTCATTTGTTCGTACCAACTCACTGAAGTATGCACTGCATAACCATGGGACCAAATTTTAGAGAAAAAAAATTGCAAGACAAAAATCATCAATATGTAGAGAAAAATTGGAGCACCTTGTGTTTTGACGTACTTTAGCTTCGTTAACAGGAGGACAACTAAGGAAGATTATCCGTATTGTACTCGAAAGACTCTGGATATTAAACTTGAAGAGTTAGAAAATAATATCTGTTGATTGGAAAATGGACTCCCCAACTAACATTGATGAACAACCAATGACAAAAACGTGAAAAGATACTGAGGAACCTAAAATAATATGGTTAGGTTGCCATTTACCAACTGATAAAGAAGCCTTCGATTGCAACTAATGACTTTCATTAGAATTCTAATATCATACAACTAGCACTTAAATATTTAATAATTATAAATTAGTGCAATTTTGAGAAAGACTAATAGTTAATTTGACATTACCAAAATTCAAATGAACCAAATCACAGCATTGAATTAGAATCCTAATACCAACTGACGAAAAGGGTAAACAGAACCTAAAAACAAGGTAAGGTAAGGTATACCTTCAAATGAAGAGCAATTTTTCTCATATTCTCAACGTATTCCTTAAGCGGAACATGAGGACCTAATCCAGATGAATGAGGCCCCATCGAGTCATTTCCACCAAAATATACAATGACCAAAGTAGGCTGAACCGCAGCATCCTGGAGACAAATTTACACACATATAATAACTCCTCGCAGAAAATTAAGAAACACAAGTAAAAAATGCAACGCGGAAAGCGATACCTTAGGAAAAACTTGATGGAGGACCTGGAGAGCGCGTCTTGAATTCCAGCCATAGTAACCTCGCAGGAGTATATCTGCCTGCAATAAATACAAATAAATGTAAAACAATTATATATATGAAAATAAGCAAAAGGAAGGTGTGTGACCTTTCGAGCGTAGATGTCAGCGAGAGTGGCGGCCCATCCGCCGTTGCTGAAACCGAGCTGCACTATCGACGATCCGAACAGAACGAACTGCGGCCGCGTCATTCTTCCCTTATTCTAGAAACTAATCTCTCCACTTCTCAGCTTTATAAGGAAAATAATTGGCTGAGAATTGTATTATTGTTTATTGCGTTTCGGTCCCTCAGTTATTTTCTTATTACTTTTGATGCAAAAAGTGGCTATAGGAATAAAAATATGCCTTAAGTTATTGAGTTGTGATTCGTTCCATTGGATTACGAGTGAGTGAAATGTGGTTGGGTCTTAGTTGCAAATAGAATGTGGTGGTTGTATGAGACCGGTAACCTGCTTTAAGTAACTCTCATTGTCCAACCATGTGATGACCGGTGCTCTGGTGGTCCTAAAACGACCCCAAATTAACTGGGATAAACATACCTATTTTGACTCGGTCTATTATTACCACTTCAGTACCCTGTTTTAATACAGAGCTGGATGAAAAGAGGAATCAGGCAAACATAGCAACTGTCCTTTTTCGACTCCAACGAGTGCCATCATAAATCGATAAGACGACCACCATGCAGTGCTTTCTTTCTTTAAAGTCCACATGACACAATTCAATATGATATCAACTTCAAGAAACTACTAATAGCAAGCAGTGTATACAAGGAAAAGAAAACAAAGAGCATGTGTTAATAGTGTTATGTTTTATGCAGAAATGGCGGAAACTTTTTGTGATACTCAACAACAATTTCAGCTCAGTATTGATGGCAAGAGCTGCTGCTACTGGCAAATATTTAATGATGTTACCTGCCTTTTTTATCTGCGCCTTTGATCTTTTATGTTTGTTCCTATTTTTGTCACAGATCTGAGCAGATTGAGCTGTTGCCAATCTCCACCACAATTGTATACTGCTTCTATAATTAAAATGTAGAGAGGAGAAATATGCTCGAGGCTTCATACAAAAAAGGGCTTTAGTGAGGAATTCCACACCAAAGGGAAAATTAAATATCATCTTTAAGCCAGTTGAATGAAATGACAATCAAGCATGTTCCTAATGAAGTTTCGGACCAATACACATGCGTGTCTATTATTTCCAGTCTATTCCTGTTAATATGCTCTATCAATATGAAGAGTACTGTATACAACACAACCACCTTTTAAAACAAGAATACTCTCATCTGTGTACCACATTATGCATGTGCAGACTGCAGAGAGAAAGAATCAAATGCAATAAATAATGGCAGTTTCCCTATTATGAAAGTACTCAGTTACCCAAAGCTTTCCTGACTTGAAGGAGCCATAACGCTAGCTGCATAACCCATAGTCGGGCATTTACCAACTTCTCCTCGAACCAGACATTGACTCTACCAAAAATGGACCTAGCTTGAAGCCTTTTTGCTTCGATAACTTGCCTCTGAAGATACTTTTCCAATTATCAAGTATGACTCAAGTAGAGATCCCTGCCGCTGTTTGAAGATTTCAAAAGTAAATATCATAAATCAAATGCAGTTGAATTGCATGAACTTGAGGTCTAACACCAATTATTTTTCAGAGTACTAAATCAGGATGCTCAAAATTTGCATACCAAGGAATTATTGACTGCCCGCAGACAATCATTTGTCTTCAGCATCAATAAAAGTACACGAGGCAATCTTGTTAAAAGTTCTGAGATTTGATTGAAGTATTGGGAAGCATACATCTGAAAGAAGTGGAACACGTTACAGATAAGAGAAAAACAGTAACTTTGTTTGTTGCAAAAATTCCGACAATAAAGCTTAGAGAAACTACTAGAAAACACCAGCATAAATCTCTGACCACTCAAATGCAAGTTTTATTGACTCATCTAATTACTTTTCTTATGAATCAATATTGCAGTATTAATCTCTGCCCCATGTTTTAAAAGTAGCAGACTTCACCCATCATACATAAGAACATAATAGTTAAATATACCTGTATTTCAGATTTATCACCATCATCGCCTTTCATGACCAAATGATCAACGGCTGGGTCAATCACCTTATTCCATGGCCTCATTGTGAGAATTGCTGCAAATAAGGCATAAAGATCTTCTCCAGCACCCAATTTCAAACAGTATTCCTTAATGGCACTGGCATCAGAAAAAACTAACCCCTGAAAGATAACCAAATTCATTAAGGATTGGATAATACTTATGTTTAAATGAAGAAATATGATTCTGATGTCAAAGAAGAGAAGGTAACCTTCCAAAGAGCAGCATAATTGTATCTAGTAGTGAAGTCAAGCTCCTTGTACAAGCCATGATCCAACAGTACCAACTGAGGTTTTCTCTTGCCTTCATGAGAAAAAGGAACAACGTATTTTTGTGAAACACAGTCATATAACCTTTTTGGAGTAAACATCTATCAATTCTTTCACATAATATTGCAATACAATAAAATTACCAACAGTTAATTCTTCCCCAATATACATATTCAATGATCAATATTATACAATTTCAGTGTGGCTTGTCACAAGCATAATCCAGATGACTTACTGATGTATTCATGCCAAGTAAAAATCGCAACCGAGCAAGATTTATCGTTCTAAAAATATCACGTTAAATTAAGTTTAGGAACATCTCTATCATCATGAATGACAGTGGCTGCATGTTTATCTATGTTTGATAGTTACTTAGATTAACAAGATAGTTACTTAGATTAACAAGATATTTGTGTTTTGCTTGCGATTGCAGTTTTCATCTTTACCAGATATGCATCAGTCATGCAACTATCCGAATTCTTACCAAAAAAGCTTCTTCCTTGACCGGGTAAAGGTCGGATGAGCACATTAGCATGATGTGGATCACAGTGAACAAATCCATGTTTGAACATCATCTCGGCAAAGGCTTGACTAATCTACAGATAATATAGTAAATAAAATAAATTACATCTCTCAACAATGCAAAGAAAGTTATCACTGTAGATGATCTTCTAATATTTTTGTAAGGAGACTCGAGGTAGAATCATGGAAATTACGCTCAATGGCAACAAAATGACAAGTCCTTGGATTTTAAGATGGAGTTCATCTCATATCACATGTACAACAAGGAATGCATGCCCACATACAGGTACGTTACATTTTGACAGCATATGCACAGTTAGAAGTAGTCTAATCCTGATGCACAAAAACTTATTCTCATCAACACTATGCTATAAGACTCATATGGGATACTTTTTGCTTTGCAATTCAAAATGGCATCCAAAATCTCAATTTCAAGAAATCACAAGAGTACTCACCAGTATTGAAACTTCTTTAGGTTGAATTTTTAGATTCTGGATGGCTTTCAAATCATTTACTTGCACACCATCAATGAAATTCCATGGTGAGTAATTTTGATGTGCTAAGGCTCCAATAAACCTTTGGAGCATACACATACCGTGCTATATGAGGAGATAACTTTCGGAAATTATCCAAACATTTCTCGCTGTTTTTTGCCTCTTCTGTAAAATCTAACTCCTGTAGAAGTATGAGTGTATGACGCTGGATACATAAAATTAACATACGAAAATACTAAATGGAAAAACATCAAATTGTTCTAAATAGAAGAAACAAGATTCCAGCCAAAAACAGATTAGGCAGAATGAATACCAGGAAACCTTCATGAAAAAACTAATTAATGAGCATCAAAACAATAACTTAATAAGAAGCAAGTACCACTTGCATAAGTGGGCTTAGGCGCCTAGCGATGTAGGAAAAAATGTTATCAGTTTTAGATCGAGTTATTTAGAGCATTGAGCAATGCAAGTGTTACAGGCAGTTGATGCTAACAAAATAAGGAAAACTAACCTTGGGTAAACTTTCAGCCATTTCATCAACCAACCACCTACCAAGTTTGAACAATGTTACGAATAGGAGCTCAAACGAACCTTAGAAACAAGTAGAAGACCTTAAAGTAAAACAAAATATTCTGGCAGTGTATACACTTCCCAGTTCCCACATTGACACTTCACATGGGGATTCTCTAACCAAAACAATAGAATCTTAGTAATAATCACCTGTAGTCAAAAGATGGGAATATACGATGCAGGGTGGTCACAATTAAATCCACAGTCGCATGGTCTGCAGCTGCAGTATCTGTCATGTGAGTGTGCTGGACCTGCATATTAACGGACAAGAAACGGGAAAATGCACTTAAACACTTCTGTTAAATGTTGGATGCAATTAATTAGACTTCATAATGGTGTTGCGACAACAGTTTTGAAAGATTCGATTGAAGTAATGTATCACCGTCGGCTTTTACGTCTCATAAATGAATCCTTCAGGGATAAACTAATGAGTGAAACAATGAGCCTACCTTTACAGCAACCTTTTGACCATCATGGGTAAGCGCAACATGAACTTGCGCGAGTGACGCACTTGCAATTGGGACAGGATCGAATTCTTTAAATAACTGCAAGAGATGGATACAAATTAGAGGTGGGCAGAACTACTATCATAATATTCAGATGATAATTCATATTTATAGTTAATGTAATCCATGCTTAATGGAACATCGATGCAACATAAGAGCTGTTCTGGATTCACTACTTAAATATAGCTTTTAGTATCTAGAATATAAGGAGAAGGCTGAAATTGGGCTTACTTCTTCTGGATTTGCTCCCAGTTCATTCTTCACAACTTCACAGACCTGTTCGTATGAAGATACGGGGCATTTGTTCAGCATAGACTCCCTCATGGTGTCAACATACTCTTTGGGTACTAAGTACTCCTGAATCAAACAAAAGCACAAAGCTGAAATTAAACTTATGACTATAGGAGATCATACTTACGATTATAGTAAACTGTACATTGATAATTTATGCAATCAGTCCATTAGATATAACATAGGCCGCATACCAGCTGGCTGAGGTGCTGGCCAAGCTTGATATAAATTCCACCATTTTTGAAACAAAGTTCTTCCAGCTTACGAGCAGACCTGAGATGAACCTCATGTTTAACTTTCTGCCTTTCTTCACTTCCTTCTGGTAGCCCCATCAACGAGTATTCATAGTCTAGTGAAACCATAGAAATGCAAGGTCATAACTACTTTATTATATACATACACACCATCTTAAGTCCCTAAGTATCCTTCTTTGTTAATCCTATATACATATATAAATACGAAACGGATCACGATAGATATTCAGTAGAATTCATGATAGTTTTTCACTTTCTGTTCTTGGAAATTTCAGAACAAAGCATTAAATGGAAAAATCACATCCACAATCCATTCAAAAATAAGTTCAGAAGTAAAATATTTCATCAGAACCACACAATTAGAACCGGAGTAATCTAAAAATATATCACTTTTTCACATCATCTATGCATATGACCTAAATTCACCATGAAAATTGAAAACAAAAAGCAATATTTACCAAAGACAATTTCGGCTGCAGTGAAGGCATCTCGAAAGAGGCGAGTAGGGACGGCGCTACAAAGCTTCAAAGTGGAAGCAGGATCATCAGTAGTTGCGATTGCAGCCCCGGCAGCACCGCCGCCGACCACGGTGGTAGCAAAGGTAACCTTAGCCAATCCGCGCAACAGCGCACGCATAGCCATCAACTTGTTTAAATTGAAGGCACCGAATCAAACACGGCGAAAACGGAGCATGTCTCGGTGGCTATATCTATCTCGATCCGGTAGATACCGTTCGATGTCGGTCGGTCTACTAACAGCGGTCGTCGCTTTTGACGTGGTTTTCAAGATTTCTATTTTCAGACTTCGTCGTGTTCAGTTTTGGGCTTTCGATTGGGCTTCATCTTTTCATTGTTAGCGGGCCTGTTTATTTTTATAACTTGATTTCTTATTTTTAAGTATGAGATCATATGCACAGTTTAGTCAAAACTATGTGTTATAGTATAAGACGTTTAAACGATATTGTTTTGACATTCGAAGCAAATAGTTTCGCGGTACTAGATATGGTATGTTGTAATTCATTTGAAATGTCAGTTGCAAAATATATATAACTCATACGTTTCATTAATGTATACACGCAATCTCTTGCATTGATAAAATGTGCTCGAAAAATACAAAATGGAATTCAAGAATACACAGAAAAATTGGATTCTCATGAATAAACCTCTAAAATGACCCATGAGTAGATGATTTGCGATCATTAATCTTCCAAATATGATTGACTTAAGAAACACGGCCAACAAATCATACAATAACGCCTTAAATTAATCTAAAAGATGCTGCTGTCCTACTCTAAATAAAACAATATCACTAGTTTATAATTTAGTAGCATTATCCCTTAGCTAATTATAATCCTTGTAGTTAGCACTCTAATAATTACTTATGTGTGGGTTGGCTGGAATGATTCCAAAGTCGGTTATTATTATTGCTGTCTATGTCAGATTACAAAATGGAATTGCAAAATGTTGTTTATCAATGATCCACAAATCATATTTTTCTATACATCATTTTGAAGGATTAAACTCGTTTAATTGATTTCATATTTGTCTTTTGAAATATTTATGATAAGTGTGATTTGGTAATTCATTATTGGATTTACCATATCTTTTGATATGCATTGTTTATTGATGTTATGATACATGCAAATCTGAGCATGTGTTGAATTGAACTGATCTCTAGTTCATCGGGTCTGTTTAGGATAGAGAACGCTGTATATTCCTGCAGCCAGATCAAGCTCAGCCTCAGCTAGGCATTGACATTCGGCCCGGCCCAGCCCGGCCCGGCCCAAAAGTCAAAGCCCGAGCCCGGCCCGGCTCTAATTTTTGCGGCCTATTACTATTCTTCGGGCCGGGCTGGGCTGGGCTTGATCAAATTCGTGAAGCCCGAGCCCGGCCCACAAGCCCATACTAATTTCAATTAAAATTTAAAAAATCGTATTTTTAATTAAAATATTATTTTTTAATAGTTTAAAAAGAATAAAAATACATTAAAATATATTTAAAATAAAATTTGCTTGTTTTAAAATTTCCTTTTTCTATATACTAGATAGATGTCGTAATGAAATGAAAAAATATAATGAGAAGTAGAGTGTATAATTTAAAATAATTAGATATATATGAAAAATACCATATGTAGATAGAAAAATATGATCTAAATACTAAATATAGTGAAATATATCTACAATTTATGTCGGGCTTCGGATGGGCTTGAACGGGCCGGGCCGGTGGGCCGGGCCTTAGGCCTCGAAACGAAGCCCAAGCCCACTCGATGCATCATAGGGCTGGGCTTCCGATGGGCTTTCGGTGGGCTTTGGTCGGGCCGGGCTTCCGTGGGCTTCGGGTCGGCCTAAGGCTTTTTTAAGCCTTAGGTCAAATGTCAATGCCTAGCCTCAGCATCCCCTCAGTCAACCCAAATCAGCAATAAGACAACGTTGGCCGGTGACAGCCTGGTCCCTCAAAATCATCATGAGTTAATCATCAATCTGTCTATCGACAGTACGACAGATTACACTCATTTGCAACACATGCATCATCTTTCTCTACATGACCGTTGCGATTCACCCAATCCCCACCATGTAAAGGTCCTAGTTTTACCACGTCTCCCTTAAAAACGAAGGGCATTTTAGTCATTCAACATTTGGCCGGTCACAAATATAATTCAAAATACATAAATAATCACCACCTCACCACATTTTGTGGGACCCACACTCTTTTTCTCCTATTTAACCAACCTTTCCAACCCAAACGGACACCAGTCATCATCAAACCATCACACAACACTGATCTCTTCTCCATCTGCAACTCACATCAGAACTGAAATGGAAGGCAAGGAAGAGGATGTCAGACTAGGAGCCAACAAGTTCTCAGAACTACAACCAATAGGCACATCAGCTCAAACCCAAGACAAGGACTACAAAGACGCACCACCATCACCTTTCTTCGAGCCTGGTGAGCTTTCCTCATGGTCCTTCTACAGAGCCGGCATTGCCGAGTTCATAGCCACTTTCCTCTTCCTCTACATCACCATCTTGACCGTAATGGGTGTCGCCAAAGAATCCAACACCTGCAAAACCGTCGGCATTCAGGGTATCGCTTGGGCCTTCGGCGGCATGATCTTCGCCCTCGTTTACTGCACCGCTGGCATTTCAGGTAAAATTTTACATTCATTTTGATAAGTAAAATACAAAAAAGATCCAAACTTTAGTTTCGTTTTTGCTACGATGGGACTAAAGATTGAGTCTTTTGATGTGTCCGTCAGGTGGGCATATTAATCCGGCAGTGACATTCGGTCTATTTCTGGGAAGGAAGCTGTCGTTGACTAGAGCTGTGTTCTACATAGTCATGCAGTGTTTGGGTGCGATTTGTGGAGCTGGAGTTGTGAAGGGATTCAAGACGAGTCAGTACATGGGAATCGGAGGCGGAGGTAACTACGTGCACCCTGGATACACTTTGGGAGATGGACTCGGTGCCGAGATTGTCGGAACGTTTGTCCTCGTTTACACTGTCTTCTCCGCAACTGACGCTAAACGCAGCGCTCGAGACTCGCATGTGCCTGTACGTCATATTTAGATTTATTCCATTTCAGTCCTTATATATTAGTGTAATTTCGTATTGACCCCTTTGGTTATGGGTTCATAATTCATATTGATTTGTATTTTGTAGATTCTTGCACCACTGCCGATCGGGTTTGCTGTATTTTTGGTCCATTTGGCGACCATTCCGATCACCGGTACCGGGATCAACCCAGCAAGGAGCTTAGGAGCTGCAATCATTTACAACAGGGAACACGTATGGGATGACCAAGTAAGCATCTTCTTCATTTTTCATAGAGATCATCTGCTTCTGATTTGATCATGTGAAATTAATGTATTGGTTATTGAAATACTTAAATGACGTGCAGTGGATCTTCTGGGTTGGACCGTTCATTGGCGCGGCGTTGGCTGCTCTGTACCACCAGGTCGTGATCAGAGCGATACCGTTCAAGAACACTTAAGTTGAAGACCTTTCCTGATCATTTACCCATCCATCCTTTTCTCTTTTAATTTGCTGTCGAGTTTGCAATTCATGTATGTACTACTATAAGTTTAATGGGTCTCATATTAAGAAAGAAATTCAAATAAATATAAGATTGTAAGCGATTGAATTTGAAAAAACACGGTTGGTTGTATTTAATAATTATTTTAAATTAAATTTCGTGTGTTGAATTATAAATAAACAATTCTGATATCATATCCAATTATAAATCTCCTTGAATTTCTTCGAATAAATATACTGATAAATAAGGTTAAGTTTAGAAGGACATTAAGTATTTGTGAGACGGTTGGACAAAATCTCAACCATTGATTTGATTAATCTGACGGTTGAGATTAAAGTTAGTTTTTATCAAAGTTGGTTGAATTTGCGAAAAATACGGGATGGTTGTATTTGAAGGTTTTTTACTTTTAATCTCATCTATTGGGTTGATAGAAATCAACGATTGAGATATTATCCCTCCGTCTTACAAAACTTTAATTATCACCCTATAACCTTTTCCCCGATAATCATTCTCTTATTAACGAATATGTAGCGAAATGCGAAAGGAAGCTCATTAATTTATGATAAATCGGCCCACTAACTACGTGACTGGAAGTGAGCCCAAAGCGAAACCCTAATCCCCCAATTTTCGTCGTCGCTCTCGCTCGATCGATAAGCTGAATAGAAGCTTAAGAGATGGCGGGAAGCGACCGGAGCGTTCTGCAGTTTGTTACAACATCGACTAGCCTATCGGCGAAAGTGCATCCACTTGTCATTTTCAATATCTGTGATTGCTACGTTAGGCGCCCTGACGTTGCAGATAGAGTTATCGGGACGCTTCTTGGATCAGTCTTGCCTGATGGAACTGTTGATATTCGTAACTCTTACGCCGTTCCTCATAGCGAATCTTCCGATCAGGTGCATTTCATATAATTTGCATATTTGTGTTGAATAGTAATCTTAGTGTAATTATCTATCTATCTATATAGGTTGCATTGGATATAGATTATCACCACAACATGCTAGCATCTCACCAGAAAGTCAATCCTAAAGAAGTTATTGTCGGATGGTATTATCTCATCTCCCTTGGGTGTTCTAATTGTTAGAAGTGTTAGTTGAGACTTGCGATATATGCTCGTATAGTATTGTAGTGATGGAAGTGTAGTGTACTCTAGTCTTGAATCCCAGTAAGTAGAATTTGAAGTGTTAGACATCTAAGGAATTTAGTTGTATTTTACGTTTATTTTTTATTTGAGCATGTATTTTAGAACTCCATTTTTATATACTTATTACAGTGTTTGCTTATAGTTGCTCGCACACTCCTGAGTCTTCCTGTTTTCTTCGTTGATGTCTCTTTGTGTCAAAATCCATTTATTGTGCGGTTTCCAGTCCCTTAAACAAGTAGTGTGAATTTCTCATCATCGTCCTATCTGAAACCATGGAAATTCCTACGCAGCCTAGCAGTAGAACATGTTTGGTTGCAAACTCTTACATAACATGCTAATTTTTATGTAGTCCTTCAAGAAAATAGTATATTGGTCATTTTTTCTTTTAGATTTATTTAAAATTTTAGTTGTTTTTGAATTTAGTTTGATTTTCCATTGGTTAATAAGGCAATTATCAGGTCAACTGCGGCTTATCAACTTATTTGTATCCAGGTACTCCACTGGATTTGGTGTCACAGGTGGCAGCGCTTTGATCCATGATTTTTATTCCACAGAAGTAGCTAATCCCATTCATCTCACAGTCGATACGAGCTTTACAAATGGTATAGGATCCATTACAGCTTTTGTTTCTAACAGCCTTTCACTGGGAGACAGACAACTTGCTGCGCAATTCCAAGAAATCCCGCTTGATTTGCGAATGGTCGAAGCTGAAAGAGTTGGCTGTATGTGTCCTCTGTTCTAACATTATATTTTCATTTTCCTTAAATGTCTGCATTGTTCATTCGCCTTCACTGAATAATTAGGTTCACAAATGTTAATATGAAATTATTATGGAATTGTCATGGAACCGAGTTATTATGGAATTGTCATGGAAGAGAGTTGTTCTTATACATTTATGCTATTTGAAGAGAAGGCAGGCAGTGTTTTGTTATCATCTATTTAAAAAGTGGTTTTACTATTGGCATGCTATACAATAGAAATGAACCGATCTCTGAAAATGAGAAGCTAGTTACACATTGCTGATCGTACCTTTGATTTGTGCAAAAGTCCATGTGCTTGTGGACCTACACTTAGTAAAGGGATCTTCGTATTGCTTGTGTTGTCCTTTTTTCTTTCTTTCTCATCGATGCATTTTATTGGCTCAACCTGTTCCTTTTGTGTCCCCCTGAAAATCAATTTTCAAAAGAAAAATTTGGTGTTCAAAGCCTAGACCATGCATATTTAAATTTGTTATATATTCAATGCCAGCTAGAATATTGCCATTGCAACTTAGACGTGATACTGATAGTGTTGTGCCAATATTCACAGTCGATATTCTGAAGTCCTCTGTAGTCGATAAATTGCCTAATGACCTTGAAGGAATGGAAGCTTCGATGCAAAGGTTGCTAGCTCTAATTGATGATATCTACAAATATGTAGACGATGTTGTGGTACGACTGATCGTCCTTGCCTGATTGATTACTTCTTATACAGTTTTTCCTTGTTTATGCAGCTTAGGACCGTGATTCTCTATAGGTAATACTCCAAATGCACTTAATCTGTATATGGAAGTCTGACTTGCATTATTTCTTTTGTTTTAATTTTCTCAGGAAGGACGTGTTGCTCCAAACAATGAAATCGTTAGATCGATTTCAGACGCTGTAGCTTCCCTTCCAAAACTATCCCCATCTGCCTTTGATAAGCTTGTTAATGACAGTCTTCAGGTCATTAGATTTTCCTCTCCATTTGTCATTTCCTTTTTCCTGGCAGAGAAAGTGTAAAAGATGTCTTGGAATATGTCTAAGATTCATTTTTTTGGATTACAGGATCAGCTACTGTTGGTTTACTTGTCAAGCATGACTAGAACCCAGCTGAGCGTGGCTGAGAAGTTGAACACTGCTGCACAAGTCCTGTAGGCAAAACATTTTCATCCACATCAAGAGAACTTGGATGACTTTGACGATATTTTTTCAATGCTGTTACAGTTAGTATTAATTAGTCCCTTCTGTTGTTGCATCTTTGTCGTCGTGTTACAAAAACATTTCCTTTTTCCAGTAAAATAGTTCAAACTATGTCAATACTCTGCTTAATTTTTCAAGAAAATAGTTTTGTTTTAGATCACTTTTCCCCACCTGCTGCTTTTAAGCATCATAACTGTGTGCCTCAGGGGCTGTGCCTGTAGGCTATGCATTTACAACAAGGGTCACGTGATCTGCTGTGGGCAGTGAAGTAGTGTTAGTGACGACGACTGCGCGTCGACGGAGGATGAACAACAACCAGGCGATGAAGAGGATGAGATGGAGTAGTGATGCAGCCATGGCGATTACTTGCTAGGGTTTTGAATAGAGTTTCACATAGCAAAAATGGCGGGAATCGATTCGGAGAAGGAGACTCATAAATGTGCGCATAGGGGCACGTGTTTGTTGAGTCGTGTAGACGGAAGCTAACGGCG
Source organism: Sedum album (assembly GCA_006409495.1). Taxonomy (NCBI): domain Eukaryota; kingdom Viridiplantae; phylum Streptophyta; class Magnoliopsida; order Saxifragales; family Crassulaceae; genus Sedum; species Sedum album. The sequence goes on along the minus strand of QZGG01000054.1, from coordinate 256,399 downwards.
ATCGACGGCGAAGTTAACGGCGCGATAGTGTCCGTTAGTTAACGATCACAACGTTGAGATCGGCGTTAAAAAGTGATCCCATATACTATAACGGGCTTTTGGGCTTTTTGGACATTTTGATGGCTTATGGACTTCAACGCTCCAATACGTCCGAACGACATCGTTTTGACTGTTCGAAAATGATCCCATTCTGCAAAAAGCGAATAAAAGTTACAACACACATTCTCTCTCCTCATCCGACAAAAAAAGAGATTTAAGAAAGCAGGATTCCCACTAGCTGCGTTCATTTACTGATTGTTCGATTCTGAGGTATTTGAGCTGTGTATTGATTTGGAACCTATTTGGGTTGTTGCCTATTGCTTGTATTTGTGTTGTTTAGTTTTGATAAATTGATGCTGTTGATCTGTGTTTAGTTTAGGAGATAAAGGCAGGAGCTTGGTGTTGTGTGAGTGTCAGATCTCTAACTGGGAAGAAAGGATGTCATTCATTGGGACTCAGCAGAAGTGCAAGGCTTGTGAGAAGACTGTTTATCCAGTTGATTTACTGTCTGCTGATGGTGTTGATTACCACAAGTCATGCTTTAGATGCATCCACTGTAAAAGCACTCTTAAGGTACGTATCACTTTATTTTGTATGTTAGGTTCTACTTGGGTACCTATGACAACCATTTGACTTGCTTGTGTTTGTGATTTTAGCTTAGTAATTACTCGTCCATGGAAGGTGTGCTCTATTGCAGACCTCATTTTGAGCAGCTCTTTAAGGAGTCTGGAAACTTCAGCAAGAATTTTCAGTCACGTAATGAATATTCCCGTTCTCCCTTAATTACAAGAATCCTTGTCAAACTGTCAAGTTTTTCTCTCTAAAGTGTCTTTTTATCTTCAGCGGTTGCCAAAAGTATTGAGAGGTTGACACCAGAGATGGTATGAAAAGTTAGCGTTTTCATAATAAGTAGATTGCACTAATAACATTATAAAGTGTTCTTTTTGAATTAATTCTAACCTGCAACATTACAATTCCTTGGCAACAGACTAGATCTCCTAGTAAAGCTGCGGGCATGTTCTCTGGAACGCAAGACAAGTGTGCAACATGTGGGAAAACAGCCTATCCACTGGAAAAGGTTATAACTAGCAATTGCAATTCGCATTTTTTGCATCTAAGTGTAGCACTGCAGTTCAGTTGACTCTTGCATTGTATCAATTGTTTTAAAGAACAATTGCATCACGCTTCCGTACTACAGTAAATTATCTGTACACTCAGTTTGGAAATCCTTTGTTTGGTGGTAATTGTGTAATGTGAGTGCATACCTGCTGGCTGCTGCATATGGATGTTTTGAAGTTGAGCTTTATCGGATTGGAAATCATTTTGAGAATTAGGATGCAAGATGTCTAAATGTGATATTGTATTATTTGTTATACTTAATGGGGTGGATCTAGATCAGGATATGGCTAGCTTATGCATGTGAGCTTTAGGATAGATATGTGCACAAATTCTATAAACATGGTTAGCAATATCGTTTTACTCCTGTTGGTAAAGTATTGATTCATTATGCATGCTCAAATTCATCAACGTGTTTTCAAATGTACAAATGTGAACATGACATTCTTCCAGTGCTCATAACATCTGAATATCCACATACAGGTGACGGTTGAGAATGAATCCTATCATAAAACCTGTTTCAAGTGTTCCTATGGAGGCTGCACTCTATCGCCTTCAAATTATGCAGCGCTGGAAGGAATCTTGTATTGCAAGCACCATTTCTCCCAACTTTTCAAGGAAAAGGGTAGCTACAACCATCTAATTAAGTCTGCATCCGTCAGGCGCGACTCTGCCCCCCCTGTTCCAGACGCTTGAAATCCGCTAAAATATTTCTCTGAACATTATTCTATATCCTAATCGGAGTGCTTCCAGGACAAGGTGGCAGAAGACAAATATACTGTCATCTAGAGCCGTATTGTTTTTCCCAAAGTTTGTTGTTGTATTTGATTTACGTGTGCGCCGTGTGTGTGATGCTGATCTAAGTTGAGCTTCCTTGACTCAAACGGTCAAACTACTGTGCTTTGACTATTATCTGAGTCGTATGAATTAGAAAAATTTAATGTATCATGTAATACTGCAATTGCTTGTTACTTTAGGCTTGTTCTTTTATTGGTGAGTACATTATAACCACTAGGTTTAGATGAAATTGGATAAACAACCATTGCAACAAGTCACAATACACAGACAAGTAATAGCTGGGTATTTAGATCCGTATGTACCTCCTGAAATTCTACAAATAATGCAAAGCATTGGAATCAGTGATATTATGAAATACTCAACATAATAAGAGAATAGGAAATGTTGAAAGTATGTCATTAAGAATCCAAAAGGGTAACATTGATGGAAAATTGATATTGCAACTCCAGACATACATAACATAAATCAGCATAAGAAAAAACAAAATCAAAATGCTTCAGGGGGCAGTAGCTGAGAAACCTGCATTAAAGCAAAAAAGCCGTAACTCGTAAGGATACACTGCTCTAATCAAACTAACAGAAATTTAAACTACATTCGAAAAACCAAAGAGAATAGTTCACCACAAATGATAATAATTATATATATCAAGTCACCACAAACAATGATTCTATAAATCAAGTTAACATGGCTCAGAATTAATCCACCACAGATGAAACAAAAATGCAAACCAAATAATTTGGAAATATATAAACTAGTTGAGTTAATAACTGAACAGATCAATCACAGGTCCAGTTACCATCATAGTATAATGACAAAATGAATCCACAAAATTCTCATATCAAACAGCTCTCACCCTAAATCTAGGATAAAAAACACCAATGCCTGATACTTTCTAAAGTAAAAATACAACTACCTGAAGACACTTAAAGCATCTTCCAGCTTATATATTCCAACTCATAAAATCAAACATACCTTAAATGTTGCTTGGGTACATGAACACTCGTACTCTAGCTCCCTGCAGAACGGAACATAGTATAAAAACAAAAATCATTATCACATAAATCACAAAGGTACAAGGTATCTAAATTAAGCAACAAACAATAAAAGCATTAAACTATACCATGGATTTAGGAGGAAGGTTAGAGGTGAACTTAGCGCGAACAACGCCACTGTTACCATGAGGCCTAATGACCTTTCCATAAATGCATCTGTAGTGTGTGCCGTTCTTCTTGATAGGTGCTTTGTAAATGTAAGCCACACGCTTTCCAGCATACCAAGCCACATCCTCCTTTGTATTCACTCCCTCAATTTGAACAAGCGAAGTGTTTGGATATTGGTTCACTTTGGACCTAATCATTCAAACAAACTATCGCATTTAAGCGAGCAATAATAACACAATTAGTTGATGTTTATATACTGAAGAGAAAATCAAGAACGTACCTCTTGTATCCGAGGACAGTGCCCCTGACGTAAAGTCTACAAATTGAAATTCGAACCAGCGACGAAATTAGATCAAATTGGTACGATTTGATCGGAAATGCGAGTTTATGAATGTGTTGATAACTAACCTGACGCGCTCTCCTTGCCTTCCTTTCACCATTTTTGATGTGGTCTCGAGCTGCTTCTCGTCTCCGATTCGAAGTTGAAGATGTTGTTCAAAACCCTAATTTGGTGTAGACGAAATTATCGGTATTTATACAGCCCATCAATAAGATGTTTATTGGGCCAAAATTAGCCTTATTGGATTGGAAGTCATTTAAGCCCAATATAATGGGAAATACCTAAACATGCATCTAATACAAAACATGAGAGACGATCATTTGCGAATCCACAATTTGCACTTTTTGATTTTTGTTTATATGCATTGAAATCTGCATATAAGTAAATGAGAAATGTAAATAGTTGAAAACTTGATTTATACAAATACAATGGGTCGCAAAGGAACCAGACTCTAAGACATGATCCTTGAGCTGAAATAAGCCTACAAGCAAAGTAACATAGTCCTAATTGTTTGTCATTGACGCCGAGAAAAAAACATTGCCTCGGCACACATTCTGATGACAAGCAGTGGAAAACAAGCTAATAGTATTACAAATATGAGAATACAGATGTTAAGAAGGATGCCATGTCTTGTGTTGAATAGATAGCGGCTGCGGATGCACTTACAAGATCTTGCATTGCCAAGTCCACCTTGCAGATTCCATGTAATGGTCTTGACACATCTAATTCTGGCTATTTCTTCATCATCATTATCATTCTTGACAACAACAGTGATGTTTTCATACTTGAAGTCAGGCTGGGAAGGAATTCTATGCCTCTCAACGAACACAACCCATAAGAACAAAACAATGAAGGTCATAAGCGCGCCACATCCAGTACTGAAAATCACACCAGCAAGAATAGACAAGGGGAAGAAGCCACTCTTATGTTCATTCACTTCATCCACCTTTATCTTCTTATCCGATTCTTTAAACAAAGACGGATCCACCGGCTGCGAATGGAACTTGCTTAAAACATGTCTAACAACAAATCTGCAAGAATACACACTGCTAATCTGCAACGAATTCCCATTAGAACCACTAATGCCAACAAACACCTCGTCATCCTTCCACATTAGCCCCATATCAACATTGTAGCTGAGCAAAGAATTGTAAGGTCTAGCAGTGCCGAATTCACTCAACCTAACCTCAACCCTCTTGGAAGTAGCATCATAATCAATCCAAGATTGCAACTTTAAGCCGCTATTCAACACTAAACCAATACTGGAAACATTAATCGAGCTGGAAGACACTAAATCACTCACACTGATACTGATATGATTCTCAACAAACTCGACCCCAAAAAACCTGTCGGTCCCGGTCAGACCGGATTTAAGGTTACCAGGAAACTTCAAGGCCAAATCTTTCGGAGCGATGAAGAACATCAACCCATCGCCTTCCTCCGGGGAGATCGAGAAAGCGAAATGGGCAGAGAAGGAGACTCCATTTCTAGGGTTTGAGTCGAGAAAAGTGAGAGGCTTGTTGAATAACACCGTGCCGGAGCTTGAAATAGAAGGGTTGGAGAGGGTGATGATGGATCCGTGGTTGACGAAAGCGGCGTCTCCATAGAGAGAGATGTTAGAATCGAAGAAGTTGGAGTTAGTGGTGGTGGTTGAGTCTAGGGTTACAGATGAGAGTGTTGGAATGGGGTTGGAGATGAGGAAGAGGGAAATGAGGCAGAGAAGATGTGTGAAAGTGTGGGTTACGGAGGCCATTGTTCGAACACCAGCGGTGGAGATTTTTGTCGGATTTCGTTCTTTGCTGGATTTGCCGACGATGAAGTATGACAGAATGACCCAATGAGGTGAGAGAGGTCAAAACGCTGCGTTTCGTATCATCGAATACGGCTTCTCACGAGATATCGTAGCTCTCAGGAGTCAGGAGGATGGCCTACGCACGGGGACTAAACGCTGCGTTTTTCTGTTGTAACGCTACTACCCACCGTCTGTTCTGCTTTATTCTGTTTACACTTTCAGTAAAGAATTATGCTGAGGACGACATCATCGTATACTGTATGAATCGATCATTGGTTTTGTGAGCTCCATGATCCAGGAAGGTGCTAGTGGCGAATTCTTGCAAACCAAGAATCAGAACTCTGGATCACGTCATGACGAAGAGAAGTGTGTCAGCCGCAGTAAATGCATATGCGAAACTATCGGGATCCATTAAATGCAGAGAGTCAATAAGTGCAAGGATTAAATGGCAGGAGCCAGGGAGAATTATGGACCAATTTATTATGATGACTGTTATGGAAAGTAATTATCAATCATTTCAAACTTTAACGTCAACAAACCATTAATACAGTGGAGAAATACAAATAAAAGGAGATCAAATGGGAAGAGATCGATGAACAATTGGATTACGTCTCCACCACAATACACATAGATACGAGATCTTGAGACATTGAAACAATTCAGACTACAACAGCAGGGGCTGTTACAGAGTCAATCAGATAGGAGGTCTGTTACGATTGGAACACTTCAGACTACACAGCGGGAAGCTGTTACAGAGTCAATCAGACGGAAGGTCTGTTACGATCTTACGGTAGTTAGATCTGTCCAAGGGGAGCTTGGGCTGTAGTGTAGATTGTTTGAAATAGTGACGAAGGGAGTTTAATCAATATTTCTTGTAACACATTTTACACTAGTGAAGCTGTTCCATGGGATTGGGAGAATCCACCCTGACTAAGCCTTCGGAAGCTGAACAGGGTTAACAAATTTCTGAGTCTTGTTAATTCTGTTATTCATATATCTGTGTCTACTCTTCGCAATACAGATTTCTAACGCGTCTGAGAACTAAGGGTGTGGTTTCAGGTTTCATTTTTTGTTTTCATTTTCAGGTAGTAAATGTTGAATAATAAGTCATTTAATTGATAAGTTGTGTCACACCGACTAGTTAGCAATCATTCATCACTTAGCAAGTATTCCACATTTTTAGATAACAAAATATTCGTTATGCATCATGTTAGATGAGCTAAAGTTAAAATTGAGGCTTACTACTATCAAGCACGAACTAATGCCCCGCATATTCTATACACGTATCTACTCGTAGTTACTGGAGTCTATTGTGTTAGGCTAACACGTCTGCCGTTTCATATGGATTAAGATAATGCAGAGTCTACTAAGTAGTTGCTAAGATTCGATGAGCGCATGCATGTCTAATAAACTCACAAACAAAAAGACACACAAGTTGTGGGAGAAGCCAACCTCGGACAAAACAAATTAGTACGTCCCATTATTTTTGTCTCATTTCATTATAAAATACCTCACATATATTAGACAAGTGGGTCAAAAATTTCGGGACAGAAGGAGTACTAAAATGCAGATCAGACTTCAGAGTCAATCGGTCCAATGGTCTTGTTAAATGCGTCAAAGTTGAAACTTGAAATAAAAGCACGATTCCTAAACCTCTCTACATTGACCAGAGCAAAGAGGCAGTTTGCATAAGATGAAATTGAAAGTTGAAACAAAGCAGGACACATTCCTAGCAGAGCAAATTGAAACGTCTACAGTACCTGCTCCTAACCTACAACTTCACAAAGGGTCAGTTACTATACTAACTTTCCCTGTCCGGATTCAACTCAATCACAAGAAAAAGACATCCGAACATGTCTTGTCACACTCATCAAGAACAGCTTGCATTCCTTTAATATTTGAATGATAACTAAGTTGGCGAGGCAGGCATGACTTTTGAGCGCATGCATTTCAGTCTCTGAGAGCACCTTAACTCATGCTAACTGGTTGGATCTGAATATTATCGTTAACATCTGATGTAGACCATGTACCATACCAAGTTTGTGGGATAGTCTTGCATAGGATTCCAAAATCCTTTCGGTCATCTTATTAAGGAAATTAAGCTAAAACCATTACAATATGACACACTAATAAGCCATCGGGCAAGACATTCTTCGACCATATTTATTCTTATCCAAAAAATAAGAAAGTCCAATACTAGCGACACAGCGACATCATGCTTCTATTTTGAATTTGGTATGGATGGTGGAAGGTGTGGATCTGATATTAGAAGCCCCTGTTGCCTCAGCTACTTGTTGGTAATGTCCTCCCCAAGAAACAACTAGACTACTTTATTGCTCAATATTCGGAATCATTGGGATAAGCTTTTATTTTTCTCTGCTCTTCCTTTACACGCTCCTACAACTACTGCACTGTAAAATACCAAACTGACAACTCCCTAGCTATCATTCACAACGGGCAAGTTCGAAAGAAGATTAGTAACTCCATTCCTGGGGCAAGCACACTTCAATATTATTTTGAATAAGGTTATCTGCTCTGGCAACTCTTCCTTGTTGCCGTGCATGAACAGCGTTTCTGCTGGCCATGAGTGCTTCTGAAGATCAAGGAAGCACCACATTAAGGAAAAACAACAAATAAGATTAAAGCTGGAAATGAGAGGTATAAAATGATATCAAAACACACCATAGTTTTCCTGACTCATTGAAGCTGCATAGGAGCTGTAGTGAGGTTGTTTCCTAGAGTTGATCTCCTCAAGACTCATATTCAATGCCTGAACGACCTTCAAGGGTACAATAGCATTAGTAGCCACATCCCTTTTCCTTGGTGGTGCCACAGGAGATACATTGTATTTGCGAGGTAGAAACACTCCAGTGCCAACACTCTCTTTTCTCTGTAATGATGGAGACTGTATGCTGGCCTTGGTAGTCACCCTAGGCGGCTGCTGTCGAGCATGGTTGTACTGCCATTGAGATTGAGTTAATAGATCAGAACTCGCACGAGACAGGGGTTTGCCACATCTTGCAGAACTGTTAAGGTTCTGTAGATGATGCTCAAATAGCAATGCAGCATCATAAGCTCGTCTTGCAGCAGCCAAGTAGTTCTGCTGCATAAAAATGAACAAATCAAAATCGAATCTGATGTGTGTCAATAACACTAAGAGGAGGTCTATTGACCAAGATCTATGAACAATTCAACTGCATACCTGCTCGGCCAAGAAACTGATCTTGTGATTCTCAACAGAGCACATGTGGTTCATTTCTGATTTAGGGTTAGAAACAACCCTAAGCTGTTGATACAGATGTGAAGATCTGCAACGGATGAAAGAGTAGATGAGGAATAGATGAAGTAAAGATGAGAAATAGAGGAATAGAAATTAGGGTTTGGAGAGGGTGAGAACGGGAGAAGAGATGAGAAGTTTAGGGTTTAATTCATTCCTTGCCCTTACAATTGTAATATTGGCTTTTATAAGCCTTACAAGAAAGCTAAATCATTTAATTCTAAAGAGGCCCTTGCAATGAGGAAATATTCATTATTGTCATAGTCTATGCACGTATCATTTCCTCCGTCCTTCAATACGACCTTGTCCTCAAGGTCGATAATATCCGGTGGTCTCGGTAAAGAGAATATCAATAAAACAAAACTGCAGCATGTGGTCATGATGTCTGGTGGTCTTGGTGACGAGAAAATAGAGAATAAAATGTCAAACTTTGTCAACACTGCTGAATGAGATAGCAAGAAACTCATGAGATATGGATGCCACAGTAGGAAATAACAAGTGCAGCATGTGGCAATGATATTAATCATGCTCTTTGTAAACTCTTCCATGTCATTCCTACACAGCACTGCCACTTGCAGCAGCCTTTTAAATTCTTTCCAATATGACGAAGACCTATTATTGGTGGTGGTAAGCACTTTCATAAGAGCTGATGCATCAATGTCAAAATCAGCAACAAATGGAGTATCGATGGGAATTAGAGAGGTTTCAGCGAGCACAGGTAGCTTTAGCAATACTGTGACATGATATTCAGACTCCTCATCCACATAAATCGTAATAACAATCATCTTACTGCCAATTTTCTTTCTCTTTTCATTGGTCGGAGAACTGGTAAAATAAGGACGACATTGCTTGTCAATCATAGTAAATGTGCCAGTGCAATAGCAACAATAATACCCACAGATCATACATCCAATAACTAGAGTCATAAAAGCACATCTTCGAGGACTCTGCATAAACACTCCCATGTAACACATGCTTGTGATATAATGACTTGAAAATGAACTGGCTTCAAACACATACATAGAGAGCAACAGTAGCATGTCTTCCTTAAAGTTCAACATGAAAGATTTGCTGCAATGATTAAGTATGTGCGTGACTAGAGAAAGCGCATTCGCGAATTTCCACGGATTCAAGTACTTAAATAAGATAGTTGATAGCAAGCAGAGCATAAAAATTGTATCACACAATAACTTGACAACTCCCCAAAGTGTCTGAAATGTACCCAACAAAACTGAAGACGAAGCAAGTCCCAGAATATCTTCCAAAATAAAAAGCAGCATCTTCACTAAAGTAAAGGTCTCTGACAAGTGCACTGCCATATCTGTTGTTTTGATGACGCTGAAATTCAGATCATAAAGAACAACAATCACGAATACTTTAACTGTCAAGCGAGTAGGTATCTCCAAAATCATGTAAATCTCCTTTACAACCCATGTCACTCGGTCATTTACAAGACAAATTATGTTATGTAAAAATGGAGGGGGCTCTTCCAACCAAATCCGGTTGAAAGATAAAGCGCCAAACATCCTCGATATATCCCAACCCTCAAAAATATATAACATAGAGAATAATGAGAGAAAACTCTCACATTTGTCCTGAAAATCATCTTGAGAGCGACGACGGAAAACCATATCCAAAACAAAAGACTGAGCTTCAAAACATAACAGTTTCTTCTCAACAGGAACATGCCACAACAACCTCAATAATTGATCAACTAAAAGTACCTCTGTTGGATAACTTAAACTCCAGTAAACTTGATATTGGTTGGCGACATGATGATCCGCTAACTCTGAACATAGGCATATGTCCCTAGAGGCAGCATTCTGCATCAACTTCAATTGATCTTTTAAGCTCAAATTAAAAATACGGTTTGATTGCATGAGAAATAATATTTGAAGACAACTCCAAAATATATGAAATTGTTCGTCACAGAGTTCCAACAACTTAGAGCACTCAGGTAGCTTTCGAATATCTCCAAGCTCATTCTAGTATCAACAATAACACCAGTGCCTAGACCACCACTCACCCCAGCGGACTGAGAGCGCTAACACCAATATCACCACTTCCTTATTTGGCAAAAATTACAGCCTATTCTCTTTGAAGTTAAAGCACAAAAGAGAGCAAATCTCAATCATATTTGCATGCCCGATGGATTTCTTCGGCATTTAGAGAAATTCAAAGTTATCTTTATAATTTTTATTCCCAATGCATCGACCATTTGCATCTTTGACATCAAATATGTTGGCACCAAATTCCCAACAGTCAGTGGAAAAACCATGAAACGAGAATATATGTCGAGTAACATCAGGGGACACGAAGAAATCTTTCCTAACCAATCCAATATAAATGAAACTCTATTCATTTCCCTTGAAATGTCTTCAGTGTGTAAAAGAAAATATGATATAAAGTTAAACCAAAATGTCCCATGCACATTTTGACAAACACCTGAAGTGCAGAAGCGAACAGAACTATCCAAAATATAAGAGGAAGCCAAAAGCTCAGACTCGCACACTCTTCCTTGACACATCATCAGTTTCAACATTGTTAATTAGTATTGGATAATTATGAAATACCTCAAGCTTGTTGTGGGTCAAAGGTTCTTCAGATTCAACATTGAATGGCAACACCGAAACTGAATCCACATCAAAAGACGTCTCTCCCTCTTCTTCTGCTGATATGACTACCTCAAGTTCTCGTATACAAGTCTTCATATCTTGAATTCCCTTCCCGTAATCTTCGAGTAACTCAGATAACTTCGTTGTGGTCTGTTGTATCTCTTTTAAAATGATAGTGATTTCTTCGTGTGAGTCTGGTTTATGAAACCGAGTTCTCAAATCCACAACAAAATCCTCCCATGACGTAATCTGAAAACTCCAAGTCATTTTGCAACGCCACTCCGAATACCATTCCCGATACCATTCAAGGGCTTCACCTGCCATATAAAATGTTCCCACGCCCAGCTTTTGTTCATCACCAATCTTGTGATGTGAAAAAAATATTTCAACCTGAGCTATCCAACCATCAACATCTGCACCGTAAAAATATGGAATCTCAGCCTTCGGTTGAAAGTTTGGATAGTAAGAAATGCCGGAAAGTGATGTCATAACTCTCGATGAAAATAGCACCAATGATACAGATGTGAAGATCTGCAACGGATGAAAGAGTAGATGAGGAATAGATGAAGTAAAGATGAGAAATAGAGGAATAGAAATTAGGGTTTGGAGAGGGTGAGAACGGGAGAAGAGATGAGAAGTTTAGGGTTTAATTCATTCCTTGCCCTTACAATTGTAATATTGGCTTTTATAAGCCTTACAAGAAAGCTAAATCATTTAATTCTAAAGAGGCCCTTGCAATGAGGAAATATTCATTATTGTCATAGTCTATGCACGTATCAGCTGTCCATTCACAGAAGCATTAAACCGACCTTCGTCCCTCATCTTCAACTTCTCACCCTGGCCAGCAGCCGCGTAAATCAGGCCGGCCGTGCCGGTGCCGTACACATCATCGTACGGCATGCGCCGTGGCGACGGCCCTTGTAGAGGGCTCTTATGGCTTTCATTGCTTGAACGGCCAGACCAGCTTCCTATCCCACCGAGAGTCGACTGCGGAGAGCCTCCAAAACCCTTCGAAACCTAAAAGTTCATAAAAAATCACAAAATCAAAATCTTTCGCCTTCCGTCGGCCACCAGATCCGCAACACTAAAACCTCCACAAACTTCGAGATAGAAAAGACGAAAATGAAAAACTGATCTACATACCTCAGAAGGCTTGCGGAGGTCTAACGGCGTGACCGTCCTGGACTCGGATAAGGTTAACCGTCGGTTCAGTTCCGCAAATAAGTCTTCCTCCGGAGAGCTGAGCTCCGATTCAAACGGCATAAACTCGTACGGAAGCTCAAGTCTCGAAAAATCAAACTCAGCAGCATATGCAGCAGCAGCACCACCAACGACGGCCTTCTTCATCGCTGCTTCGCGAGAGAGCCAAAAGTCAACGTCGTCAAAGACCTGCGCCATGGCGGTTTAAAAAGCGGTTGAAGAATGACTCTAGAGATGGCGGTTTAGGGTTTGAAAATAGGGAAGAATTGCGTGGGAGGATTTTATACAGTTGGAGAATGAATTGAAGCTGGAGGTGCGGAAGGCCTGATTTTTTGTGGGTCCCACTTCGTCATTAATATTTAATCTTGTTTAGTACTCCGATTAGTGCAGCAGGCTTGTGTTTAAATATTTGAATTAATTTGAAATTTGAATGGAATAATAAAGTAAATAATAATTAAGAGTAGTGGGAGAAGTTGAGGGAAGGAGTGTGGAAGACAGGATAGAGCTGTGGAGCCATCAATTAAGGTTACAGGTCTCCCTCTCCTTACCCACCTATTTTACCCTCCTTTTCTTTTCAATTTTAAATTTCTTAATCACAGTTGGAATCAAAATTATTTGGGTATCTCTCGTGATTTATCTATTTTGATGTATTCATGAAATTTATTTTTTATCTATTAATTTTCTTTCATCAATAATTGAGATCGATTGCATCAAATCATTATATTTGATATAAGCATATCATGTACGTACAAAATATGTGCAACTCATATATATTATTAATGAGTTGTCACATCAGATATATTTATAAAATACAATCAATAGATACAAAAGAGTTTCATGGTCACGAAAATAAATAGATTCATATGAATAAATCTCTCGATATTATTACCACTTTTTATAGACACTATCTTAATATTGAAACATTTTTCATAATTAACGACGTAGGTAATAGTGCGAGGACCATAATGTAATAATATAAGTTTATCTTTGGCGACTGCAAATCTGTATCTGCTTAGCTTGGTCCACGTGGAAGTTGTATGAAATCCAGAATAATTCAATCAAATTTTTAGATTTGTTTGCCGTTGCCGACTTAGCGTCAGTTTGAACGACCGTTACCCGCCTGCGTTAATTAGTCTGAGTAAACGGCACGTTGCATCGCGATCAACGTCGTCGGAAATCGAGAGGCGCGCCGTTAATGTGCCGGCTCCGTTCCACATACACTGAGGTATTTAACGTTGTCATTCCAAATGTTTCTAACTGCAAAATATAATTATTATTTTAATACAATTTCCTAGTTTATTGATGTTAAAATACTGTATGCAGCCAACGTCTTTTTTGCCAAAAACGGATTCAAATTCAGTAATGCAACAGTTTTGATGTACATATTTTTATTACTCCGTACAATTTTAGACAACAATTTGATTAGAGTAAAAAATAATAAAAAGACGTGATTTTTTGTATTTGCGGTAAATATCTGCATTATAGGATTGTCGGTGCATATAATAAAATTGTTACTTTACTATTTTATGCACTATGCCGTGTCGATTAGCATTGCATGACTTGTAAGTTTTGTTCTAAATCTGACCAACAAACTTTTCAGATATTGAGTGGTGAGGGAACAAAACCAATGCATTGCTCCATATTAGTTTTGTTGCACCTCGTATTGAGAGGTATACGGATGGATGTTCGATGATGTGGATGGAGCAGCAGGTAGTTGAGGGCTTTCCGCTCTGTGTTTAAATTGGTAAGAAGAAATGAAGATTATATCAGAGTAGGGTTTGGTCTGTTTGATTTTGAATATCCCATGATCAACTGCCAATTTCATCAAATCACCTATGTTTTCTACAGGTGTAAGAATAAGAGATGCTGAGTAGGTTATTTTAGGTATGAGTTTATTTGACTTATAATAGCTTTTTTTTTTATAGCGGTTACAATGGGTACAATTCGTCTAAGATCTCATACATGAGAATCCTATTCTAATCACTAGTAGCACAGGTCACAACGGACACCTTCACCCAATTATTGACAAGCATGTTTAGTCAAACAAGCGCGCATGTCTCTCCGCTTTGCTTACACGACCACATGAACACCGACGCTAACAAGCCCCACGTCCAAAGGCAAGGAAGAAAGCTGTTAAGGATAAGTCTTAGTAGATATTAAGTCTCATTTACTTTTCTATATTTAGAACATGTCTTCTCGGTTCGTTTCCCAATTGTACTTATCCTTGTATATTTACTTGTATAAATATCAATAACATGTACCACATACAGTGTGGTGATTTGTTCTCATTCCTCTCATGGTATCAGGCCAAAGCCTCCTGCACAACACACACAACCTCCTCGCTCGCGCGGGAGGAATATTGAAGCCCCAGAAAAATTTGACTTATAATAGCTTGTTTTACTAAACTTTGATGGAATATGTGTACCTGCCGGATCAATAGTGTTCAAATATGAATCACTTAGTTTGCCTATTTTGTCTGCGAAAGAAGGGCTGTTTGATAAGTTCGTTATCTATCTATATAATTTCATAGTGTCGCCTTTTTGAGATACAAAACTAGTACTGAATATAATTACAAGTCTATTGTTTTTGTACTGCTAGTATAAAAAAATTCGATTCATTTTTTCTCTTCTGAATGTCATTATGAAATCATTAATTTTTTGTCCGGAAAGTGGCATCGGAAAACATCTATTGTTAGGATGACTTCCGACAACCATATGTAATATCTAATAGTTACCATACTTGAAATGCAGATATTGAAATATTCGAGCTGTTCTCAAGGTTGCTGCTGCTGGCAGAAGACATGCTGGGCTATGGCTCATATTTCATTTTGAACCATAATCAGTAGAAGAACTAATCCTCTTTATTCGGAATGGAACTTATTTGCTGTCTTCAACTTTGTATTTTTGACTACACTTGAGGTAAGTTCCTGAGATTTACAATATCCGTTTCTTCAACAACACAAATGTTTCTATGGTAATATTTTTCTAGAGATCCAAATAGTTGTTGAGAATATATTGTTGAGAATATATGTTCTATTATTATTTATGGATCATATTTACGCGAGTGATCTGACGGAGGAAGATGAATATAAGACCGAAGGCATTCTTATTTCTTATTAGACTGTAGTTGAAAATATTACCTTACACCTCAGGATACTGAAACATGTTGAATGATGGGTTAACTATAGTGAACCCTCCATCAATCAAGAGGTTATGCCCACTGACATACTGTGCATCATCACTTGCTAAGTATAGAGCAGAATTAGCAACATCGTTAACTCTGAGCTTTGTGCCTTTCAGGTTCCCTATTGACTCCATAGCAGCCTCAAATTGGTCATCGTCAAGTCCTGTAAATTTTTTAGCCAGAGGTGTGACCATAGCATAGGGAGACAAACAATTGACTCTGATACCGAATTGCCCGAGCTCAACTGCAGCATTCTTAGTCAGGCCTAGTACAGCGTGCTTTGAAGCGCAGTAGGCATGAGAGGCCGCACCACCTACATTCGAGCTAACACTTGCAGTTGAAATAATGCTACCACTGCGAGCAGGGATCATTACAGAAGCAGCATGTTTAATTCCCAAGAAGACTCCAGTGACATTGATGCTAAGGACTCTTTCAAAGTCAGCTTTTTCATTATCGATTATTTTCGCTCTATTGGGGTCTGATATGCCTGCGTTGTTGAACATTATGTCGAGCTTTCCGAAGGTTGCCACTGCCTTGTCTACAGCATTTTTTACTTGTGCCTCATCAGTGACGTCACAATGAACAAATACTGAGTTGGGACCTATAGCTTGACAGACAGATGCACCAAGCTCGTCTTGAACATCTGCTATCACAACTTTAGCTCCGTGTTGGGCAAAGAGTTTTGCAGTGCATTCACCTATTCCACTGCTCCACCCGTTATCAGTGCCACCTTTCCTTCCAGCCTGCATCAAATAAATTAAACACTGAGCTATGGAGCAAATGGGATCAAAAGTCATCACAACTCGGCAATAAGAAAACTGCAGACTCATCTGCTTTTCCTGGAACTATGCCTTCTTGGTTACATAATGATATACCTTCGACCAGTTCCTGAGAGGGATGGTGCTGCAGCCATGGAAGCTAAAGATTTGTATGATTCAAGGATCTGCACAAGACCAAGAGGGCAATTTATAAGCAACTCGAACCCACGAAATCTACAGCAAACAAATTACTACCGGCAGGAGTACAGAGCCATGTGGATCACAGAACAACAATATGATACATACAAAGTAAAGTGAGCCAGTTGCAGAATGCCGACAAAAATAACCCATTGTTGAGGTCTTAAAATACTTGCCTTGGTACCATCAATTAGCCTGCTCGGGTGTCCATTGTGTCGATAAAATAAGACTACTTGCCTGAACGTGATTAATAATGTAATGCTGAGGCATTACTTTTTTCACGTTAGGCCGAATCGCTCAGCAGCCAGAAAGTCATTTATATTCTCTCAGTGGTATCTTTTCTGAAATGTTGAGAGCTAACAGTGGAATTCAAAGGTGGCAGAAAACAAGAATAAGTGGCCAATATCCTAAGAAAAAACTCTGAGTTTCGTGTTTCAGGTAACCTGTAAATTTGCACTAGGAATAATACTAAAGCGACAACATGTGTGTTAAAATGGACTGCTAAATCTTAAACTTCAAGCTTAGTGTTCAGACAACCTCAGATTAAACTAGTTTTGTAGGTATGCATTGAAGTCTGGTGCAATGAGAATGCTAATTGGGAACAGGCACAACAGTCGCAGACAGCCAATGTGGCAATAATAGTAGAAACCATACCTCGAGCACCACTCTCAAACATCAGTCACAAGCTTATGTATATGTTTTTCTGTTTTGCTAGAGTATACAACAAACCAATCCCAGTTAAGTATACTTATATTATAGACACTAGACATTCACGAGTTCAGATATTGAGAACATTAAAGTTTTGTAAGTTACGAAAACATCATTTTAATCGTTGATTTTGATTGATCTGACGATTGAAATTAAATTAATTTGAATTAAAATATATGACTGAATTAGCAAAATATAGGGATGATCGAAAATGACAATTATCAATTTCAACCGTTTCCATCTCATAAAAACTTGTGTTCTTGTAGAATTTAATCCATACAATCACTGTTTTGCGGACAATTTTTCAAAACGACATAGTTTAAATTGAGGAAGAGCTAGAATTAATCAGCCAATCAGGTAGTAAAGAAAGAGTTTAGGTAAAAGATGCGAATTGGAAACTGACGCGGAAGATGACAAAATACTCCATTCCGTCATCTCTACTTCTTCTATCCATCATTCTCAATCGGAATCAAACAAGCGACGTCGACGATGGCGGGTACGAGTGGTATCCTCCACTTCGCTCCGCTCTCCATCTCCATCCGGAAACCCTCGCCTTCACCACAGATTCTCATTCCACAAACCCCGATGACATGCCGTCCTTTTCGAATCATCCGCTGCTCCAAAGACTCTTTTAACTCGGTTCCCTCCTCGGACGCTAATCTCAGGTACTCAACTCTTTTGCTTTCTGTTAATCAGTATGCTATGGATTGCTTTTGCTTACTTGAATTATTCTGTCTATAGTAATTTCTGTATCATAGAGGGACCGGATACTGTACAGGATTTTGGCCAGATGCAGGCTGAAGAAATCCACGATAACATTCGCAGTAGGCGCAACAAGATCTTTCTTCTTATGGAAGAGGTACTTTTTCTTCATCCAATTATTTGATTTCGCGCGTTGATATAGTTATATAAATGGCATACTCAGTTTTTTTTGAAATATGTATGTTTAGGTGAGAAGACTTCGAGTGCAGCAGCGTCTAAGGAATATGAGAGTAGCTGATGAGACTGGCGAAACTGATGATATGCCTGATATACCGTCCTCCATTCCCTTTCTTTCTAATGTCGTAAGTTCTGCAGAAAACTAAGCTACAGTTAGGTAGCCTAATATTAGTATTAGGCTGTGTTTTCAACTTCGAACCATTTCTCATCATGACAAATGTGGATTAGACTTGTTATGAAGCTATTTGTGGAAATATTTTAGAGTGGCTAATCTCTGATTTCCACCCATTTGCCTTCTTGTGCATCCGAATACACTATTAGATATTGCGGGTTTTTAACTCAAGTGTACTGTTAGACTAATTCGTGAGTGAAGATGCTATTAAAACTTGATGCATTTCTCTCTTGGTTCAGACACCTAAGACACTGAGGCAGCTTTACCTGACAAGCTTAGCATTTATATCTGGAGTAATCGTATTCGGAGGCCTTATAGCACCTGTGGTATGAATTATGGTTACACTTGGTTCACAAATAAACTGGCGAACAGTTTAGTGTTTCTTTATTTGTCTGAGTAATCTGAATTCTTATGATGTAGTTGGAGCTGAAATTGGGCATAGGGGGGACTTCTTATGAAGATTTTATACGCGGCCTGCATTTACCCTTACAGCTAAGGTATTTTTATATACTCATATTTAATGTATATCTGGATTGAATTACAGTGGTCGTGCGATGAAACTCTTCATATAAGTCTAAATCTCAACTTCTCGTTACAATCAATGAATGCAAACTTAAACTCGTAATCTCACCAGCTGCTTATCTCTGATTTTAGTCAGGTTGATCCCATTGTGGCTTCCTTCTCGGGAGGTGCAGTTGGAGTTATATCTGCTCTGATGTTGATTGAGGTGAACAATGTTGAACAGCAAGAGAAGAAACGGTGCAAATATTGCCTTGGTACAGGTAGTCATTGTTCAATTAACTTATCTTGTGTATAATGTTTATTTTTAAACTAGTAAAACTTACTTCATAGTAGTAGTCGTTCAATTACTATATAAAATCTGTTGCGCTAATAGTAAAAACAATATTTCCCTATGTAGAAGATTAAACATCTTGAATGTGATTTTCTCTTACCCAGACCCACGGGACACCAACATTGTGTTAATGTGTAACCATGGACAGGGTATCTGGCATGCGCTCGTTGTTCTGCTACTGGAGTTGCCATAAGTATCGAACCCATCAAGCTTTCAAATGCTTCAGACAGCCCTCTTCAAGCACCAACAACTCGAAGGTGCCTAAATTGCTCAGGTGCTGGAAAGGTATAATCAATTTCTTGCTCTGGCCGAGAATATGGCCAACAATTTATCCTTCCACATTATACATGAATTTTATACAAACCTGTCGTGCTCGGTCATTTAAGCTAATTGCAACATTCTTACAGTTTAATGTTAACATATTCACAGGTTATGTGTCCTACATGCTTATGCACAGGGATGGTAATGGCTAGTGAACATGATCCTCGGATAGAACCTTTCGATTAGTAAGGGTTACTAAATCTTTAGTGCGTTGGTCCAAAATGTTGCTTATTCATCCTGGATTGTAGAATTTTATAGTGAACTTATTGTAATAATTTGAGGAATCAAATGATGAAGCCTCTACAAATGTTCAAATAAAAATTCAGTGAACTTGTTGTATCGAAAGTGAGGTTATTCCTCTTGATATGCTTAAACAAAAATGTAGAAATTAAAGTGGAATTATGTGAAGTGGTTGACATTTATAACCTCGATGATGGATTGGTGAATCTGAATTAAGGGAAAGAAATCAATTAACAAAATCAGACGAGACGATATACGTCGTTGAAGATTCGCGAGTCTGCTGGAGATTTATTTGTTGTGCAGATCGGTTGGTTATGGCGTGCTTCATCAGAAGAAGTGACCGCTTCCGGAGCGTCTTTCCACTTCGCTTTTTAGGAAGCTCGCGATTCGTCCAAACCCTAGCTTATGAAGAAGTGCGTGTCTCGGAAGACAACAAGCCCTACACTTCCACAGCTCTAGTCCTCCACGGTCTCTTAGGATCCGGACGCAACTGGAGATCATTTTCTCGTAATCTCGCTTCACGTCTCTCCCAATCCTCACCATCCTCAGGTATATCCATCAATTCTCTCCTTTTTTACTGAATTCTTCATTTGTTATTTATGTTGATTTTTGTTGTAGCATGGAGGATGATTCTTGTGGATTTGAGGAACCATGGGAGATCAGCTGAGATAGGATTCGAGCCGCCTCATGATTTGGTAAATGCTGCTAAGGATCTTGCGCATTTGGTGAAAGCTGAAGGTTGGCATTGGCCAGATGTTGTTATTGGTCATTCTATGGGAGGAAAGGTTGGCTTGCAGTTGTGGAGAGTTGTGTTAATGGGGATTTCGGTGATTCTGTTGCTCTACCGAAGCAGGTATTTCTTTTGGATTTTTTGTTTGCTAATATGAGGATAACTTTGGCATTGCTAGCAATTTATGAATTGAGTTTAGCACAAAGCGTATATAATGGCTGTTGTAGATCATGTGTAATTGTTGGGGATTCTTCCTATCTGCGACCGATTTGGTCTATCTTGTTTGCTGTTGTTTTCCAATCTACAATATGAATGTCTAACAGTGCTGAAGAATGTATGTGCTGATATTGTTGTATCTCAATTGAAGATTTTTTTCCTCATTTTTTAAATATTTTTTCGTCACTCTGAAACAACTCAGTCCCACAATAACAACAAATGTTTTGCAACTTTCCAGTTTTGAATTTTCTGAGATTGAGAGGTATTTGGCTCACCGAAAATGAAGAATCTTGTTTATCTCCAAAGCTGATTCATTTTCTTCTGCAGAGCAGTTGTGGGTGCTTGATTCAGTTCCTGGAGAAGTGAGTACAAGAAACGAAGATGGAGAGGTAGAAAAAGTTTTGAAGACTTTGCAAACATTGCCTTCCTCAGTTCCATCACGGAAGTAACTCTCTCTCTCTTTTTATCTATTTCATATGCCTAGGAAATTGGTAAACTGCATTATGGTTATCTGATTAGTTGGAATAATATATAGCTTTCTGATAGTTCCATTTGTTGGCATGTCTTGCTAGTTTGCCATTTCTTCTCTAATTTCACCGTTATGCACTGCATGTCCAACTTATGAATCACCTAGTTAGCTGCTGGACTCTCGTCAACCAAATGATATTACTTGATTGCTTGATTCGATTTTGCATCCAGAGTTTATAAATTTATAATTATTCTTTACTAGACAGTTTTACCTTCATTAGAATGTGGAATCATCATAATTTATTTTTGAAAGCTAATTTATAAAAATAGTTAATCGGCTTATACCGCATTTAAAATTTGATGTTTTACTTATTTGCATTTTGCTTTCTCAGGTGGCTTGTAAACCACATGATGGAACTCGGATTCTCAAAATCCCTATCTGATTGGATTGGCAGCAATCTGAAGAAGTCTGGTGACCATGAGACATGGGCTTTCAACCTTGATGGTGCAGTCCAAATGTTTAACTCTTACAGGTGAACATATTTGGATTATTGAGCAGCATTAGCCCCTCCCATTCTTTAATATGCAATCCTGTTAACGGAACATACTATCTTGCAGGGAGAAGTCGTACTGGTCTCTACTTGAGAATCCTCCAGTTGACACAGAGATCTCAATGGTGGTAGCAGAGAAGAGTGACAGATGGGACTCCAATACCATCCAACGCATGAACACTCTTGCTTCGCGGGAACCAGGCAAATCTCATGGAAAGCTATCGGTTGTTTTGCTGCCAAATGCTGGACATTGGGTCCACGTGGACAACCCAAAGGGTCTACTTGAGATCATTGCCCCGAAAATGGCATCCCTGACATGAACCATTTTAATCTCAGTACCTGGACAAAATCATTCTGATCACGCACTAAAATGTCTTGTTGTCTTAAATTGTAGAATGTTAAAACATTTTTCTCTATAAATTTAGGGCCAAGAATAAATATTTACTCAATACTACAGTAAGAGGTGTTATTGCTTAATGGCCTGGACTATTTGAGTTATTTTTGTCTTCTAAATGGATCATAGTTTTGTTGGTGTTCATTGCAAATAGATAAAACAAGCCTATTTTAGAATGAGCATGGAAATTGGTTTATTAAATAAAATTTTGAGTATCCAACAGCTTAGATTAACATTCTGTTTAACTAACAATTTGTTTGCAACTGTATTCAAACATCTAGAAGAAGAGAGTGAATGGAACTGGAAGCAACCCGTCACCATATCCAAATAATTGAAAGGAAGCATCGAAAGACGAAAAACAAGTGAGCAAAACTACTAACTTTAGTAGCCACGGATGAATACGACACGTTAACTCGTCGTCTACCTCAGATAAAAAGAAAACATGAAGCTGACGTGTCATCTTAAAGTCCCACTCATTTCCACTCCAACAGTTGTGGCTGCTCCATCTCTGTATCCTTTAATACTCAATACAAACACTGATTTTATTCCCTTGTGTCAACTTTCTCTGCTAATTATCCCATCACCGGATCATGTCTTCTACTACTACTACTACAACGGTCAGTAACAGCAACAAACATATCACATCATCTCAACCATTGTCTTCACCAGAAACAAAGGATCTGGCTATAAATGATGAAGGTCAGAAGCAGGGGTCCGAATGCGGGAGGGAGAGGCTGAAGAAGCACCGGGTAGATGTTGCTGGACGGGTATTAATTCCGGACATATGGGGACAAGAGGATTTACTCAAGGACTGGATCGACTGCTCTGTCTTCGACAGATCCCTTGCCCCTAAAGGGTTCATGTCGGCAAGACAGGCGCTAGTGCAAGAACAGGAAGGAAAGCAGAGATCAACAGCCACCTGCTGCGCTCTCCAGGGCTTTAAGTAGGCACTGCTAGCTGCTATTCATCATCAGCAGCAGCTCATTTATCATTGTAATTTTAATAAGTTTTCGATTTATATTTGTTCATCATACGAAACTTTTTACTTTCCATTTCTAAAATATTTTACACACTTGCAACTGCCATATCAAACTAATTCTTAGTAATCTGGTTTTTCATAGGAACCAGAAAACACAACAGTGCAATAGTGCATGTCTATAACTATAAGAGCCATCATTTAAAATAAAAGGACATCAGAAACATATTCAGATTTGCAACATAGTTAGATCACATGAGTTTATGACCACTGCAAAGCTAAATATGCTTGAATAAATAAATACGAATTATGTTCAATGCAAAGAATTACCAATTTGCCAGAATAAATGTGCTCAGAAGTTGCCAGAGTGCATGACTCACTTTGGCCACCAATCATATCAGACAAACATCATTACAAAATCTCAATAGCTGCACTGGTTTCTGATACACAATCATCTTCAACAAAAGGAATGGTTTTCCACACTGTTAACTTCCTTTTAAGACCTTTGTCAGCAAGAATCAGTAAGCTTGTATCAGAAATAGATCAATTTTTATAAAGAATTGATTAAAGCAAGATTTATCTTCGATACCTTTGGCATTTTTTTCTGTGCAGATTGCAGCATAATGGGAACCGGCAAGTTCTAGGAGCTTGAACTGCCAATTGCTTGTGAGATTCAAGTCATCAGGATCTATGGATTTGACTGTTATTTCAGATATCTGGAATCATGAAGATAAAGTGCAAGTATAAATTCTCAGCAAAGCGATGTGAAGCCTAAGGGATGTCATTCCAGAATTTAAGACAATTTTTGTGCGTCTTTACCGAATCAATGTGGGAATCAGTGGCAAGAGCTCCCTTGCTACTGGTCGTGTATTGGATATTGAAAGTCTTGAAAGGTGCACCAGAAAATCCCCTTCCCAAAGCCTTGACGTAAGACTCCTATTAAAACATACATCAACGAACAGATATCAAGAACGGAACAAATAGGTAATCTATTCCACTCTGGTGGATTATTCAATTATTTTTGTGACAAATGCTTCACAAATATTACAAAAGCATGTGAAACACATAATTCACTGACCTTGATGGTCCACAATTTGAGTAACTCTCTTTTTTGAATTTCAGAATCGGATATAGCACTCAAATAATCCACTTCATCGTGGGTGAAGTATCGCCGGGCAAATGCTATAGTATTGTGACTCAGTTTTCTTTGTATTTCCTCCACATCAATTCCAATCTACAGAATCAAATTAAAAGCATTATAATAGTGAAAGTGAAAGTGAATAATGGGATACTTCACCGATTTACAAAGACATTACACCCCACCGGAGAGTCTGATGTTACTCCACAGGCGATAAGAGATGAAGTATGTGAAAGGTTGAAATGGAGTGGAGCTCTAATCTGTTTATCATCAAGTTGCCAATCCACCTAATGCTATAAAAAGACATTAATGAGGCAGCATATACCAAAAGGAAGCTCTAATTTTATACAAACTAAATAAAAATCCAAATATTCCGACTTAGCAGAGAGAGCTAACTCACCTCTGGTTTCCCATAACTAGTTTTTCTGAATTTCAGCGAACTTGGTGTTACTGTGGAGTTTATCTGGTCTACAAAATAATGGACAAAAATATTAATAACCGCGTAAATAAAATAATTTAATGATGGATATCTCATAAAAGTGAAAATGTACTGTGAAATAGTGTTCAGATGTAGGGCACAAGTCAAGAAATTTACATCTGGCAATAGTAGTTCGAACAAGGGTACGCGCTAGCAAGGCACTTTTCTTCAGTTGGTCAGTCCCCAAGCTAGAAATTTGATCTTTCTCACTTGAAGATAAATGCTGATAGTACTGATCCAGCAGTGAAGCATTCTTCACTTCACCAGGTAAAATATACCATAAATGAGTTTCACTGCAAAATATAAAGAAAGACACAAAGTAACCAAACATAAGAGATATCACCCTCGATTTAACGCCATTAAGTTAAGGAACACATTCAAAACATAATTAATACTTTTGACACAATCTACGGCATCAGAATAATTAAGTAAAAAAGAAAACTCAAACAAGGTGAAATGAGGCATACGCAGGAGATGGAGTCTGGACATGTACTAGAGGCGGTGTCGAAAAGTTCCGGTGCAAGCAATGTATTCTCATCCCAAACCTCAATTTAAAACAATTAGCAAACATACAATATTCCTTTGCTCCAGATAAATAGTACTTCTTCCACAACATACACTGGCCAGAACCAGAACAGCCTGGACACAAAAAACCCTAAGCATAGTCGAAATATCAAATCTTTACATCCCAAAGATGCAGAACTGCACAATTGGTAATCAATATCACATGGATTCAAAGCAAACGCCATATGAGCAATCAATGTTTGGTAAGTACCTCAAAACAGACGCTGCAGTGGTCTGTGGAAATCTCTGAAGGTTCAGATTGCCTCCGAATTCAAAGAAATTGAACCCAGAAAAGATGAATACGGAGCGACGGATGAATAAGTTCCGCAAGGCGATTTCGGCTGTTTTAAAGTCTTCCCTGGAATTTCCGTGTATGTTGGTATGCGTTCTTCAACTTTTAATTATTTTATGGCCCCTGAACTTCTGATGTTTCAACTCCATGCCCTTTTAAATACAATACTTGTCGGTGCATAAGATGCATATAGCGACAGATAGATAGCTTTTAGCGACGACCATGCACCAAGGAAAAACCCTAAGCAATTCTCCATTAAAATGTGGCAACATAGTTACACTCTCTTCTTTATTTTTCTCTGCTTTCTCTCTTCTACTCATCTTC
Source organism: Sedum album (assembly GCA_006409495.1). Taxonomy (NCBI): domain Eukaryota; kingdom Viridiplantae; phylum Streptophyta; class Magnoliopsida; order Saxifragales; family Crassulaceae; genus Sedum; species Sedum album. The sequence goes on along the minus strand of QZGG01000054.1, from coordinate 230,559 downwards.
CATCTTTCTTTCAATCTTCATCCATTCGGAGTCGAAAAGAGTATTATCTCCTATACAGGTTGGATGCCTCTACTCCAAGGAGTTTCATGCTTTGTTTTGTTTTTAGATTTCATTGTTTTCATCTTTCTTCTCGACAACCGCCGTCATAGTTGCCGCCTCCATCATCTAATCACATGCATGTGATGGATTGGTCTTTTTTTCACTAATTCTTTCCTAGAACGTTATGTATATAAATAAACATGTAGTTATTTGTTCATCCCTTATGGATGCTTGTATGTTCATTCAAGTTTGTTGTGTCATTTAGGCTTCATTTTGCGATGTGCAATAAGACTTGATTTCAACCAAAAAATGAAGTGATCTGTGAAAATTGATGGTGAAGGTGCCGCTAATGGACTGCTCGATCAAAAGTTTATAGAAAACACTCATTTTTAGAAATGTCTCATACTTTGTTCTATCATTTGTATTTCTTTGTACTCATAGTTAATCTATCAATGAAATACACCTTTGATCACAAAAAAGTGACAACAAAGTTATGTTTACCAGAGCCAACATGATAAATTATGTTATTGAATTGATAAGTTGTCAGATAAACTAATTGAGTGGAAATTACATATTGTTTTCCAGGTGAAATTAGAAACGAATGTTCTTTGGTGTATTACTGATCATTTGAGAATGTTACATCACTGACCACAGATGAAAAGAATGCCTGCATCTGGGGAGCGAGCTGTCAATATCATAGCATCCAAATAATGACTCCTATGTGAAAGTCAGGCCACCCCGTCAAGAGTGCAGCAGTGGCTGCTGAGTATCTGAATGATTTGGTAGAGGCAGCGGACCTTTTATTAAAGGTAATAGCAAGTCCATGATATTGGAAAAGGAAGGCCGCTTCCAGGGCTCACTGCAACAAATATGTGCATGCATCAGATGGTGCGATAAGATGTCATTGCTACTAAAATGGGTGTGCGCCTAAATAACCTCTGAAACTTACTTAGCCCAACAAGCCTCAATAATGGAAGCAATTTGGCGATTTACATCTCGAGGAATCTCAGGCCTTCTCCCTTTGAAACCAACAGCTGCCACAACCTGCAGGACAGTCATTAATGGACACTTCAGCATTAGTATTGCAGTAGGAATGGAGACGCTTCAGAAACCTACCTGTGCTGGATTCAGATTGTTCCAAGGCTTCTGCATAGTGACAAGCTCCCACAAAATGACGCCAAAGCTGTAGACATCTGATTTCTCATCTGATTGCTCATCACGAAGGACTTCCGGTGCCATCCACTCAGGCTATGGTAAAAGAAGAAATCATATATTGTTGAGGCACCATGCTTTTCGAATTAGAATCTTCTCAGAGTGGTGAAAATACTTACTGTTCCAGCAGCTGTCTTTGATGACAGAAATGTGTTCGCCTTAGACCGAGAGAGGCCAAAATCACATACCTGATGTGAAAAGATCATCATGTTACTAGTGCAAAATCAATGGCCGCTTCTGTTTTCCAATCTCTAAACAATAGCATATCAACCATGGAAAACTGATATAACAAACATTTTATAAGCATTGTATCATAATTTTAATTTGTCCAAACCTTCACTGTGAACTTTTTGTCAACCAAAAGGTTTGGAGATTTAAGATCTCGGTGAACGATAGGCGGATTTCGTCTGTGGAGATAATTCATTCCTTTAGCCTGCATAAGTTCACCAAATGTTCATAGCATGCCGGTCAAGATGCAAGGTCATAAAACTGGAAAAGTTGAGAAAAGTATAATAACACATCCTCATACACATACCACATCAAATGCCATGTTCAACCGCCTCCTCTCATCCAATGATTCTCTTGCACCGGGTTTATGCAAAAGCCTATATAAACTACCTCTGCAATAAAAATAGTTGCTTATTACGAGATTCAAACACCCAAATATATTATGTGCAGTCCATAATTAATGTGTTTATAATATGAAATTTATTACTAGTTGTTCAACGAACCTTGATAAATATTCAGTTACAATAGAAAGATGTGGTGGTTGAGTAACAGCCCCCATAAGTAGAACGATATTTGGATGTCGAAGGCGTTTCATTATGGAAACCTGGCAGAAACCAACCTCAGTAATTTCAGGCAAGTCAAATGATAAACATATATAATTAGGTTCTCATGAAGACTTGCATCAGACATGCTACCTCCCTCAAAAATTCTTTGAACCGCTCAGGATGAATATCTTGCTCCATAAGAATCTTCACAGCCACATCCTGTGAAAAGATTTAAAGTCTTCAGAATCTCATAAAACGACAGCCTACACATCGTGGAGGAAGTCCCCTACTCCCAGTATTTCGCAGAGTTAAAAATAAAGAAAACATATTCAAGCCAAATTGAAGCTAGTGAAGTTCACTTGGAAATAGTCATAGATGAATATACAGAAAATACATGTGGTATGCTACACTAATGAACACTTGTCACTTACAGAACCATGCCAATCTGCACGATGAACAGTCCCAAACGATCCTGGAAATGCATCGATAAAATAACTGGTCATTTAATTTGCCTTGCACAGCAAAACAATACAAATGCACAGACTTACACAGATACGTGACTATCTAATCATTTACCTGCTCCAATCCGCTCTTTTAATACAAGGTCACTCCAAGGGATGTCCAAATCATCAACATCAAGAGAAATATCAGTATTGTTTCTAGCTAATGCTAAAAGTTGCTGACTATTCCCGGCTGGTGGCAGGTGCCTTTGAAGTAAATTGTCATGGCCAATGTTTGAAGACACTAGATAATTCTGAGATGCACTGCGTAATTGAAGAACTTGTGGATCTCCTTCCGGTTCAGACAACTCTCGATCCTTTAATAGATTGCTGGAGTCTTTATGCTGTCCTCTATCAAGCTGCTTTGGAAACACAGACTCTCGGATGCCATCCTCAGTACTCAATGTACCTATCAATCAACAGTTTGAATCAATTAACTTTCAACTGCACTATTTCTTTTATATCTTTTAAACAATGGCATAAAACACTTCTCTGGCTAGCTTGGTGTTTTAAACTAAGGGCTGTATCTGTATTCAAGAGGCATCATTTAGTAGTGTGTCAAATATAAAAGAAATGTACCTCCTGATGGATAATCAAATACAAGATTAAGCAACTGACTGTCCATGAAATATTGCTTTGCCAAAGATCTGAAATCGGTTTTGGATTCAAGAGGGCAGGATCGAGGAAACCGTAATGGTGACGAAATGCAGATGGAGGATGGGCCATTTAGTAAAGAGTTGGGGTCAGATAGGCACCCTGGTTTTCCAATTAGATCAACTAAATATTCCCTGTGCAAAGAAGAGGCATAACAAACCATACGCATATGCCATAAGTATTGTTGACATTCTTTTAGAATGAATCACAAATGATAAGATCTTGGGTGATTAAAAGAAGAGACAGTGGCATGCATTTAATTTACCAAACTGCATTCAGCACCTTACAGTCCCAAACAGTTATTTAATTTACCGAGCTAAGGCAAGGTAGAATATTTGGTGCTATACTCTATGCATTACTTTAGTTTGATTCAATATCTTTATTACTATGGGGTTTTATCCAAATTATGCACTAATATAATTGGAAACATATTGTTATCAGCCATAATGATTGACACATATCACAAAGCTCTCCATACTCACGACCTTAACGGGACAAGCAACAAAGTCAGCATTATACAAGTACAATATCTATTGAATGCTACCAGTAAAACAAATCAAATACACCAGAATATAGAAAGCAGAGTGATATTCATGCGCCAGGTACTTCTTCGGAACGTACAACTATTGATAAACTATAAGTACTTTGAAACTTTAACCAGTAAATTTCTATTAAAATGTCCGCAAAAAGTTGTATTAAAAACATCCAGTAAAGCTCATCAAACAGGAGATTATGGGAGTCAAACTATAAAAGAAAGAGCTAGCAAAGAGTGGTACCTATCAACTTCAAATCGGACTAGGCAAGAGGAGGAATCATCTGATTTACAATATTGGCAACCCTTCGCAATGCGACATGGCAAGTTGATTGCATCAGCTAACATCTGCATATATTACAGATTCATTGGAAAGTTATAGATAAACTACCAGGGCGATACTGATCCATTAAAAGGTTTATTGTAAAAACAAACATAAAAAGTAAAACAACTTTAACTTAAGACAAATGAAGATAATAAAATTTATGGCAGTTTATTGACAAAGAAATGTGAAATTGTTGTGGATACTTTAAAATATTATAGCAACTGTTATGATAGTAGGCACTCACTTTGAACAGCAGAGCCCGATGTCTGCATAAGCCAACTGAAAGACTACCAATAGGAACAACAATGGACCTGAAGCAGTCTTTAAGATCACTGCTGCATTCCTTCCACATCAAAGCAAGATTTTGCTCTTGATCCAAAGAAATACCTCTTATGATTAAACGAATACAATAGTTCAGTTAAATGTTGTGAGGCAGATTAGATGCATAATAAAGTAGTGCCAAAAAGCTCACCCCATGCGGGTGCAAACTAGCTTCGCAATCTGGTCAACAACTTCTTTTGTAGTTGTGCAATTGGCAGATATGCTGTGTACCCTATTTTGCAACTCTTTCAAGCTTGGGTCGCTATGTCGGTCAATCAAAATTACTTCCATTGATGAATCAGAAGAAGGTTCCATGGACCTCAAAGATTCAATTGATGGAATACGACCGCTCTCTTGAAGATCGGTACACACACTCCACACATATGGATTCATCCCGTGTATAAAGTAAAAACCATCACCAATTTTGTCGAAGTAAGAGAGACAACCATTGACCTGACATGAGTTACATCCAGAAGAGAGTATTAATGTTTTAAGACAAAATGATGCAATGATACAGAAAACATATACAGCATATGACAAAAGAGGCCATATTATATGAACTACAACAGTACCTTTCCTACAGAGGAAGATACAATTTAAGATATTCAACTTATTAAACAAAGTGGCAGGCATTATATTTACTTTCACAACATGTACTGCTGAAGAGTGAAAACTCGTGTTCATAACCATTTCAGTAAAATATTGGACCTACAATGATAACAACTGTATTCTTGTCTGACGTAGTTATTTGAAAACATATGCATGGATATCCAAACGGTAAGGTATGATTGTTTACATGATTGAAATTGCATACAGAAAACTCACAAGTAATCCTTAAATATTGTTTCAGGTAGAATTTAACAAGCTTGGCCATATTTAACGTAGAACTTGTGAAGATCCATAAATTTAGTTCTGATGGCACTATTGCCTAAGTTGATCAGTTTTAATGGATTTCTCTAAGGTGTAAAGAGTTTTAACCTTTGTTTATCAGCTAAGTTAGGTTACCCTCATTTCATCTTTTCTACCCTAAATATTTTAGGGAATGGTCCAAGCTTCCGCACCCAGTTTGATTCTAAATATTGAGTGGAAAATAGACAGACGGAAAATACAGCCACTTTAACCACTAAATAAAAGATTTTCGCAAGCATGCAATAAGTGCATTACTCAACCAAAAAAGTCCTACCCAAAATCGATGGGACATGGCGTCAGCAGAACCAGGCCTCAAAAGACCCTCATCCGGCACAGGATCCAAGAAATTAGGATCATTAGCACAAGTAGCATCAGAAGTAAGTCTCAACGCAAGTGCCAGCTGCAACTGATAACTCTCCTCCGTCTGCTGCGCCCAACTCCTCTTAGCAGACGAGGATCCCTCCACCGGCTTCATCCTAACTTCTCCATCACCTCCAACCCTAAACACATCATCCATCTCGTCAAACTCATTCCCCGCAACTCCAGAAACCGTAGGAGCATAATACTCCCCAGAAAACGAACTCTCCCCAAAGCTACTCCCACTCGATTGCCTCTGCAATCCACTGGAAGAACTCACAACACCACTGATCCGATTAGACCGATACTCCCCAACTCCATCCCAATCAAACCCTCCTCTCTCCGTCGTCCTCGCCTTGGAATCCAAACGATGATGATCATCCGGAAACTGATTTAACAACGAGTAGTTAACTCTCCTTCCTGACACCTCCATCGAACCAGATCCCCTCTCAAATCTAAGAAATTATAAACCCTAGAAATACTGAAAAATCACATCCATCGATAACCTTCAATTCAATCAAGTAATCAGAGAGACATTTCCGTAGGCGCTGGTTGCAGATTACGTGCGTCGCCGGCGACTGATTGACTCACGGACCGAATCGAATCTGCGAGAGAGAAAGACGAAGACGAAATCTGGAAACACTTTTTGATTCAGACTCAATGGAACGTTTGTATTTGCTTTCGCATTTTTATTATTTTTTTAATTTAATTAACAATACTTAACAATTATTCTCTATTTATTTTCATAATTCAATGTGAAATCAAATCTTACTATTAATAAAATCCAAGCATCTCGGTTAACTTTTGAAACCATATTTTTATTTCAGAAATACCTCACTAATCACAATAATTACATGTATCTTATTGAGTATAATATATCAATTGATTTATTATAAATTATCAACTTATATATGCACAGAAATATCTGTGCACGAAGAATACTAGTATTATATTTATTTTCAAAACTCAAATAATTTACACGACATTTTAAAAATTTCATTGATTTTGTGAAAATAGCTCTTGACACTTGTTCTGGACGACTGATTACTAGACCGTTACTCGTTATCTTTTAAACACTATTCATAACTGATCGATGGTTAAGGTGTTTTCCAAAATAAATTCTATATCATGGTAAGTTTAGGAGGTTTGTTAATGGATGATTTAGTATGAAGCTAATGATGATGAGCTAAATTGTGGTAGGTTAATTTTAAGATTGAAAGGCAGATGGGGAAGAGGGTTGACATTGTGCGTAAGATGCAATGCATCTGAATAATAATTAATGATGATGTTATCCTATTTACACGCTACATGGTCATGTACTACTGTTTATTATGATCAGTTGGTGGATATCTAACTTTTATGCCTGCAAATTCAGATGACACTGCAATTTTTGTGTCACAATTTCTTACATTAATTTAATAATGTTTTTAATGTCACTGTTTAAAACGTAAGTGTTCTGCTTTTACATGATTATTAAATATGATATTATTACTTATTATGCATAGAAACAACAAGCTGGTTTGCCCGAGTGGTTAAGGGGGCAGACTTAAGATCTGCTGCACAGAAGTGCGCGTGGGTTCGAACCCCACAGCCAGCACTCGGCAATTTTCTTAGCCTTGAGAATTTTTGTTAGCAAACATTTCCAGAAGTACACAAGTGACATTAGTTTAGCTCGACCTACGAAAATGTCGGTCACTCGAACTATAATCTCTGTTCATATCTTTCAGGCTTCTTTTTAAGTCTTCAATATGTAAGCTGCAAGATCTGCAACAAAGAAACTAATGGGAACATTTAAGCCATGCTAATTCCACACTTGGGACATAAGGTTATTGTGACTAGAACAAAGCAAAAGGTGATTTCAACCTAAACCTACCAATTTGGAGCCACCATACTAATCCTTCATGCTACGTGCATATAGATTATAGAGCATAAAATGGGACATGGAAATTATGTGTTCTCCACTTCATTAAAAAAACTTAAAACCTGCATAAATTTCAAACAAAAGTCTTCCAGTACTTGTCTGTTCGATATGGAGAACAGCTATCTAACTGCCCTGTGATAGCATCCTCCACCCACAGCCTCTAGCCTTCTAATACCAGAATGCGCTTTGATATGATATGACCAGGTACATATATAATGCATTCTACGCGTTGTATGCTGATTGATTTAGTTCACTAAGGGCCTATGCTGTTTAGAAAATATTTCCCTTTTTGAATATCTTCAGGTTAAGATCATTTGAAATGTATCGCCTTTCGGTAACTCAGAAAAATGATCTCTTTTCGCCTTTTTGACTTGTGAGATCACTAGTTTGTCTTGTAGTTTTTTCATTATGGTCATCTTCGCGAGGTTGTGATTACAGGAAGGCATTTCAATGCTGATTGTCTATAGAATAGGCACATGTGGGTAATGGTAAGTAGTTAAGTGTCAGCGGATATCTTTGTCATGGGACACTAGAGTTTCATAATGGGTTAGTGTTTATCTTTTTCTGACTTTCAGCACTTAACTATTTTGTATATAAATATGTGCACTGAATCATGAGTTTTAGATGTTCTGTAAAGGCCTTGTTTCGCATAGCAGACAGACTAGTGCAGTAAGCTTGTAATGTATTCATCAACTTTGTTTCGAGTTTTTTTCATTTTGGAAACTTTACTGTTAGGAGGGTTCCAACTGGTTTCAGTGAATGGGTTAAGTATGAATTATTACATGATGAGTTGCCCGATTCTTGAACCTATTGTGAAGAACACGGTGAGCCAGTCTTTGCGGTCTGATCCGTCTTTGGCTGCTGGCCTTGTCCGAATGCATTTCCATGACTGCTTCATCCAGGTCTCATCTCATTCATGATTTTTTGAATGTGTAAGATAATATTAATATTTCCTGGGAAAACTGATCTTTCTGTTTGTGCAGGGCTGTGATGCATCAGTGCTTATCGACTCCACGAAAGATAATGTCGCGGAAAAGGACTCTCCAGCAAATTTGAGCTTAAGAGGCTATGAAGTCATTGATAAAATTAAGGAACAAGTTGAGAGGATGTGTCCTGGTGTTGTCTCTTGTGCTGATATTCTTGCTATGGCTGCTAGAGATGCTGTCTTTTTTGTAAGTCTTTTTTTGTAAAGTTGATATCTTCAGAACATGAAAATGTTTAACTGTTTTTCTATGATTTTTCAGGCAGGAGGCCCACTTTACGAAATATCGAATGGAAGAAAAGATGGAAGAAGATCAAAGATTGAAGACACTGTTGGCCTACCTTCTCCTGCATCCAACAGCTCAGTGCTCATCCAAGGATTTGCCAAGCACGGTTTCAGCGTCCAAGATTTAGTCGCTTTATCCGGTAAGCCTGTGCCAGTGTGCCTACCTTCAGTTCCAAAATCCATAAGTTGAAATAGCTTGCACTGAACAATGCATAAACATTGATGTCAGGTGCACACACATTAGGTGTAGCAAGATGCTCATCATTCAAAAACAGGCTGAGTAACTTCGATTCCACAAGCGACGTCGACCCAACTGCAGACTCAAACTTCATCAGAACAATGTCAAAAACCTGCGAAGCAGGAGATAATGCTGCACAGCCATTTGATAGAACATGGAACAGATTTGACAACAATTACTTCCAGACATTACAACGTAGAAATGGCTTACTCACTTCAGATCAGACACTATTTGCTAGCCCAATGACTAGAGGCATTGTGAATGCATATGCTTACAACACTGCCTTGTTCTTCATGGATTTCCAACGCGCAATGGTGAAAATGGGACTTCTTGACGTAAGCGAAGGGCCTTACGGCGAGATAAGACAGAACTGTCGCAGAATCAACTGATCAACTCTTCAGTGTTCTACCTCAAGTGATTCTTAAATGTTTCAAACTATAACTACTAGTCCATGTAACCAGTTGTTGACAATAAATGGACCTTGTGCAGCAACTTATCACTATAAGATGATTTAAATTACCTCAAGTTACTAAAACAGTACGCACCGACCATCGTGCATATCAAACATTTTCTTCTCATTTTACCCCAAAATCTAAACCTCTATTGTTTATAAGAACTTAATATATTCCTTAAATTTTCCAAAAAAACATTTACCCAAAATCCATTCACATCTAAATTTAAGGACAATTTTGTCCAAACAATTCTCGATACGCACCAAAAGTGTATCGTTTATTCTATTTTATACGACAACTGTTTATTTTATTCCCATTTTGCCCCTGGTCTGGATAACAAAGTTGAAAACTATATAAAATAAAAGAATGAAAAAGTCCGATCGACTAGTCGACATTCATCCGATTCGATGGACGATCGTCGAAGAAATCAGGTGCGCTGCCGATCTTTCCATTTGTCTAATTTTTTCGAATCCAGCGCCATTGGATTAGATGTTTTCTGACAATTGATATTTTAGTAAATTAGGGTTTTATATTTGATCTGTAATTTTGGTTTGATTTGCTTCTGCTGTTTTGTTAGGTGTCTTTGAGAGGAGCAAGTGCAAAGGAGATTACTAGAGATGCGTTGCTTCAGCGGGTTGCGCAAGAAAGGGAGCTACGTGAATATACAAGACGGGCGACAGTGGCTTCTTTATTTATTCAGGTTTGATACTCTCAACCGGAATGTATTCTGATTCATTAGTATATTCAAGTTATGTGTATTAACTAGTAGGATGGCGTTTTAGAGAGTTTGGAGGGGTTATATAACAGTAAAGAAGGCTGCGGAGATATTCCAGATGGAATGGAAAGACTTGGTTGAGTGTCCTCCTGGAACAATGACTAGAACTTGGATATCTAGCTGTCTTTTAAGACCATTTCTGTTCTCTACTGCGCGGTTAATGATTCGAAGAAGCAAAATTTTAACTTCGGACATTGATTGTATGAAGAGCTGCTTCAGAATTCTGCTGGCAAGCATTACTTCTGCTGGTACCACAATATTATTGTTTTAAATTATTCTATAATTTCATTAATGTGCTTGCATAATGGCCACTTTATTGGAGTTAACATTCACTAAACAATGGCGGTCTGTTTTTCATGTTTCTCGTTGCTCGATGCATTGTGACTCACTTCTACGTATTCATGGTTTTGGAAACTCACTAAGTCCATCTGTGCTAAAATCATACAGATCCCGAGAGTAATTTCTGCAGTCTGGCAACAGGGAGCCCTGAAGAGCAAATGACATGGATGCATCAAGCTCGCAAGCTACTGTCTTTGGGCTTGTTCATCCTAGCCGAATGCAGCACATGTCTTGGAAATAAAAATTTCATTGCTCTGACCTCTTTATCAATGCGGTTTCTTGTTAGCCTAACAGATGCCAAAGGGTGGAAATGCATTACCAGTAATAATTATGTTGACACAAATATACAAGTTTGCAAATTGCTTCAGTTCATTGGGAATAAAGACAGCGTATTGTACTTTTATATCAGGCGGTTTATTTGTAGATTGGACGTCATTTCATCATCCCAAGACAGAAAGATAAATCAAGCTGATGAGATATTCGTCATTACAGCTACTGCAATAACTCTAGCTCTGAGACCCTTTCATGTAGCAGAGTCAATTGGGAAGTCCCATGATTCATTTGAAGTGCAAAACACTGCAAATCTGTTCCTCGTTTACATACTTACAATTCCCTGGCTAACCAAACGACTGCCCGCAGTTTTGATACCTGCCCTCAAGCACAAGTCCATTCTATCGCCTTGCTTGAGGAGTTTGGTGGTAAGATTCCTTCACAAATATTGTGCTATTAGTGCTATCACTTAACTCTCTTCATTTTTCTTGGGACGGCATTCAATCACCTTTACATTATGTTTGAGTTTATAACTTTTATTTTATATCACCTCTTCTCCAAGCAAACCCGTCTATTCCTATCATTTTTTATGATTATATGCCTAAAGCAGTGCTAATAAAACACTTTTCGGCGTAAGAATTGTTCAAGTAGAACATTCCTATTGCAATATCTTCTTATTATCCCTATATGCTATTTAGCTTTAAGTGTTATTATCTATGCATGCTTCACACTCAACAAGATAACTGATCAGACTGTGGCAGGTGATGACAGATTGGTAAAGATAAAATCTCCAGCGAGATGGAAGAGGTAAATAATGTTGAAAGTGAAAAAATCTCATCCACTGGTTTTGCCCTTGGGAATATCGTATGTCTAGCCTCAAATGCTGATAAGAATAATACAAATTTTGGGGAGTTCACTTGTGGGTTAGACCATGCTTTGTATGTTCGAGGTGTTACACTCCTTTCACAGGACTTTCTGAGGTGGATAGAAAGGTCTAGAACATTAAGGACAGGAAATCAAGTATCATTTAGTGGGATGGAAACTGATGCTGCTAATGAAACCCAGGATGATGAAACCGCTAACCAGCTGAATCTAATGTACATGGATCTCCTCAAGCCTGTTTATCAACAATGGCATCATGTGAATCTCCTATCAAATATTGGAAGTGGTGACTTCATCCAGGAGAATGCCATTCCAGAAAACTTACAACTTCTTGATGTTGTGTCTTTTTATTGTAGCATGCTTAAGATATTCACAATGATGAATCCTGGAGCTGGTTCGTTGCCCATCCTTAACATTCTTTCTTTTACCTCCGGCTTTCTAGGCAAGTTATGGGATGCCATTGAAGGTTTCGCTTTTCCTGTCGAGGATCATCACCATCAAAAGAATATAGTGGTGAATAGCAAGAGTGAATCTTCTCCAAATAAGGCAAAAAGGACCTTCAAATCCGGGGGTCCTAGATGGGCCAGTGTGCTGCAAAAGATAACTGGGAAACCACAAAGTGACAATGTCTCCCTTGGTTTCACAGGTAGTGAGACCATACTTAATCAGGCCAGTGTAAGCTACACTAATAATTGGGATGTGGAACCTTTAAGACGAGGTCCACATGGTATTCCCAAAGATATGTCATCATTCATTCATCTATTTTGTGCATCTTACTCACATCTACTGCTAGTTCTTGAAGATGAGGAATTCTACGAAAAACAGGTAAAATTCTTTAGGCTCATTCGAAAATGTTTTTGCTACTTTCTTTGACTTTTATATTGTTGGGGAACAGTTTTAAACTTTTTGTTCTTCATTCATATTGATTGTCTTACTTATTTCAGACGCCTTTCAAACTGGGGCAGCAACAAAGAATAACTGCAGTGATCAATACACTAGTTTATAATGGCTTGTCGCGTAACTGTAGCCAAGAGGACAGACCACTTATGGATTCTGCGATCAAATGCTTGCATTTGCTCTATGAACGGGACTGTAGACGTCCATTCTGCCCGCCTGGATTGTGGCTTGCACCTGCAATAAATAACAGAATGCCAATTGCAGCTGCAGCTAGAACTCATGAAAGCTCACGAAACAAATCAGTTGACACATCTTCTGTTCCAAGTATCGGCTCGGTTATCACTGTGACACCACACATATTTCCTTTTGAAGAAAGGTATGACTGTGGATTTGAGCATCTACTTGCTCGTATTGTATCAAATTTTAATAAGTTTTTTATGTTTGCCCAAAGTGATGCATCTAAGTATAGCACCATTCTTTTGCAAAATACAATCTGGTGAACTTGCTCGAGAGGCTTACAAGCAATTAATTATATACTTGCTTTATGTAATATGGTCATATGACTGGAGAGATTTCACCATGTTCTGAATTGCGATACCACAGTGACCTTGGGGTAGGTACTAGGTAGCTAGTTGCCAATGAGAATTTTGTTATATTTCTTTGTAACCACAAGCACACACAAATGCCCAGTTATTCAAGGCCCAAAAATGGTAGTCTTTGTTGGATGATTTTAAAATCTGAAATTTAGCTTTAAAAGTGATCTGTCAACTACTTATGATATGTTATTAATGAGTTGTGAGATATTCAGTTTCATAATACTCGTTGCCACATTGTTTGATTATATAGTTAATTATTATGTAGTACTTTTGTTCTAGTGTAGAAATGCAGCATTAGGTTGCTGAGTCACTAACTATTGGACCTTCAATGAAATCTGATTTACTGTTTTTTAGAGTTCAGATGTTCAGAGAGTTTATCAATATGGACAAAGCCTCTAGACTGATGACTGGAGAAGTTATCGGACCTGGAGCACCATCTCTTGAGATTGAAGTGCGACGTAGCCATATAGTTGAAGATGGATTCGAGCAATTGAGATCCATTGGATCTCGAATTAAAGGATCCATACGTGTTACATTTCTTAATGATTGTGGTCTGCCTGAAGCTGGCTTAGACTATGGTGGGCTGTTCAAAGAGTTCCTAACCGACATTGCAAAGGCAGCCTTTTCACCGGAGTGAGTATCTTCTATTTTTTTCGTACTACATGCTATGGCTGTGTCTGATATTAGTGTCCATCTACTAGGTATGGCCTGTTCTGCCAGACTTCTACTGCTGAAAGACTTATAATTCCCAGTACAGCTGCAAAAGCTCAAGAAAATGGAATTGAATTGATCGAGTTTCTGGGAAAAATTGTTGGGAAGGCCTTGTACGAAGGAATACTGCTGGACTATTCTTTCTCACATGTCTTTGTGCACAAGCTGCTTGGTCGGTATAGCTTTCTTGATGAATTGTCAGCTTTAGATCCAGAACTATACAAGAATCTTATGTATGTGAAGGTATAATCTTACTCGCAATGTTTTACTGGATTCTATTAACTAGATAATATATTTGATGTTTTCAGACTCCTTTTTTATGTGATAATGTAAAGATTTCACTGTTGATGTCATAGATGCTTCCACCCAAACTAATAAAATGAAGTTTTATAAAAGTGACCAGCATATACTGACGTCCTTAAGCTTTTATGATTTTCTTCTTCTGATGGCATACGTTGATACTAGAGCTCAACTCCATAAATACTATATTTGAGATTGTAAATGTTGAAGCCTTTTTTGACACGGGTAACAATATTGCTTATGAGAGGCATTGAGAGCTTCAGGTTAACTAAATATATTCTACTGATTACTGTCTACAGCATTTTGAAGGAGATGTCAGAGATCTTTCTCTAGACTTCACTGTCACAGAAGAAATGTTTGGTAAATGGATAGTTGTTGACCTTAGACCTGGGGGTAAGGATGTCAGTGTGACAAATGAAAACAAACTGCAATACGTTCATGCAATGGCTGACTACAAACTAAATCGCCAGGTTTGGGTCAAACTTGTTTGAGAAAAGTAAAGTTATTTTGAGTTTTTATAATATAATAGTCTCTAATGTTGATCAACAGATATTACCCATGTCAAATGCTTTTCATAGAGGGCTGTCTGATGTTATATCACCGTCTTGGCTGCGGTTATTTAATGCAAGTGAATTTAATCAGGTAAACTGAGTTTCTTTTTAAAAGGACTGTTTCATTGTTGAGACTTTTGTCTTCGAATAAGATGACTTTTGTATTTTGCAGTTGCTGTCTGGCGGAAAGCACGATATTGACATTGATGACTTAAAAAATAATACTCGGTATAGTGGCGGTTATTCAGAAGGAAGTCGGACGATAAAACTTTTCTGGGAGGTATTTCCTCAAATCTTTATTTTCCTTAATTTGGCTCAATGTTTTAGATTTGATTGCAGTGATTTATTATTTTAATATTACCAGCAATTCTATTTTAGTTCAAAGCTAGATTGCCAAATTCTAGAACAATACTAAATTTCTATTTGGTGTGTTGGAGGATTATATAGAGCGTTGATCGTAATGTCGTAATGACAATAACCTAATTCAGGGTGGTTCATTCCCCCATCATGTTTACATGCAAAGAAAAGTACCACGCAACAGCTTATGGTTTCTCGACATTGGGTGACAGGTACTGGAAGGATTTGAGCCACAGCAACGGTGCATGCTTCTTAAGTTTGTGACCAGTTGCAGTAGAGCTCCTTTACTTGGCTTCAAGCATTTGCAGCCCGCCTTTACAATTCATAAGGTACTCGTCTCAACTCAAATAATTTCTCTTAAATTTGCTATAGTTTGATACTTAGTAAATTGGAGGGAGCTAATCTCCAGTCATATAAACTGATGAAACAAACATGTCAGCAGAATCAAGACGAACTGTATATGTGCATTTCTAAAATGACTTGAATAAGATTTACATACTATGCCACTTCAAGGGCTGTAAAATGAAAGGATATGTTTAACTTTTGTATCATCTAGGTGTCTTGTGACATTCCTCTTTGGGCAACGATCGGTGGACAAGATGTAGACCGTCTTCCATCAGCTTCCACTTGCTACAACACTCTAAAAGTAAGTGTCCTTTGAAAAGCTTATACATCTAATTCATAATCATTTAATATATGCCACGTCGTGATTCTTTTTATTTATATGCTATCCTGATCATGAAACATTTGTCCATCTGGCATAAATAGCTTCCCACCTACAGGCGAGCTAGCAATTTAAAAGCAAAGCTTCTTTATGCGATCAGTTCCAATGCAGGATTTGAACTTTCATAGAAGAAATTTGGTAATCAATGGTAAGGTGTTTTGATTCATCTTTTATTATGATACACAATTATTTTTCTAGTTTCAAGTTTATTGATTTACCCATTATCCCCCATAATTGCAGATATTGTAATGCTTATTATTCATAAGAAAGTTACACCTTGATGGCTAGGGCATTTGCTAAGTGTTGTTCCAGCAGCAATTATTGGGTGTTAATAAGTTGTTTAGAATCTGCTTTGTATTTCATTTTGACACAATCTTGGAAATTTGGGATCTAAAATCAGTCACTGCCTCCTTTCCAAGATAAATTCAAGTATCATGCTCAATACTGGGTAATGTGTTCTGTTGGTGGTTCAAACGGATTTTAATCAATATAGGAAAGTTTGATAGAATAATTTTAGTAACCTTATTGACCATGCACAATTGCACATTAAAGTTACAAGCAAGATCTCTTATGAAAGTATAGATCTGGCCAAACACTTGATTTTCTGCTTTAGATGAATGACAACTATCCTGTAATAATTATTCAGTAGCATTCGAGCAAGTTCTTGCTGATCTTGAGTTGAATGGCAGACAAATTTTGAAAGTCCCTTTCTGCAACAAGCTTGCTTTATTTCATAACATTATGAGCATATACATTGCATTTATGTTAGCTTGCTGTTCAAAAATAACATTTTTTCAGTAGATAAACATTATTGTTTGCTGGCAGGTAATTATCGGTAGGCTTCATGGTATAGCAAGCAGAGGATGGCAGTGTCAAGAGCCGCAAGCAATAGACATGCAAGCCTAGACCTGAGATGTGATGTTTAATTTATCGTTATACAGGAGGGTGGTGCGTTTTAGCCTTTAGACACAGTGGTTCCTCCCTCAGCTTTGAGCTGCAGGCAGACAATCAGTAGGTGGCAGGCTGTTCCTTATATCCTCGCTCGTTCATACAGACACTGGTATATTTATTATCGCCATCTGTGGTTATATATGTTTTTTTCCGAGTGTCTGTATCATATGAAATGTGACCAGCCTTCACAAATTTGTTGTATGATTTCATGAAAAGGTGCCATAACCTCTGGAGTGTAAAGAGTACCCATAATTGGATTAATGTCATATTTCTGAGCAAAATCACTCCATCCATTCAGCAGATGAATTCTTTAGAGCTTGGATTTTATCAGCTCTTGGGTTAGAGAGATAGCCATGTGCATTAAATAGATGAAATAAATTTGTCATATTAGCAAAACATTCATGTCTTTTTTCATAAACCTCATGCAGAAGATTCTGTAAATTGTTCTAATTTTCACGTGGGATTAGGAACAGAAAAATATAATTTTCTGAACATATGCACTTTGCTACCACCTCTTCTTTAATGAAACCACAAAGTGTTCCCACAAGACAAACACACTAAACAAAAGGCTTCATTGTTATTAGGTTTCCACTCTGGTGTCAGGTAGGTTTCCACTCTGGTGTCAGGTTTTCCAAGATGAAATGTTCACACCTATGATCTTGCGATTTTATCATATATAATTGCACCACCGATTTCAGTAGCATATACTGCTACTGAGTACATAACTTAGAAAGCAGCAAATATGATGGAGCATAGCTTGTTCTCAAACTATATGATATTGCAGTAACTGGGTCACAAGATCAACGCATTAACAGTTGGAAAGCCTCGTTTTCGGACTCGATGGTGTACTGGTATCCTAGCTGGTCAGCACGCCATATGAACACATCCATCTCCAACTTGGGAACTTGGATGCCAACCAGTACATTTGCACCAACCTCACCCTGATAAGAGTGGATGTTATCATGCATGATTACATGAAAAGTGTAACAAGGCCGTGGTCATGATTAGAGGATGGTACTAGAAGGGAACCTGAGCACGGTAATGGAACAAGGAAATATTCCAGCGAGGGCTGAAGGCATCCAGGAACTTCATCAATGCACCAGGCCTCTCAGGAAAGACAAATCGACAAATAATTTCATCATCTACGCTTGATCGGCCTCCCATCTGAAGTCATCAAAGTATATATATCAGCCAAGACTATATGGATTACAAAAACACCTTGCGATCACACGATTAGATCTACTTGAAGTAAATACATAACTCTGTAGTCTTAACAACTACTCAGAGTTGGTATGTCAAGAACTAAAAGTAATAGTATAACATTAGCCAGTCACAGGAACAAGCCCAATGACAAGTGTAGGCTTACTGACATCACTCATCTAGAAAACTTCATACTTTAACAGTGCAAATGAAGAATGAGAAATGTTTTTTACCAAATGCCTTAAATGGTCTTTCACCAAATCGTTCGCAGTGTGGTTCTTAGTTACGAGTTTAGCTGTTTTCATCCGCTCCAACATAGCTTCAAGTTCATTAGGTGTGTGAACTCCAACACTGCACAATAAAGAAGAACGAGTTTTCAAATTTGATCAGCAATCACAAAAATAGACACTAAATTAACATAATCCATAAGAACATATCATTACGTATCAAATAACTAGTGGCTGAAGCTGTACCAATTAGTATCATGTGAAGTACGAACTGAAAATTGATGGAAGAAGAAAACACTTGCCTATAGTACAAGTGCCTGTTTTTCATTGGTCTTGTATCTATATTTGAACTCAGTAATATTCATCGGCCCTACCTGCAGATGCATACTGTCATAATATGAAAAATAACTTGAACAATGAACTTAAGCTTTCCCTCAGTTAGGTCCCTACCATTTCAGCAAACCTCTTGAAGCTCCCATGCGTCTCGGGCATTGTAGTTGCAAGAACAGCCTCTTGTTGTCTACCCACGTCAGCCAGTTCAGTCACCAGCCTTAGTCTATTGAAATTCATATTAGCCCCACTAGTTATGGCAACAACATTTATGCCCTTTAGCCCGTAATATTTGCAATAAGCTTCAGCTCCAGCTAGAGCAAGAGCTCCTGCTGGCTCTAAAATACTCCTCTTCTCTTCAAACATGTCCTGCCTCAAAAGAAAAGACACTTAATAAGATTAGGAAAATAAAAAACTGCCTCTGTAAATAAAATGTTCAACAGCTATCTCAGTGAGCTACCCACTCAAGTGGACTAATGCCACTAATCATTAATTCCAAATGTCCATACTAACAATCTCACCTTAATTGAAGCACAGATAGCATCTCGACTAACTAGGACAACCCCATCCATTAGCTCTTTGCATAGCCGGAATGTTTCCACACCAACGGTTTTAACAGCCACGCCATCAGCGAAACCGCCTACCTGATCCAACATGACTCTCTGTCCGTGATGCAATGACAATGCCATTGCATTTGCATCAGCAGGCTCAACTCCAATAATTTTAACCTGAAAAAGGACCACGCCTTTATATTCTCACAACAAGAAATTCACATAAACAATTAATATAGTAACTTATATCGAGTTCCATTTAATGGAGATTTGTAAATATTCATTTGTAGAAAAATCCCATTCGCAGTGCCTCTTCTGAATCTTGACCTAAAAGATCAAATGAAGTGAAAATACCTCTGGACACACTCTCTTCATGTATGCTGCGATGCCAGCTATAAGGCCACCTCCCCCAACAGGTACAAAAACGGCATGCAGTGGTTTGCCATTCGCTTGACGGTATATTTCCATCCCAACGGTACCTTGTCCTGCAATGACATCAGGATGATCAAAAGGAGGTACAAACGTTCGTCCCTCTTTTTCACCTCTTTCCTTAGCATAAGCCTGCGCTTCATCATAAGAATCTCCCTCAAGAACTACCGTAGCTCCCAACCTCTTTACTGACTGCCACTGAGAAAGTAAAAAAATCCAATAGATGTCAATTGTCATAACCCCAATTGAAGTCTACCACCTACCTAATACAATTAGGATGAACGGACTCATGACTTAGCAGCAAGAAAACCTTTATATCAGGTGTAGTAACAGGCATCACGATAACCGCATCACAACCCAATTCACGAGCTGCAAGTGCAACACCTTGAGCATGGTTCCCTGCGGAGGAGCATATGACTCCTTTTTTCAGTTGCTCTCTTGAAAGCTTTTGCATCATATTGTACGCTCCTCTAAGCTTAAACGAGAAAACCTGCAAAATTTTCACCAGCTACATCAGTCACCATATATTCTAACCTTCCAAGTCCAATCCATATCCTCCTAATATCAACACTAACCAACAACACATTCAGTGAATTCACACATGCAAAATCCATAAACAAATTCACAACTTACACAATACCAATCAAACAAAGCCATTTTTCCCATCAATACGAAAAAGCCTTAAAAATGAATGAAAAGCAAACAGTGAAGAATTGAGTGACTGACTTGCTGCAAGTCTTCTCTTTTAAGAAACACATGAACCCCCAACCTCTCAGAAAGCTTCTGTGCCAAATCAAGGTGTCTCTTCCGCCACATCATAAACCTTAGACGACAATATCCTCGTCAAATACTCCAACGCGTTATTCACACTCTCGTCTGACTCTTCCGATTCCAACAACCTCCTCTCAACGCCCAGGAAACCAGCTGGGTACTGTAGCGAAGATGGAGACACTCTCGGCAGCGAATCAGACACGGCACTCGTATCAGCGACAATAGAAGGCACCGTCGTCTCTTGATCAACGATCGATTTGGCCGCGGTTGCATAAATCGAGAGCTTTCGACCTAATTTATTTCCATATTTTCGATTTAGAGAGACGTAGAGAGATCGATTGGTGGTTGCTGCGAGGACTTTGGGGCGGAGGAGGGAAGAGGGATTAAGGTTGGGGTCGGAGAGCCTCCATTGTCGGCGGCGTTACGGTTGTTTTCGATTCATATCAGTGAGACGATCTTGACTATATTTGGGTTGTGGACACGTGTCGGGAAATGGTTGGTCAGTTACAGACAGGTATGTTAGATTATTATCAGTGGCCATGATCGAATTGAATTCCTGATGAAATGATAATCAAGTTGTATGCATTCAGAGGTTTTCAAACTGATACAAAACAAAGTCTTTTAGCGAGACCGGACAACTGGGGATTTACAAGCTATGTGTTGGCATATGCTTCCCCATACGGTTTTCTGAAAGGAATTAAACAAGGATATAACTTGAGACGACAAAATGCCGACAAGTCCTAAACATCGTTTTCAAGATGAACAACAAGCTGATTTTGCTGGAGTAGCAGCTGATCCCTCGGCTCCATCTGATTTACTGATTTTGATAGTTGGTGCCTGAATACAAATTCAGAATGTAGTAATTAAACAATCTGAGTTAAGATTTAATAATCTTTGATTTCAATATAAATTGTTCTACCTCTGCCTTGGAGTCTCTCTGAAAGTCGTTCCTTTATGTCCCTAGCAATTGAGAAGAACACTTGCTCCACATTCAAGTTTGTTTTTGCACTCTGTCCATGGATTGAATTGCATAAGGACGATATATTATAATGGGCTAGACTGTACCTTGTCCTATAAAAAATTCCTAGTCCACCTATTTTATGGGTTCTAGACCATGTCAACTCGCATGTGACTAAAATGAGGATTTTTTATCTTACAACATTGTAAACTGAGAGATGAACTGAGTCTTACCGTCTCAAAAAATTTAATACCATACTCATCAGCTAATGCCTGACCTTTTGCCGTAGGTACTGCCTGCCAGATACATAAAAATAAGTCGCCACTGACAACAGTTAAAAATAAATAACATGTGAGCAGTTATTTTAGAGACTTACCCTTTTACTCTCATCCATGTCAGCTTTGTTTCCTACCAATATCTTGTTGACATTATCAGAAGCATGCTGCTCAATGTTTCGAATCCAGTTCTTGATGTCTGTAAACAAATCCAACTGGCATTATTCATAGTCTTCGTCGCTACGTAGCTCAGAGTAAGAAAGTAGCATTAGCTATAAGTAAAGGGCATGAGTAGATACTGTTGAATGATGATTCATCTGTGACGTCATACACCAGCAATATGCCCATGGCTCCTCTGTAATAAGCTACGAAAGAGAAATATGTTAGAAAGTAAAAATGAAAGAAACCTATTTTCACTGAAGGAACTGGCGGAAAGTACAGTCAGCTATAATAACTAGTAACACCTCAACTACACCACACAATTATCATGGTAAGGGACACATCCAATACAACAATGCAATTTTCTATATTTGAACAATAAAATAGATAAATCAAACATGAACAAGGATATCAACAGGCTATCAATGGATAAAAAGACCAAATTCCAGGCATGCTTTCATCAGTTTTGGACCTCGTTAAGTTCATAAGAGAATAACATTTAACCTCTGTTTGGATGTCGGAAAATTTGGAGGAAAGAAATGGAAAGGGAAATATAAGGGAAAATGTTTCCCATTGAAAATGTAAGGAAAAGTTTGTGTTGTTTTCTCTAATGGTGCTTCAATTTTACATTACAACCAAACACACCAACCCTCCACTTTTCCACAAATAAAATGGGGCCTTTGTAGTTTCATAAACAGGCATACTCAGACAATGCCTTGTACTTTGAACGATAAATTCTCAAAACTACCTGTTGTTATTGTTCGAAAACGCTCCTGGCCAGCTGTATCCCAGATTTGCAACTTGATGCGCTTACCATCCAACTCAACAGTCCTGATCTTGAAGTCAATCCTGCAAAGACCATAAAATCATAAAGGACTACTGTATCATCATATCCACAAGAAAGTAAAATATCAATTCCACCTCCATACCCAATTGTGGTAATGAAGCTTGTTGTGAAAGAATCATCTGAAAACCTCAGTAGCAGACAACTCTTTCCAACCCCTGAACATTTTCATATAGATTACGCATAAAACAAATAATGCGTCATCTCATACAGTAACAATGTACATGACAAGTTCAATAAGTTATCAGTTATAACTTGTAAGTAACCCATTCAAGCATAAGTCTGCTCAAAAAGAAACATTGCATTCTTGCGGACACATACAGCCATCCATCCTCATAGATCAATTCCTAAACTAAGCATCTCAAAAAGAAAAACACAGTAAACATCAAAAAAATTGACTGGTTCAACTACAACCACAAACCCTAATATTACAACTTCACATCATTGACCACTAAAAAACCCTAGACAACACCCAATAATCAAATCCAAAGATCCATACCACTGTCTCCAATCAAAAGAAGCTTGATGAGGTAGTCATAGTCCGCACGAGCTCTCGCCGGCGGAGCAGCCATTTTCCTAAAAAAGCAAGAAGCTTTTACACACACCAAAGAGTAGCGTTAACCAGATCCGTCGCGTCGGTG
Source organism: Sedum album (assembly GCA_006409495.1). Lineage (NCBI taxonomy): Eukaryota > Viridiplantae > Streptophyta > Magnoliopsida > Saxifragales > Crassulaceae > Sedum > Sedum album. The sequence continues at coordinate 207,321 of QZGG01000054.1, read as the reverse complement.
ATGAAAATTGATGAATCGAATCAAACGGCGACGATGAGAATCTGACGTCGTTTAATTCGATCTCTTTTTGATCTGCTGCTGACTTGTGGTTTCTGATGCAGCTTGTAATAGAAGATGATATTTATTTATTTAATAAATTAATTATTAATTATTTGCTGCTTGCTTCTCTGCTCGGTCAAAGTCAACAAAGCAATCACACTCTCCTGCCATTTCCATTCTGCTGATCTGGCGCTCTCCTGGCCAATCGCTTTTACAGCCTGTCACTTGCTACCATCATTAATTGCATTATTCGGACAAATTAAAAATAATAAATAAATATTGAATTTGATATTCATATAGTAAATGAGTAAAAGTGATGCTAATTTAAAAACGTCGATCCTAATCGTCGTTTAATAAAATAAATCTCAGCCGTTAGATCAATATGATCTGACGGCTTACAGACAAACCCTAGTTGCCCCACAAGAATTTTATATTATTTAAATCCACCTCGTCTCATGTCCTGCCCCACTCTCTGCCACATTTTCCACCTGCCGATTTTCAGGTTCGATTTCTCTCCGATTCACTTCATAAACGTCGTTCAGATTAGTGTTACATGTCTTCATTTGATCGTAGTTTGTGTTTTTGTTCGTTGAATCTTAACGTGTTTTTCGATCGCATGATTCGTGTTAGGTTAGCTTTTGATTGTAGTAGAATTATGCTTCTCTGTTTGTTGTTGAATTATTGATTTGTGCAGTGTGTGATCTTTTTGAATCTATGTAGAAGCCATGCATGAGATCTGACTTTGGTTATTCGTATTTTTTGATCCACATTGTGGATTACAAGATCTTGTCGACTGACTACATGTAGTTTGTGCATGTTTGTTTGTGTTGTTTGCAGACTGATTGATACTTGTTAGTGAGCAATGGGTAAGGAAAAGGTTCATATCAACATTGTGGTGATTGGTCATGTGGACTCTGGAAAGTCGACAACTACTGGTCACTTGATTTACAAGCTTGGAGGTATTGACAAGCGTGTGATTGAGAGGTTTGAGAAGGAAGCTGCTGAGATGAACAAAAGGTCGTTTAAGTATGCTTGGGTTTTGGATAAGCTTAAGGCAGAGCGTGAACGTGGAATCACGATTGATATTGCGCTTTGGAAGTTTGAGACTACTAAGTATTACTGTACTGTGATTGATGCTCCTGGACATCGTGATTTTATTAAGAATATGATTACTGGGACTTCTCAGGCTGACTGTGCTGTTCTTATCATTGATTCTACTACTGGTGGTTTTGAGGCTGGTATTTCTAAGGATGGTCAGACTCGTGAGCATGCATTGCTTGCTTTCACGCTTGGAGTGAAGCAAATGATCTGCTGCTGTAACAAGGTAAAGCAAACAATGGGATTTCTTTGAATGTAGTGTTAGCTCTATACTCTATCTTACTCTTTGATTGATATACTCGACTTTTTACGTGTTTAATAGATGGATGCAACCACTCCCAAATATTCAAAGGCGAGGTACGATGAAATTGTGAAGGAGGTTTCATCCTACCTTAAGAAGGTTGGGTATAACCCTGACAAAATCCCATTTGTGCCCATCTCTGGATTTGAGGGTGATAACATGATTGAGAGATCTACCAACCTTGACTGGTACAAGGGCCCAACTCTACTTGAAGCTTTGGACATGATCAGTGAGCCGAAGAGACCTTCTGACAAGCCTCTGCGTCTGCCTCTTCAGGATGTTTACAAGATTGGTGGAATTGGAACTGTGCCTGTTGGGCGTGTCAGGTATTATCAAGCCTGGTATGGTTGTGACCTTTGGTCCATCTGGACTGACCACTGAGGTGAAGTCTGTTGAAATGCATCACGAGGCACTTCAAGAAGCATTGCCTGGTGACAATGTTGGTTTCAATGTTAAGAATGTTGCTGTCAAGGACCTTAAGAGAGGATTTGTTGCCTCAAACTCCAAGGATGACCCTGCCAAGGAAGCTGCCAACTTCACATCTCAGGTCATCATCATGAACCATCCTGGTCAAATTGGAAATGGTTATGCTCCAGTTCTGGACTGTCACACTTCCCACATTGCTGTGAAGTTTGCTGAAATCTTAACCAAGATCGACAGGATCTGGTAAAGAGCTTGAGAAGGAGCCTAAGTTCTTAAAGAATGGAGATGCTGGTATGGTTAAGATGCTTCCCACCAAGCCCATGGTTGTCGAGACTTTTGCTGAATACCCACCTCTCGGTCGTTTTGCCGTGAGGGACATGCGTCAAACCGTTGCTGTTGGTGTCATCAAGAGTGTGGAGAAAAAGGATCCAACTGGTGCCAAGATCACCAAGGCTGCTGCTAAAAAGAAATGAGAGCTCCATCTTCACTTGAGCCTCTTGCAGCCATTTCTATTCCAAATTTATCATTTTTATTATCAGTTTGCTTGTTGAACCACTCATAAGACCATGACTCTTTTTCACAAATCTCTATGAAGCATTATGCTATTGTTTCAGTATTAGATCCTCTTTGAGCCTTTGGAGACTTTGTCATGTGCTAATTAGTATAATTGACATTTGTACAGCAAACCGGTTAAACCTAGGACAATGCCTGCCTGAAAGACAAATCATTAAAAAACATACCTTCAGTTTTAGAGCTGTCTGTCATGTCTTCCTGCATCCATTTTCAATACCTTTCAAAGACTTACTCCTAAACTCTAACATTAAAAAACCAAATCAGCATCTGCCGGACATAGGAGTGGATTGCACTATTAAAAACAAGACCTGGCTTTCGTACAGTTGTAGCCTCCTCATTACTAAAATATTCCACATTTTGATTCCATTGCATCACGTTTATCTTTGAATTTTTCCACAGCTGCCATTTCCTTCAATAATGGCTGAGGCCTGCAAGTCTAATATCTATTTAGTTTCTCTCTGGTGATAATCTGGCGAGCCTGAATCATCCCGTGTTTTCGAGCTTTTTATCCGTGAGTCTCGCTTTCCATTCTTATGCGCGGCTTGTCAGTTTTATGTTTTCAGGGATCTGATACTCTTATTTGCTCAAACAGGAATAGGACTTGATACAGAAGAGCAGCTCAGATAGAATGGGAAGAAGAGAAAAGTGGTACTCCAAAATCAAGAAGGTTCTCAACCCTGGGTCGAAACCACCGAGGATCAAAGCCAAATCCAAGGTTTTAAACCCCTGCTGAATGCTCCTGTCACATTCCCTTCATTTTTGAACAATGGTTTAGAACTTAGTCTTTCAAATTGGTATAGAACTTTTGTCTAATGATTTTCAAGTTACAGAAAGCAGGCAGCGAATCGGGGAGCAAACGGTTTGGGAATCAGAGTCTTCAGAGCCAAGTCATCCCTTCTGTAGAATCTGCACCAGCATGCCATTTTCCTGTATCTGAAAATGTTGGAGCCAAGAATGATCAAAATCAATTAGCTCAAGCTCAACTCTCTGAAACAGTCGCTGTGCTTGCTCCAAAGATAACTTCAGGAATTCTGCGACACATTCCTGTCATTGCGGTCTCTCGTATTGTAGGAAAATTGACTAGGAATGACACTGCTGCAACTCAGATACAGACAGCATATCGCGGCTACATGGTACAGTTTCAAACAGACTCTACCATTTTATGAACATTTGTCTTAAGAATTTATTTGTACTAATGCTGTAATTTTCAAGGCTAGGAGAACTTTACGAGCCTTGAAGGGACTGGTCAGGTTGAAGTTTCTTGTACAAGGAAAATCTGTGAAGCGCCAAGCAACTAATACACTTCAGTGCATGCAAGCCCTTGCGCGTGTTCAGTCACAGGTTCGCTCAAGGAGGGTTCAAGTGTCCAAGGAAAATCAAGCTCTCCAGAAACAGCTATTGCTAAAAAACTCCAAAAAGCACACTCCCTTCCGGGTATTTATTCAAATTATTTTTCAGGTTCCAAATAAATAAATGGCAGCTTTTTGGTACAATCTGATCACTTTTTTGTTGCATTGAACAGAATTCTGACGAATGGAAGGACTGTGCGCAATCCAAGCAAAGAGATGAGGAGAAGATGAAAAAGAAGCATGAAGCAGCGCTGCGCAGGGAGAGAACACTGGCATACTCATCTGTTCATCAGGTACATAACTCTTAGATGGTATTTATCGACATTATGATGTTACTGGAAAATTTCCAACAGGATTTCATTTTGCATTCTTGATCAGCAAACATGGAAGAGTTCTCCTAAGAGGCCATCAAACATGACAGTTATGGACTCTAACAACCCAAATTGGGGCTGGAGCTGGCTAGAGCGTTGGATGGCAGGAAGGCCATGGGATGCACAAAATGCAACAGAAGGGATGGATGCAAAACCAGAAATTACTGAAGTTACAGCAACCAAGGAAGCTCAGACTATTCAAAAACCCCCACCAGGCATTAAACTCGCTCCAAGGCCACCTATTAATCCTGGCACAAGAACGCGTCTTTCCAATGCCTCAGGAAGTGACACTTCTGAAAAGAACAGAAGGCATAGCTTCACAGGCTCACCTGCAAGAGAGTTTGAAAGCTCAGCTGGTTCGAAACCTAACACACCCAAGAGTCATACTATGCCTGCAAAGCTCATCAATCCTAGACCGAGGCAGCAGAGTCCCTTAAGCATGGAACATAATGTGACTCCAAGAAAATCAACCTCTGCACGATTGGCAGACAAATCACCTTCCCATCTTGTTCCACACGGTAACCCGAGGCAGCATATTTCCCCTCCTAAGGCGAAAAACATATCCATTGCAGCTGAAATCAGCTAAAGCCAGAAATCCTATCCTTGTCAAACATTTAAATGTTACTGAGATTGCTTCAAGTTTAAATGTAGAACAACATGTGAACTTTTTATGCTTGTTTCAATATTCTTGTACATACTCATTCATGCGAGCACACACAAACTTGACGTGAAGGCCTCAACTTCACAACTATAGAAACAGTCAGAAGTGCATAGCGAACGCTCAATTTCGAGTCGTGTTGTGCATTTCCGTTGAGTCTGAAATTTATTCATTACTTATACAAGTAGAAACAATTTCTTTAAAAAGCTGCTCAGCTCCTAATTACAAGAATACCCTTCGTGCTGAATACAAACCAAAGTTAATTACGTAAGTTTCTGAGTTCTAACATTTCCCGCCAAAATACGGAAAGCGTCCGCGACGACGAGAGGTTGCGAGTTGCGGAGGCGACGTGTGACGACTGGTTGAAGATGTACGAAAGCATACGGGAGAAACTAAGCAGGAAAGATTGTTACAAGGCGTTGGAATTGAGGATGCTTCGCGGATACTCGCTGTATATTTTCCCGATGTACGATTTGACGGCAAAGATCGGAGGTTACGCCTCATATCTGACCTCGCCAACTTCTTCTCTACTCCAGAAGGACTTCCAATCATAGCTCAGGTGCGTTTAAATCACCAATCGTATACGAAAATAGTGTTAGGGAATTCTAGGGTTTTTTGACCTAGCTAGTTGTTAATGAATTTTATGTATTTATTTAATTGTGAGTTTTGTTGTATTTCTGATCAGGCGAAGGCTGATGATGGCGTTTTCAGCGTCTGGCTGGATTTTTATCAATTTAGCAAGATATGTGATGTTAATGGTCTTTACGAGCAATTAGAAGAAGCTCCCAAGGAAGCTCTACTATGTCTCAGTGCTGCAGTTCATCAGGTTAACTAAAATTAGTTATCACTGTTTCTTATTTTTTTTGTATTAGGGATTAGAAGATAAAATAACAGTCTTAAGCTTAACACAGGCTTTGATGATGGAAATGGGATCTGATGACTTTATGGAAATTCTCAAGGTCAACATACGATTGCATAATTATCCTAATTCTGTAATTGCATTAAAGAACCTGAAAGCTGCTTCAATTGGTAAATTAACTTCTCAGTGCTAGTGTTAGCCAAATTGGAGGAAGTTTTAAATACCTTAATTTTGTTTGGTGCTATAACAGACCGGATTGTGTCAGTTCGTGGGACAGTGGTAAAGGTTAGCACAGTCAAACCCTTGGTGGTTCAGATGTCATTTGAGTGTGCAAAGTGCGGTTGTAAAATAATCCGTAGCTTTTCAGATGGGAAATTTTCCCCGCCAACATCCTGCCGTGTGCAAGGGTGCAAAAGCAGAACTTTTAATCCGCTTAGGTCTACTGCTCAGTGTATAGATTTTCAAAAGATAAGGCAGGTGCTTATTTATATTTTTGCAAAAATATGTGAGATGCATTTTTCATCTGATTCTTCTCCTAGTTTTCAGTTAGTTTTTATATATCCTATACTTATTTTTATTCCTTCAGAGTTCAAGAGATACAGAAATCAGAACATCATGAAGAAGGTCGAGTTCCCCGAACTGTTGAATGTGAACTAACAGAAGACCTAGTGGATACATCCATACCAGGAGATGTTGTCACTGTTACTGGGATAATAAAAGTTATAAACAGTTACATGGATATTGGAGGAGGTATTAAAATATCATACATATATTTCTTTTTACATAATCTGTTGATGTTAATTTTTTTGTAAATGTATGGACATCCCTCAATTACTAAGAAATGTTTCCAATTCTGAACTATAGACATAAATCATAACGCGATTCTTGGAGCCGAATATGCCATATATTTTGGGTATCTTCATTCACAATTCATAGAACTGTACCTAATTTTACTTTGGTGCTCATTCATAAGTCATGCTTGAGCTTATTGCTTACAAACTAGAGTTTAAATACAACACTTATAAAACAAATACCTTATTTATTCTGCTATTGTTTTACCTAGATCCTATCAGGATCCATACTAACATTGACTTCTCAACATTCAGGGAAGTCCAAAAACAAGACTCAAGGATTGTTTTATTTGTATATAGAAGCAGTGTCGATTAAAAATTCCAAGTCCCAGAGTGCACCGGAGGATCCTCAGAACTCCAAGTCCATATCTGGAGCTACAGAGCTGAGTGATTTGTTCTCATTCTCCCCAAAGGATCTGGAGTTCGTTGCAAGATTCTCATCGGAATGTGGTTCAGATACTTTCCGTCAAATACTCCAATCTATATGCCCTTCTATATATGGTCATGAGCTTGTCAAAGGTAATTGGGACAACTCTTTAGATTTTAGACTCATAGAAATCGATATCGATACAGATGCCTCATATTTTCAATAACATTTTTGTAGCGGGTATTACCTTATCTCTCTTTGGTGGCGTGAGAAAGCATTCAATGGATCAGAACAAAGTTCCTGTGAGAGGCGATATACATGTCATTATTGTTGGTATGTACACTAGAATCTAGATATGTGAATACTATTGCTGCAAATAGTACTCCATCCTTTCGGTGCTAGCTTTTCTTGGAGTTTCTCAATGTAACAAATTGAATGGCGTACCGCGTACGATAAACGGTTTCATGAGGATAAAATTACTTTTACTTAATGGAAAGTCCTGCCTGCTCTCACTTGACAATTTTTAATGTAGGTGATCCTGGATTAGGCAAGAGTCAGCTTCTGCAAGCAGCAGCCTCTGTTTCACCTCGAGGGATTTATGTTTGTGGCAATGGCACAACAAATGCTGGTCTGACTGTTGCAGTTGTGAAAGACTCGATGACAAATGATTATGCATTTGAGGCCGGTAACTCTATCACCTTCTTCAATGTGAAATGTAGCTGAGCTCTCATATTTTTCACTTTACCAATTTCTTTTAGTTTTGTAAAAAGATGAATATAAGAATGTGTGTTCTTTTATTCCTAAAAGGACTGACTATTGCTCTCTGCTAAAGTAGTTGACTATTCCGCCTCCGTCTGTACTCGTTAGGCATAACTAGTAGTGCATACTGTATACCACCAATCTTGCAACATCATCTGCCTAGGAAAAACTTGTGTTACATTCCTAATCGTCTGCTTCAACATAGGCCACACATCAAAACCATTCTCACGGCATATTTGTATTCTCTGAATTGGTTGTCTTATAAGATCACTTTTGTCCATTCAAGGTGCAATGGTCCTTGCTGATGGAGGGCTTTGCTGCATTGATGAATTTGATAAAATGTCAGCAGAGCATCAGGTTTTGACAATTATTATAATATGCAACTATGACTCGAGTGTAACATTTGCCAAAATTTGATTTTAGTATATGTATGCATGTTAGGCACTACTGGAGGCCATGGAACAACAATGTGTCTCTGTTGCTAAAGCTGGTTTGATTGCAAGTTTATCAGCACGAACTTCTATTCTTGCTGCAGCAAACCCTGTTCATGGGCATTATAAGTAATTTTCCGTCCTTACATTTCTCAGTAAGCACTTGATTTAAAATGAAATAACTACCGCCATATATTTCCAAGTGTGTTTTCATTCTGGTCTCAACTTTATTTCTCAGTTGCTTATTTTCAGATATCTTTCAGCTTGACATTTCTTATTTATGGTTTTGTACTCCACTTTTTAGATGACTACATTAAGAATGTCTAGCAATGCTTATAAGTTAAAAGTCCCTAATGCCTTCTTAATTTCTGTCTGACATGCAATGCAGTCGTGCGAAAACTGTGAATGAGAATCTTAAAATGAGTGCTGCTCTTCTCTCACGATTTGACTTGGTTTTTATATTGCTTGATAAGCCTGATGAAATTTTGGACAAGCGCGTCTCAGACCACATTATGTCTGTAAGTTACTCCCAACTTGTTGTGTCATTTTATTTGGTTACTTCACATTACCAATGTTCTTTGTATGAAGCTTTAATTGGTTAGTTTATACTGGCATTTGCATACTGTCGTTAAGAAAATATGGTTCTATGCAGTTTGCTAATTAGCAGTTAGCACTCATCGCACTTGCTGGATAATGTTCTTAGTATCGTACAATATTATGTCTATGGATAAGAAAATTGCTTGATTCTTTACCCTGCTTTACTATTAAAATAGCATCATGAACTTAACTTACTAACAAGAGTATTTCTCCTGCAGCTTCATACTAGTTATGATAATCAGTCTCATGCGGTCAAGAAAATGAGAGGTGTCTCTTAAAACTTCAACAACATGCTTACTAGTATTCATTTTAAAAGCAGCCAGATTGCCTTAAATTTCATGCCAATTTGTATCAGTTTATCGATAGTTGGTTTATCATGCAGTATCTCAGAATGTTGAAAGTATGGATCCCGGCATAAACGTTGGATCTTTAGCTGCCAGGTTAAGGCTTGATCCCATTAAAGATAGGGACTTTGCTCCATTACCTGGTCAACTTCTACGGAAATACATTGCGTATGCAAGAAATTTTGTCTTCCCCAGGTGATAACTCGTTAGTTTCTCTAGATTAATAGCCACTAGACCTACAAATCTAGAATATTGACATCTCATTGTACTATTCCAGGATGTCAAGGCCAGCAGCAGACATCCTCCAAAAGTTCTACTTAAAGTTGAGAGACCATAGTACATCAGCTGACAGCACGCCCATAACTGCGAGGCAGCTAGAAAGTCTAGTAAGGCTAGCTGAAGCTCGGGCAAGAGTAGATTTAAGAGAAGAAATAACAGCTCAAGATGCAACGGTGAGTAGAACTTTATTCATGTCTTTGTTTTTTTCCTTTGCGTAAAGATTAGGTTCTAGGATGTGCAGTTTCTTTGTTCTCGCCTTGATGTTGATGGTCTATTATTATTTGTAGTCCCTGAGTGTTTTGTGGGTGTTGGTCCTGTTTGTCTCTTAGCTCTTTGATCGGCCATTCTTTACACATAAAGGACAACAATGGTTCACTATATTATAGCTGTTATTCACATCCTATTTCTCTTCCCCCGTCTTCTGTTTTACCCCTCGTTTCCTGCATCTTAGTGATTTGCACAAGCTAATATTCGACGTCCAAATTGGTCTCATCATCATGGTGTTTTTGCAGGAAGTTGTTGAAATTATGAAAGAATCGTTGTATGATAAGTATGTTGATGAACATGGTATTGTTGATTTTGGACGGAGTGGTGGAATGAGCCAACAAAAAGAAGCAAAGCGGTTTTTGGGTGCACTGAACAACCAAGCAGAGCTGCAACAAAAGGATTGCTTTTCCATTTCTGTATGAAATATAGCTAGCCTTTGACGTACCTTGTTACCACAAGTTTTTTCATGTTCTCATTCTTGCACTCTGTTTTTTTTTCAGGAAATATATGGCTTGGCAGATAGAATTGGTTTGAATGTTCCTGACGTTGACACATTTATTGAGAATCTTAACAGTGTTGGTTATCTCCTCAAGAAAGGGCCAAAAACATATCAGGTAAAGCAAACGCTCATACAAGAGCACTCCTGCAAACTGCAAAGCTGCATGAGATCAGTGAATTGCAAGATAAAAAAACCCGAATGAAAATGTTTTGTGATATCTTTCTCCTGTGCAGGTACTTTCTTCATCTTATTCTCAAAGGAGATCATCCAGGTGACGATTTCAGCGTCCAAGTAAGATGACCCCTAATCTTGCACGTCTTATCCATCAAATTCCAGAATGTATTTACCCCACTCACTGTGATGCCCGATTGTTGTTAAGATATAACTTTTTGGAAATGCACATTTTGTTCCCACTTTACAGACGTCAAATTAACTTGATCAAATGTGTAAAGTATCATCGAAACCATTGTGTCATAAAAACCACCAGCCCCATGAGGTGGTGTCCATGCAGAAGTATGACAATATTTTTTTACTGAATACATATATAAAGAGAGTCATCCAGCCATGGCAGTTTACTCTAGGAGGTTACTGAAAAAAGGGGAACATGTGAATCTGATCTTTGGCATTATCTTTGCATTCCCATCTGGTAAACTGATAAGTGACCTTCTACTTTTGCAATCCATGATTACCAATCTCCAACACAATCAACAGTCAAGTTTCAGTCACAGCCTACCACAGTGCATATGCAGATGGTTACTGTAAACTAAAATGCACTTGCGATCAAAATTGCAACTCAAAAGATACAGAAGTATAGCAGGTTTAAAGTCGGGAATGATAATAGTTGAAATCCTTGCACACCAAGTAAGGCTATAGTTGGTGCTATCATTCTATAACTCGATACAAAAGTGAATGACAGTAAATTTGTCAAGTTTACTCTCCTGGGGGAGCTACACCTTGCCTAAGTCTTTCTCTCTTCAATTTTTTCTTTGACACAGGCTTCTTTTTTCTCGGGGGAAGTGTCCTCTGTGCATATACATATAGTACATAGTTGCCAACCAAAAATGTCACCAGCATACCAACAACAACAAGCAGCACAATCAACCCATCATTAAGGCCCTGACCACCAACATTACCCTAAGCACAAATAAAAGACCAGTTTTTAGTAATTCATAAATCGAATAAACGCTCGTACATGTATTATAAGATAGACACCAACAAATACTGCAATAAATTCAACAGTAAAGTATTCATTATATCGATCCCAAAAACCATCATTCGCAGCTTGACATCGAACCATATGAATATCGTGGTTAAAAACATAAGGGAATCCTCGGGATAACAGGACTTGACCCAAGTGCAATTACTTATCTCCTATGCATCAAATTTCATAACCTCAAAATAAAGTCAAACAGCTGAATCGAATGGAACAAACAGAACTGAATATAGTGATCGCAGGCGCAAAATTTGAAGTGACTCATGAGTTGGATGGGAGACACCATCATTCAGGTCCAGAAGGCTCAATTACTCAAAATCTAAGCAGCTAACCTCAAAAAGGTAATGAATTTAACTTATAACTTATAACCACTAGATACGCTACAGTACACGCTTCATATGAATCGATAAAGCTGATAATACACAAAGCATCCTCCTTTCCATGTAACATTTAACATATGTAATCTGCATTCACATTCATCAGTTTATTAACCTCATTCTTCATAATCAATAGTACGACACAATCAATTTCAAACAATAAAAATCACAACTTTAAGAAACAAAAACATCAGATCTATCCACCCACAAAACCAAAACCCCAGATCTGCAGTGTATATCATATACATAGATCGAAGAAACATGCACTGCAGTTCATAATAAGAAAATTGAACCTTGTTCTCGTCCATGGATCCGCCGGAGAAACTGCGATCTGTTCGTTTTGGGGAAATTGAGATTTCGGTGAGAGAGAAAATACAATAAATAATTCAGTAATTACTTAATTGCAAAAAATATACTTTTCTGACTTTTTTGGAACATGTTTTCTTTGAATACTTTATTTATTTATTGATTTTCTTCTTTCCAAATTTAAGAATATAAAATTCCCTAAAAATTATCCTTTTCCTCTCTTTTTCTTAAATTTAAATGTTACTACATTTTGGAAAAAATATAATAACCGATGTCACTAAAGCATGATAAATAGATTCTTATGGATTAAAAATGTTAATTATTGATCAACTAAGTGCAGGTAAAACAACAGATTTTCAACTTAATTTCCTCCAAAGGCAACTTCATCTCCTTTTTCACCTTCATCATTCATGATTGAATCATTCATGTTCAAGCTGAGCTTCTGAATGAACCCAAAGCCTTGATCGCCCCGGCTCTGAGAATATACTGATGGTAGATGGCTGCAATGGCCGCGCCGATGAATGGCCCCACCCAGAAAATCCACTGCATTACAACAATGTTTAAGATGTCAGGATACAAAACAAAAACACGCAATGGGTTAGAAAACAGGACTAATAATAAATCATCGTACATGGTCAGCCCACGCCTTGTCCTGGTTGTAGATCACAGCTGCCCCGAGACTCCTTGCCGGGTTGATTCCAGTTCCGGTAATCGGGATTGTGGCCAAGTGCACCATGAACACTGCAAATCCAATTGGAAGAGGTGCCAAAACCTACACAACATCATTTACATGATAATATTAGCAACAATATCGTCGCTGAATACTAACAATCCGTCGCTAAAAGGCATGATCTGAGAATTTTGAAAGTTAGTTTTTTCAGTTAAAGTCTTACAGGGACATGAGAATCTCTAGCGCTTCTTTTGGGATCAGTGGCAGAGAAGACTGTGTAGACAAGAACAAAAGTTCCAATGATCTCGGCTGCTAATCCGGTCCCGGTGCTGTACCCTTCAGCCAATTCATTCGCTCCTCCGCCATACCTCACATAGTAGGATTTTTGGAAAGCCTTTACTAGCCCAACTCCAGCAATTGCTCCTAAACTCTGAGCTACTATATATAAAATAGCTCGCACCAGCGACACTTTCCTCGCCAGAAATAGTCCGAATGTCACCGCTGGATTAATATGCCCACCTGAAATTCCAGCGGTGCAGTAGACTAATACAAAGATCATGCCACCAAAAGCCCACGCAATCCCGAGGATGCCAACCCCACCACAGACATCAGTATTATGATCCGGGTCGGTCTGTGACTTGTAGCCAATGACAGTTAAAACAGTTATATAAAGGAATAGCAAAGTGGCTATAAACTCAGCTATAATGGCTCTATAAAAGGACCATTTTGTTAGCTCCACCGCGTCGAACAGTGGCGCTGGTGGCGGATCTTGGTAGTCCTTGGTGTTGAAGTCTGTCCCTGCTTCATAGTCTTTTGTCATTGTGGACTAGGAAATTCTGAAGTGAATGTGAATGAGGAGAATTTAGGGCTTGAATTGTATGATTATTGAAGTGTGCTTGAAGCTTTTTATAGTCAGTTTCAGCTTCTAACTTATTCTCGAGTTTAAAAAAGAGTAAGTAAAAATGCGCAACCACAAAATTCATCAGAATGTTATAGTTTATATTATTATAATTTACACCGAAATGAATTTGTATAAATTATAAATGGTTAAATAAATTTTATACTGATTTTTAAGAAAAGAAAGTGAGTGGATATGACAAGTGTGACGGTGGATTATGACGTTGTGTGGAGTATAAAATTGCCGCCCCGACCAATGATTATCACAATAAACCGACCTTAAATAAATTGTTTTATTAAAAAGTTCTTCATCGTGAATAAAACAAAAACAACATAACAAAAAGACAAAATAATATGAGGGTGGCAAATACCACGTGGATAATACGAGTGGTTGAAAATATGCCACGTGTAAATAAATGACACAGCACGCGAATGAACAGATCAACATCGTGCGGATTTTAGCAAAGTAACAGCCAATGTCGATCAATGGACTCACCACCACCGTCCATCGATACGATATCCTTATATATCCATCTGACCAATCACCTACCGCCACGTAATCCATCATTAGCGAGTCTGCTTAAGGTTAAACTATTGTTAAATTTTCACAATTAAATTGCATGTATTTTTACTTTATTAAATCCTTTGAAAATAACATAATTATACTTGATTATAAAGTCTTGTGCGTAACATTGAATTTTATTTTGTGAGCAAACTCGTGATATCAAATAAAAAAACGAACACTGTTTAAAATTTATTGTTAAAACATATCTTGGATCGGAAAATTATGATTTTCCGACAAACATTCTAAAACAAACAACTATAAGACTCTCAATCATCTTGTCCTTCATTTTCCACTTCCTGAATTGTCTCCAACAATGGAACTCTTGTAGTCCTCCGAACAGAAAGCACAGTGACTAGTGGTGAAGCCTCGTCGATCAGGCTCAGCTCCGCTTCCTTGGATACCTTTCTGCTTCTGGCCATTGTGCACTGTTGCTAGATCGATCTCTCAGTGTATCTAAAGAAAATGTAGGCAAGTAGCAGTAGTAGCTTAGTGATTGCTAGCTTTGAGGCTGGCTCTATTTAAGGAGTATCTGAGACAAGTGCTTCCTCCATTCAGGGTCGTTCCTAGAAAGCCACTTTATTCAGTTTCATACTTTTGAGTGTTAGTGTGTACAGAGTGCACTCAATTTAGCATCTGTACGGACTCGAGTTGAATATTGAAATGTGATAAACAAGGTCTAATGTGTTGTTTATTTATTATTATAATTAGCTTTAAAAAAGTCACCATCGAAAAGCAAGAAATAATAATTACTGATTAATTGATATTTTTATCCTGTTTTAGACTTTTAGTGTGTACTCAATGATTTAAATTGAGTTAAATATTGAAATGTGATACACGTGCGTGTTATTATATTAAATAAGAAATTAATTAAGTGGGCCGAAAGCGTCACTCAATGGCCCATTCGAACGGCCCATAAGAAGCTTACACGGTCAACGGTGGCTGCGAGCCGGGGTTGATCGGAGATGGGTTGAGACGCAGTCGGTGATGCTAGGTTGGAGATGGTTATTTCGGTTGGTTTTTGGTCTCATTCAGAATATGGTTCATGGGTTCTTCGTCTGAAACTGAGTAGCTTAGATTAGCCATCGATTTCATTTCGCTCTATTTTTTTCTTTTTTGATTTAGCGGCGATTTTGCTTGTTGCCAAATTTGTTCCTTTTCGACTGGTCAGGATTTAAATTTGGAAGCCTTTTAGGTATAGTCTCGTGGAATGAAACATTTAGAATGACATAAAGTGAAATATGCTTATGAGTGTCTTAGTAAGAAATGAGTGAGGTTGTTTCTGCTTTCTGGTGTTGTTTGGCAGGAGAGGGTGTGTTTTCGTCACAATGGTTGATCTTGCGTAAGGATGCGATGGATGAGTCTGCTGAGTGGAGGCTTGGATATGAAAGTAATGGCGCTTTTCAAGATTTGTCAAAGGTATTACTTTACTTAGTTTTGTATTCAAGAAATTATTGAAGCAAGGACTTGTTAGAAGGGTAGAGTTTCTTAAACAAGGAAATGCTGCTCTGAAACCCTGGTGCCTCTCTTAACAAATCGTTATATTCAGATCCTGCAATGCGACCAAATGATTTATTCTATGGAAACGAGATAAATATATTATAGTTATAATATTTTATATTAAAATGCTTCTTAAACAAACGATTTACTTTACACACCATGTTTTTGACTTGTGCCTTTTTTACTTGTGCCTTAGTAATCAGAAACTGAAAGAGTCTTTAGAAAATATAACAGAATTACCCGCCAATTGTTTGTTAGTTACTCACACAGTCATCCATATAAATTATAACCTGACTTATCTCTTCTTCTCTCAAATTTAGAATCATCTGCAACAATTTGGGTTCTTGGACTTTCAAGAATCTCTGTGGAATAACAAAGGTGAAATCTGCTAGAGAAAATTGAGAGAAGTGATGGACTGGTTGAAGAAGCTCTTCTTCAGAGTCCTATTCGCGCTGGCTGTAGTAATTTTCCTTAGGTATTCTTCCATCAATTATAGTTCATTCATGAAGCAGTGTTTTTTGGAGAAAATGTGATTGCTAAAAGTGTCTTTAAATTGTCATTGTGGGTTGTAAATGGGGACTGGAATGTGCAGGGCTACAGGCAGACTCCACCTGCTCGAAAGGATGGTGATTGATATCTTAATTCCAATTGTCGAGGTACTTTTGTTTTTTCTGCTTACCGGAAAGTAGCCAAAGATTGAATCTTGTCTTGTGTATAAGTTCAGTAATTTCAGATCAAAATTTATGGTGTACTTTTTTCAGTTGCTGGAGCCAAAGCCAGATCCAGTAATGCCAGATGATTATTATAATGGGCCTGATTAAATTGCTACTTGGCAAATCTTGCTGAAGGTTAGAATGACATGGTTTTCAAGAACTCATTTGGTTGAGCATTTTCATTCTTGTCTTGATTCCTCTTCTGATGGTATAACCTGGTGTTCGTGTTGATGATGGTGATGGTGCAGGTCAATGAAATTTGAGTGGAGTTGTCCAACGTCTCAAAACTCAAATATCAATGTCAGCAAGAGTAGTCCATCCAAATGGTACAATAAATAGATCTTGTGGTTTTGAATTGCGCTACGTGAAGAAGTTGCTAGTTTTAGAAAAAATCTTTTGGTGCTGCTATCCAATAGATAACACACTTCAGTTTTTCTTGCATACTCTACAAATGAAAAATGGCCATTTTTGACTTCTGACATTTCAGTTCTTGCTATTTCACTTGATAAGGCTTGCATAATATGATTCATGAAAATCCATGTTTTTCAACTAACCAAGAAATCGTGCTGCGAGAATCAACATGCTTGTTTTGCATATTATGTGGTGCCAATGCTTTTCATATTACAGATTGTTGATATTTTAAATAGTTTTTCTAGTAAAAATGTATAACAGTATTCTGCTGTAGCATCCTGTTTAGTTTATGATGATGTAGATACAAGTTTGGTGTGATGCATAAATTGAATGAGCAACTCCTAAGTGACACGATAAAATAGATGATTACATTACTTTAGAAGTTAAATGCTAAATGTTATGATGTTAAGTCGATTTTGATGATATTTTGACTACTCATGACAAAACAACTTGGAGCAAATTTGGTCTAAATGTAGCATAATTGACCACAAAAGACATTTGATGTGTAAAATTTCCAAAAGTGGAAGTATTTATGAAACCATTTGATCATTATGTTCAACTTCACATCTATTTTACTTTTTGAAGTCACAATTGAAAATGTATGTACTAACTATATAGTTTTAAATAACGCATTGATCTCTCAGTTACATTTGAATGATAGTTGATAATGTAATCTTTAGGCTCATTGGTCCAATTATATTTTCATGTCAGTATATCAGAGTGAAAATTAATAAATAATAATTTTCGAACAAAATTCCGTACACATTCCAAATTAAAGAAATAAACAAAAGAACAATACCCAAAAAGAAAAACAAATAATGTCCCAGGTTTTAAAGAGCACATGGAAGAAGAGTTACAATTAAAGGAACAAAATGCAATTCAATACAATTTGGCCATTTCAGTTTGATATTTGGATGATCCACCATACAACCAACTGCCCTAATAAATTTTAGGAACCTCTTTTCCTTCTATTTAAGTATTTATGATGATGACAATTATGATTGGTGACGGAGACTAAAGCCTTCCCAACATACACAACAATAAATAAATAATAGTAAATTTAATTAATATTTTTGAATATAGATCTTAGTTGTATTGTAAGCGATGTGAATATATATATATTTTTTTGATAGCGGTTACAATGGGTACATTTCGTCTAAGTTCTCATGCTGAGAATCCTATTCTAATCACTAGTAGCACAGGTCACAACGGACACCTTCACCCATCATTGACAAGCATGTTTAGCCAATTAAGCGCGCATGTCTCTCCGCTCTGCTTACACGACCACTTCATGAACACTGACGCGAACAAGCCCCACGTCCAAAGGCAAGCAAGGAAGAAAGCCTCCTGCACAACACACAACCTCCTCGCTCGCGCGGGAGGAAAGAAAGACCTCCTCGCACGAGGCGGGAGGAATGAAGCCCAGAAAAAATCTGAGAAAAAGTGGTGAGGCCAGGGTTCGAATCCTGGCCCTGAGGTTCCTTTGTCAGGTCCCTCAACCAACAGAGTGGTGCCCTGTTGGCTGAATATAATTTCAATAGTTTGATTTTAAAAAATAAAATAAATTGTGTTCTCCTCTCCACTCTCCAGCAGTTTTACTTTTTTGATTTTTTATTAACTTTCTGTGAATGTGTCAATCTGTCGTGTTCTTCCAGATTGGTTCTCGAGTCCTCCAAAACCAAAACTTGGTGTCCATCCAACCATTCATTCATCAAATCATCAGTTCACAAAAATTAAAAACCACTACTTGTTTTTCTCTTTCCACTTTTCACTCCATCCATTTTCCAACTTGCGTTTTCTTTGATTATTATCCGTGCTTGCCTTTATGGGGTTGCTGCTGATCTACCACTGATGAGCAAATGAAACTGCTGATAAGAGACACCCTTCAATAAAGGTCTGTTTTTGTGCTAAAAGATCTCACCTTTTTGGTTTATCATCTCATTTATTACACAAACCCTAGTTTTGCTCCCTGATTTTTGTTCTGGTTTGATCATTGATGTGCTCAAGTTCTCATATCTACTGGTGGGCAGACTTGTGTTGTTTGATTTCTTGGTGGGTGTGGATTGATTTGGTTTTTTATTTGTGTGTTTTAGTTGTAGGTTTATTTTTGAGGATGTGATTTGGGTAGGCTTTTGAGTTTTAGGGTTGGTATGTTCAGATTTTTTGGGGATTTGACCTTGGAAGAAGATCTGGGATTTGCTTAATTTCTTTTAGTGCAAATGAAGTTGCTTGATGTTATAGTTAACGGTTGACTTGGATTGAGAGTCATTGACTGCTCTATCATTATTGCTGGATGTGTGTATTTTGCCCCTGAATCTTGTCGCCTTTCTGTGCATTATGCTTGTTATGTTATAGTCTGGGTACTTCAAAACTAGATTTGGTTTACTTGAATGTACTGCCTAAACTAATTGGGCCTATCTCTCGAATCAGGATTCTGCTTATGTGAATACTTAGTATTGTCAAAACACGCCCTTATGTTGAAGACATACCCAAAAAGTTTGATGTGAATTGCTGATCAGCTACTGCCGGCTGGTGTCGTTGTAGTTATTGTGGGATATCGGGCAAAATATTCTGACCCAATAAGTTCTCAAATACCTGTTTTGGTGAAGTTTTGAAAGCGAGAGGTTTTGCAGAGAGACGGAGCATACACTTGTGATTCTCTCGATCTGATAAGCTTTATGACTGTCAGGGACGGCTTTGTTCTGCAACCCTGATTTAGGGTTTTTTCGAATTCGATAACTTTTAAGGTCTTAAGGCACTGCAAGTGCCATGGAAGTTGAACCTCGTCCATCTAACCAAATGGCAAATGCAAACAGTCGGCTGCTTCCTGCTGTGGTTCCTGTTCTGTTGATTTCAGTCGGATACATTGACCCTGGGAAGTGGGCCGCATCAATAGATGCCGGCACAAGGTTTGGGTTTGATTTAATGGTGCCGATGATGATGTTCAGTTTTGCGTCCATATTGTGTCAGTACCTGTCAGCCCGCATTGGAGTGGTTCACTGGAAAAGATCTTACCCAGGTAAGAATTTTTTAAATTTGTTATATGAATTTGAACTTGGGGATTGGCTGCCATTTTATGCTTTTTTTATCGATGTGAATTTACTAGTGAACTTAATTAATGAAACTTTTTTGCTATTGTAAACTGTTGTTTCCATATCTATCTGAAAGCAAAATTGTACGTATATTCAAATATGGAAGTGCTTACACTTGAGAATCTCATACCTCTGTGCTTCCATTTTAACTAGCATATATGTTGATTGGCATGTTTTCTGTTAAAACAGATCTGCCAAACTGAGTATGATAAGGTCACGTGCTTGATTCTAGGAGTCCAAGCAGAAGTCTCTGCTGTTGCGTTGGATCTTACATTGGTAAGTTTTGTAAATTTCCTTTCATCGGTTACGTGTCAATTATAATTGCAGACACTGGCCTTATATTTAGGCGTCTCCCATTTTCAGGTTATGGGAATAGCTCACTGCCTAAGTCACATTCTTGGGTTGGATTTGATTACATCTTTGTTTTTGGCATCCCTTGAAGCCGTTGCATTTCCTTTCGTATCTAATTTGATGGTAGGCAGGTCAACTTTCCTCCTGATTTGTATCTCAGAACCGATTTCATGTACTGTGTTACATTTTCAGGAAAAACATGCAGGGAAATTCATTAGCATATACATGGCATGCTTTGTGTGCGTTTGTTATTTTATTGGATTTCTTGTCAGCCAGCCTGATACTCCGCTATCCCTGAATTGGATGGCGATGAAGTTAAGCGGGGAGAGTGTATTTTCACTAATGAGCTTGCTTGGAGCATGTATCATGCCTCATAATTTTTACCTCCATTCTGCTCTTGTACAGGTACTTCTTTTGTGGATTTGAAACTCTTCTACGTTAAGATGTCCCCGTTTTATCTATCTTCCGTGATTTTTTATTTATTCGTTTACTATATTTGTTGCCTTCAATTTGTTTATTTTACTTAATGACATGTTTATCTTTGCACTTGCAGCAGCATCGCGGAGCAGAAAATATTCCAAAGAGTATGTTGTCCCATGACCACTTTTCCGCTGTACTGTGCATCTTCAGCTGCATTTTTCTGGTGAACCTGACCTTGATGAACTCAGCAGCAAATGTATTTTACAGTTCCGGATTTGTTTTGTCTAATTTTCATGATGCGCTCTCACTGATGGACCAGGTAATTTCCTTATTGAATCTATTTGCCTAGATCTTCTTTCGAATTCTATTATCGGGACTGATGGACTTTCCCGAAATAACTTCTCGCAGGTGTACAGAAGTCCTATTGCACCATTTGCGCTGATGATAATTTTTTTCGCCGCCAACCATTTAAACACGTCTTCCTGGAGCATTGGTGGACAATCAGTGGTCCAGAATTTTTTTGGAGTGGACATCCCAAGTTGGCTACATCGCACCACCATCAGGGTTATCGCGATCTTATTTGCAATTGCGTGTGTATGGAACTCAGGGGCTGAAGGTCTGTACCAACAGCTTATAGTCATACAGGTGATGATAGCACTTATGCTTCCGTCGTCCCTGATACCTCTCTTCCGAGTGGCCTCATCAGGACAGATTATGGGTGTGTGCAAAGTTTCTCAATTGGTGGAATTTTTCTCACTGGCAACATTCATCGGAATTCTCGGCACTAATATTATTTTTATGATTGAGATGCTGTTTGGTAGCAGTGATTGGGTTAGTAGTTTGAGGTGGAATATGGGGAGTAATTCGTCAACTTCATATTCCGTTCTCCTGACAACCTCAATTGTTTCACTTCTTTCATGCTTTGGCTCGCTGCCACTCCTTTGAAATCTGCCAGTGTTGGATTGGATAATATGTCTTTAAACTTGGAAACATGGCAGGTTTGTCACTCCTACTTCGTACAAAGAGGATTCATTCTACTCTACGACAAGGCGTCACACTGATGGTTCGAATCATAAGGAAGAGGTTATGACAACTCCAGGAAAATCCTCCGACAGTCAAACTGGGAGGTTTGATTCAAATTTTGAAGTTAGTTTACCCGAGAGCCTAGATTCTGATCTAGATTTTAGTCTTACTACAATTCCAGAGAAATCTGATGATACAAATCATAGTCTTCCGGCTGGCTTTATGGAAGTAACGCCATCAACTGTCGAATCCGTATCATTTAAGGCAGATGCAAATATGGTTGATGATCTGAAGTTACCAGATGATAAGTCTTTGGGATCCGAGTCAGCTGAACCAGCCGAGAAAGTTTTAAGATATGAGAAACAAATTCCAATAGAGAAAGGAGACGGAACCAGTGATACATGGGAACCTGTGGAGCCTTCTAAATGTACACAAGTAGTTTCGTTGACTGCAGCAAACACCTCTGCGTTATCTGAAGGTCCCGGCTCATTCAGAAGTTTGAGTGGTAAAAATGAAGATGGTGGTAGTGGCATGGGAAGCCTTTCCAGACTTGCAGGATTAGGTCGTGCGGCAAGGCGACAGTTAGCAGTGATTTTAGATGAGTTCTGGGGGCAGATGTATGATTATCATGGGCAACCAACCCCAGAAGCGAAGGCCAAGAAGCTCAGTTTGCTGTTTGGGTCAGAATTGGAACCTTCAATCTCCACGTCAAAGATGGAGCCTGTAAAAGAACATACCGGCCTTTATCAAACTGCTGGAGGAAGAGGATCTGGTTCGCTTTCTAGTGTTTACGACTCTCCCCAGCAGCGAAGGGTACCAAGTAGTTTCGAGTCTCCCTATGGGATTCAAAAGGCTTCGTCAATGGAATTGTCTTACGGATATCAAAATGGATCATCCTCACTTTGGTCAAACTCAAACAATATGTCACTGCTTGACCCATTTGCTCAAACTTCAAGTCGGAATACTTTTGATCTTGATGAGAAACGTTATTCTAGCTTACGAGCTCCGTCATCTTCTGAAACGTGGGATCGCCAGCCAGCTACAGTGCATGGTTACCAGATATCACAGTACCTCAACCAACTCTCTAAAGATAGGACTTCTGATTATATGATGGATTCAAGGTCTGTCGCGTCGTCGAATTTAAGTCCTATGAGCTATAGGGATTACAATGCTTTTGGCATAAGCCAAAAGCCGGAAAATGGACTAAATTCTGTTCAAGCATCTCTTTTTCAGAATCTTGTGATTTCCAGGAATACCTCTATGCAATCTGAGAGGTCCCCTTATGATATGTACTCTGCCGGACCAGGAGAAGTTGGAGGTCCTACTGCTTCCAAGAAATATAGCAGCATGCCCGACATATCAGGATTATCTGCTGTTCAGCGGAATTTATATATGAATAGTAGGAATTCATTAGCTAACAATTCCATAGGGATGGGGCAGTCATTTAATAGAGTGAGTTATGATCAACCTTCGAACTCGACATCCAGTTTGAGAACTGCAGCTCCTTTAGCATTTGATGAACTGGCTCCAAAGGTCTATAGAGATCCATTTGCCCAGCAATATGGTTCAGGTTCTGGCACGGGTTCCCTGTGGTCTCGACAACCGTATGAACAGTTTGGGGTAGCTGATAAAAATCACTATCTTGGGAATGAAGGTTCGAGAAATCAAGAAACTTTGGCTGATGTGACTTACATTGTCGATTTTGAAGCCAAGCTTCTACAGACCCTGAGACATTGCATAGTGAGGATGTTGAAGCTAGAAGGATCCGACTGGTTATTTAAGCAAAATGATGGATCCGATGAGGATCTGATTGAACGAGTTGCTGCAAGAGAGAAGTTTCTGAGTGAAGCTGAAAATAGGATGGTGGATTCTCAACAAACTTCGCCAAATAGTAAATCGGATCATTCTTTGACAAATGAGGAGTCTCATCTCACAAAATTAATTTCTTCAGTTCCCAACTGCGGCGAGGGTTGCGTTTGGAAAGCAGATTTGCTTATTAGCTTTGGGGTCTGGTGCATCCATCGGATACTTGACTTGTCATTAATGGAGAGCCGCCCCGAGTTGTGGGGGAAGTACACATATGTGCTTAACCGCCTTCAGGTAAAAGTTCCGAGCTAAAATATACAACTTTATTGTTACTAGAGAAAAAAGGCTGAGCCTTTCTAGCTGAAATTGCGTATCTTAATCTTAGTACATGACTTCTGCTAATGGCGCGTTCCATGAGGTCTTTGATGATAAAATTGCATGATAGTTATAATTTACCATAATTTTGTTGATCATAGTATTTATCTCTACAGGGTATCATTGACTTGGCTTTTTCAAAGCCCCGAGTTCCTGCATCACCATGCTTCTGCCTTCAGGTCCCTGAAACTCACCAAACAAAATCAATCCCACCAGTCACTAATGGAATGCTTCCACCAGCATCAAAACCAGGGAGGGGTAAATGCACCACAGCTCCTATGGTCATGGACATGATCAAAGACGTTGAGATAGCCATTTCCTGTCGTAAAGGTCGCAGTGGTACTGCTGCAGGTGATGTAGCTTTCCCAAAGGGAAAAGAAAACCTTGCGTCTGTTCTCAAACGGTACAAGCGCAGATTGGCTAATAAGCCTTTGAAGACATCAACTCAGGAACTCGGTTCATAGCATTGACAGTGTTCATTTTTTATGTCATGTATGTAAAATGTCCGTGGTTAGTGTTGTATCAAAGCTCTCTTGTGCCTGCATAATTGTACCTCGAAATGGAATTAGTACTTAGCCGGAGACAACATTGTACCTGACTGTATAATTGCATATTTGCATGTATGTAAACTGGCTCAGGAGTGAGTGATCATTTGTTAATTGTTCTGCAAATTTATATCGCTTTGTGAAGGATTTATTAATTTGAAACAATAACAACAGTAAAAACACACAGTTTATAAATTTTTTGAAATTTCGTATTGCAGTGCTTCTGTAGTATATGTAGCTATTGGAGATGCCCAATTATGGAATGAATATATCTTCTACACAGTGGTAGACCACAACCACACAATCATGCACTTTCACAAGGAAAAAGGGAATTGCTGCATTTTTAAGATTGATAAATACATGATTGTGTATCAAAAAGTTTTTTCAAAATAAGTCCTCTGACTGAGGAGCAGCTTGATTGAGTGAGTAGTAACACAGCTAACAAAGAAATAAAATGCTCAAGACAACCATTAAAGGGCTTGAAATTGCAAGTCTAGTGGGCCGCAGTCGAGTACCCTTAGTTGGTCTCCCATGTTCATCGGGTATCAGTGCTTCAACTTCAGATCAGTTTCCAAAGGAAATAGTTTACCACGGTGATTGAAAATCATGAAATCAAGATTGGCAGGCAATGAGACCGTCCTGTACTCAAAAACATTTAATGATGGTAAGTATTACAAAAGGATAATAATACAAAAGTTATTAGAAAACCTCTGACACGAAATGCAAATCTTCTTACTGCATATGCCAATCTGTATATATTGCAAATCACATTTTATGGCTGACTCCTCTAAAGAGATTAGTCAGGTGTCAGGGGGTGAAACTTTGAAGTCTATCAAGCAAATGAGTGAGCTGTTTTACAAAGTGTTTCCTATTTTATCTGCGCTTACGTTAATAATTGAAGCAATTTTTTGGCCACTAAGTCTACATGCAAAAATAATCACATAATGGCAGGAAGATGAAAAACAATACATAACATCCACAGAACAAAAATAAGAAAAACTCTGAACTGTCAAACACATCTAACTAGATGTATTCCAATAGCAAAGCAACAAGAACAATTAAGTCATCTTGCACATAACAGAGTCAAACTGGTATGCTATAGCAAATTCCAGTTACTTCATTCTTTTTATTGTCCACCCCGAGTGATAAATATACTAGCCTCATGTGTTTTTAGGACGAGGAGGATGTGATATAAAATTCCTAAGAGTCGGGTCACAAAGGAAGAAATACCTATTCTCCTCCGAGTCGAGATTAATGGATAAAAACTTGCCAGGAACTGCTAGTGCTGCCCACATACAAAGACCAAGTCCTACTATCAGCTCAAGCACCACCTATGTTTCAGTAAACCAGAAAAAATCAACTTATTAAATTCATAATACTAGTAAACTATCAAGAAATCAGTGATGAATATTGTGACCACAAAAACAAGCACATACATTGAGAGGCGGTCCAGAAAATTCATCCTCCATGATCTTCAACAATCCTCTATCTACAAACAAAAACAATTACAATAAAATAGGTCAGATAAAACCCTAATTCACTGAAATCTAACAATTGTGGATTGTGTAAACTTAAATCGGCTTACAGTGAATGGTTGAATACGCGGCGTGAGCTAGTATGAGACCGCCTAGTACTCCGACGATGAAACCAGCGCCCATATTCGAGATCGCCGGTGCTTCTCCGATCGGATCTGATAGATTTTTAAAGTCGACTGGGCTGTTTTCGATTCTGAGTGTAAGGTCAATATATTGTTATTATCAATATTATTTTTAATTCGCTATCGAAAAAATATTATTTTTAATTAAATATTATTCATTCGTAGGAAATAAAATAAAATAATTCTTGAGACTGAATTTGTGTTTAATTTAATGGTGCTTGGATTTTTAATTTAATTAAAATAATTCAGTTGATGAATTATTATTAGTAGTCACAAACCTAAATGAAATTCCAAATATTAGAACTTTTTATTTAATAAAGGCAGCAAAGGCCATTGTGCCCTGTGCAGAGGAAAACAAAGTAACAAACACTAATGTTTTGTAAAAGAGTGATCCCAATGATTAGAAGCACTTTCTGTGAACAATGGAAGGGCCCGACTCATCATACTCTGCCTTGGCGATCCACATCTGCATCAGAAAAGGAAGCACTAGTTAAGATCAAGAAAATGGTTGATTTTTTGGCGAAGCAAAATGAGAGTGAACCTGCTGGAAGGTACTGAGAGATGCCAATATGGAGCCACCAATCCAGACACTGTATTTTCTTTCAGGTGGAGCAACCACTTTGATTTTCATGCTGCTTGGAGCTAGAGTTGTAATTTCCTTGCTCATTCTGTCCGCAATTCCAGGGAACATGGTTGTTCCCCCACTCAGAACAATGTTACCATACAGATCCTTCCTGATATCCACGTCACATTTCATTATTGAATTGTATGTGGTCTCGTGTATACCTGCAGCTTCCATGCCGATCATAGAGGGTTGGAAAAGCACTTCAGGGCAACAGAAACGCTCTGCGCCTATCGTGATCACCTGCCCATCAGGAAGCTCATAATTCTTCTCAACAGCTGAACTGGTCTTCGCGGTTTCTAGTTCCTGTTCGTAGTACAGAGCAATATAAGCCAGCTTCTCTTTTATGTCTCGGACAATTTCTCGCTCAGCAGTGGTGGTGAAGGAGTAACCTCTCTCAGTCAAAATCTTCATCAAAGCATCAGTGAGATCACGACCAGCAAGGTCCAGACGCAATATTGCATGTGGAAGAGCATACCTTCGTATATGGGAACCGTGTGGCTGACACCATCACCAGAATCCAAAACAATACCTGCGAGGAATATTTCACAGTATACAGATTAGTAAATTGTAAAAACAGCAATCGTCTATTAATCCTTTTCCTGGTTATAGTGTATATTCAGTTACAAAATTGATCAAACTTCATGACATTTGACATTTAATGGTGGACTATCGATGGTTCCAAAATACAGTTAAATACTTTCATTCCGTTTCCTATACACAAATAATACAATTATAGTATGAGAAGCTGATGCAATTTGCATAAGTGAGTTTTTTAAGAAACTCTGAAATCTTTGCAAGGGGAAGTCAGTAAGATAAACAAGCATCTTACCGGTTGTACGCCCACTAGCATACAGAGAAAGAACAGCCAGGATGGCCAACATACATTGCTGGCGCATTGAAAGTCTCAAACATGATTTGGGTCATCTTCTCACGATTGGCCTTTGGATTAAGAGGAGCTTCAGTTAAAAGAATTGGATGCTCTTCTGGAGCAACTCGAAGTTCATTATAGAAAGTGTGATGCCATATTTTCTCCATGTCATCCCAATTGCTAACAATACCATGCTCAATTGGGTATTTCAGAGTCAAAATACCTCTTGGACTGAGCTTCATCCCCAACATATGCATCTTTCTGACCCATTCCAACCATCACGCCCGTATGATGTGGTCTACCAACAATGCTAGGAAACACTGCCCTCGGAGCATCATCTCCAGCAAATCCAGCCTGTCATAAACATCAGTCATATAAATACTCTCTTAAGCATAATTTCAGCTGGTGGCATCCGTAGCGTAAAATCACTTTTTCATGTGTGAAAAAACATTTGGTGAAATATCAATGATACCTTGACCATTCCAGTTCCATTGTGGCAAACAAGAGGTTGGATGTCCTCACCATCCGCCATTATCTAAGTCCTGACAATAGAAACAGTAACATTTGACAAGTGAATGCAGTGAGTAACCTAAAGGAAGCTACATGACTTTTTGAGATCTAATCCAATCCTTCGATCACAATTCTCAACAGCCAACACTCAGCTCAAAATTCCATCAACATGCAAAACAACAAAATCCTAGGCCAAAAAATGAACAAATTCAAAAACCATAAATCCATAATTCAACATACCAAATCCAAATCAATGACAAACACATCAAACTACTCATCCTTTTTGAGATCTACGAAGATCGTTACAGCGCTTACCAATCGATGATTCGTCAATCGGCGAATTGCGATTTGGGAATCAGGAAATGGCGATAAACAGAGCTCCGACTGATAAAGAAGATTAAAAACGCGGCCACAAATTGAAGACAAAAGCGAGCCACAAACACGGTCACGGTCAATGTAAGCCGTTCGATTGACCAGATGAACGGTCCAGATCGAACGTTGGTCCACTGGCCTGATTGAAATCCTATTCTGTTGCCGCCCGATATGGAAGTCCTTTATTCCACTTCTTGGACAAATCCCTCTAGTTTATATTTATAGCGAGAATTATATTTCGTAAGAACTTCACGCAAATCTCGATCGTTAATTAATAATAATTATGAGAATTCATCTTTTTGCGGATGGGACAAAGCTTTTATTAATTCAATAGAAAACATTACAAATGTGTTAAGGCACTACAAAACTAGCAACATTTAAAAGTTGCCATTGTACCAATAAGTGTTTCCAGGATGCCAATCAGATGGAATCACATTCGATGCAACCAAACTTCTTCCATCAGTTGAAGTTAGTCTTAAAGAGTATGGAGCTATTAGCGGACTGGCGGCGTTCAGATACCAAACCGCACTGTTTCTTCGTGTCATCCTCAACCAAGCCGATGAACGAGCCTGTCTGAGCTCAACGTTTTGCAATGTACCTTGTCCGTTTAAGAATTTTATTGCAGCTGCAAAGTAGTGGTCGTGGGTACCCTCTACCACTGAAAATCCGATGAGCCTCCGAAATGGCACGAAACCCTATGTTTAACAAATTTTAGTACAGTTGAATGGAGTTTTATTTATTTAACGGAATAAGTGACAAAATGCGAAGGGGTAAGGTAACACACCTTTGATACTGTATAGTTCTGCATCGAGCAACCGATCAGATAGGCCAGGTTTCCGCCATGGCACCGAAAGCGGTACCACTCAAGTCAAAATCATTAGCCCCCGCATCCGGGGCAACTGTCAGCTACTACCACAGTTACTGGTTTGCCAGAACACGCAGGGTTTGATGAACATCTCACCTGAAGAAAAATTCCACTTGTAAAAATGTACGCATACATACTGAATCAAAACAATCTTAAGCATTTCATACCTGATAGCAAGCTCAGCACTGTTGGCCATTTCTGAAAATTCGGGGGCCTGTAGCAGTTGTGTAAGATGCACTGGTGCCCTACCGACATCCGGCCCGGCCCGTGCTCACAAGCTCCGCCTTAATTTAAGATACCATTAGTATTCAGAATTTTAGTTCAAATCAAAATATATGTATAGAGTCCTTAATAGAAATACACTGATTGCAACAAGCTTTAAGGTAACATGTTTGTACGACATTACCAGTGGATCCAGGGCCGTGGCGGTCTCCGTACCAAGTCGCTACGGTGGGTGTAAATGCTGAAGTTGTAGATGAAATATCATCATACTCTTCATATGCATAGGGTTCGTAAGAATATTCGGTAGTTTCTTGAGGTTCGAAATCTTCATAAACATTAGCAGAGGAAATACGTGTACTAAGGATGAGAGTTAAAATGAGAAGAAATGAGACTATGTTTGTAAAAAACCTTCCCATTTTTATCGCAGTGCTATACAATTTTTAGGATTTATGTAAGCATGCAATTAGTAGAACGTATTTATACGACAAAATTTGAGAGTTATTTATCAGTTCCATGGGTTTAAATTTTAATTGCAGACAAAATAACAATTTAATTTGGAATTTAATGTGAATTGATATATTTGTGATGAGATTTAATCCTTATTATTCCAGGTATGTGAAAGAGATTCAATAGGGAAGACTTAATTTTTTTTAAATTATTCGTACGCTCAAATACTGGATAGCCCTCGGACTTAAAGATGGAGATGCACTGAGGAGGGCGCACACTTTCTAAATTGATAATTATTTGTCCAAAAAAACTTTGCTGTATTAAAGGATGGCGCACACTTTCTAAATTGATAATTTACATAGAAATTGACATTTGTCCAAACTTCCAGCTTCTGCTTAATTTAGCGAGAAATAAAACTGCTGAAAATCAAAAAAGTCATAATATAATGTATATAGAAAATAAAATAACAGCTATAGAAATATGCAAACATTAATTAAAATCCAGGGGAATAGTAAACATAATAAAAATCCAGGGGAATAGTAAATATAATTACAAATCGATTTTAATGATTCAAGCAGACATTCAGAATATTGAAAAAGTGAAATAAATTAAATAAAACATCACTGAAAATGGAAAACGGATGCAATGAAAACTGAGTCAGCTAATGTATGGAGCTGCAGATGTATATACTTGATGTTCACAAATAAATTGCGTATACTTACACATTTTACAACAGGTGAGGATGAAGTTACTCATATGAATCTGAATCAGAACCTGAACCAACATCATCAGAAGGCCATATGACTGTCTCCAAGAGTCTCTCTCGCATCAGCTCCAAATTCTCCTCTGAAATTTCTTTGTATATTTTTTCATGGTCGCATATCTACCAGTACATTGCAAAAGGTGCGGTAAATGACACACAATCTTTTAGGTTATAAAGTACATAGACTATAACTGAACAGTACTGAGAATCACGATACTGTCTATCTATCATTGCCAAATGCTTTCAATAATACATTACCTATCTATTGCCGAATGAGCATACATTTCAAAGCTTCTGATTCTTTGCTATTATATGAAAGTTAAGAGACTAGCTGCAGACTGCAGCATTAGGCTAATTAGACTCATAAACTAAAATTAGAGGCTCACCTTAATCCATTTGGCGTATAAATGCAGACGGGTAACCATTACTCTTTCAGCAAGACTTTGTCTTTCCTGTTTTTTGCAAAACAAAAATGACTCTGTAGTCATATACATTTACTCAACACATCAATACCTAAACTACTAAAAAACAGTAAAACAGCACATGTAAACCCCCTAAAGAGAGCGAGAACTTGAAACTAATGAGTACCTACTTTAGCTAATGCCTGAAGGAAACGCTTCCCCTCGCCAGGTCGATTCGTAGCAATGTAGCTGAAATATTCAAAACACAAGAAATGAAATCAAATGCTACAAATTAAATGCTATCATACCAACTAGTGCAAAAAAGGTCCAGACTTGTAAAACCAGGTGTACTCTGAAGGATTCATCTCATAAAGCTGGTGAAGAACAGTTCTCACAGCTTTGAACGTAAAGTAATATTTCTAATTTGCTGCAATACATGAATATCTAGGGTTTCACTTTCATCATCATCAACTCATGCAATAACAATTCACATTGGAACAAAACACATACCAGCTTGACATCATTGAAAGTGTACTCATACTGTCCACCAAGCTCATTTACCAATCTCCAGCATCTTGACCTTCACTTGCCGCTTCCTCGAAAACCTATTCACAATCTGCCAAAACACCTTTGCCGAAATCGGCGACTCATTACAGAGTAGCAGCGGCGTCGAGCACGCTGTCCGCTTCTTCGAGTTAGCAACTTCTCGCCGGGTGAAAATCGACGTTGTTGTTGGGTTGGAAATGAGCAATGAGTGAATCATGATTATTTATTTTGATGGATACGCAGGGATTGAATCTTCTTGTTGTTCATTTTTTTTCTTTGTTTTGGTGTTTGTAGATTTTTTTGAGGTTTGTGAGGTGGAGATTCTCTCAACCGCTTGTTTTGTTCTTAACTTGAATCGAATCTCAGTGGAGCCAACACAGTCCCACGATACTCTGCCACGCCTTGCTTTAATGCACCGCGACGCCGTCGTATTGAGAGGATCAATTAGTTGGAACATGTGTTGGAATTTAATGAAGTAAAATGAGGGTGCGCCCCATTTTGTGAGTCGTTTTTGAAGGGGCTACGAGCCTCGTATCGAAAAACTTAAAACATAAGAAAAAATCTTTGCAAGGTCTAGTATGTGTTTGAGTGTTCGAACTTTAAAAACGGACTCGAAATGAAGGAGATAATGTTGTACAAAGTAAGGACCAAAACATGAGTCTAATGAGTCCATGAGGAATGGATCCCTAGATCATTTTGGTTGTTATCCCACATAGGAATTTGGTGGGAAGAAATGTAAGTTCATATATGATCCCAAATGACCATGTATAAGTTATTATACAAAGCCACACGAAAATGTCTCGCGCGCCCAGGGGGGGGGAATTCTCGAGCCCGGATGGTCAGGTTTGGTCATACTTGTGCGCCCGCATCATGGGCACGTCGAATGTAGTCCGATTCGGGGCAGAGTTGACCGGTTCCTTTTGCGAATGTTCTATAATTTTTTATATAAACATTTGAAACTTTGGGTTATATTAAACTATACAGTATAAATACAAGCAGCTCTTCTCCTTCAATCATCATCTGCAACACAAACAATTCCATCAGTTCTCCACTCGTTTTCCGGTGATCGTAAAAGGCAGCCATCCCTTCGCCTTCTTCAATCCGGTGCCATTGATCAGAAGGTCCTGCTGTTGTATCCTGGGAGGCTAATTGTCGTTCAAACCCAGCACCTGTACGGGGGCAATATAGCTTTAAGGACATCGCAAAGCGAGCCTCAGCAATCTGATTTTTCGGTTTTGTATCTCTTCCTGTTTTATTTAATTCAGTACTGTTGTTTATATTTGTATGATCTGCTGAATTATTATTTAGCTTGTAGTACTTGCATGTTCTAGTATTATTTCCAACAACATGCACGGCATTGGTTGATCTTATGGAAACAATTTTAAGAGTGTTCATGATCATATACATAAGAGCGGTAGTATCTTGAGAAATGCATTTTGGCACTGTAATTATAACGGACTGATTCTTCTCACTGACTTGAATATGAAAACTTAATGAGATCCAAAACTAATAGGTCTGAAATGGATGATCAGAAATAACTCCAAACTCGCTACCAAAACAAATTCTGAAATTGGATTCAAGACGAGACTATAGTTCTAATCAATATGTCCGGAAACTAGAAAGGGGAGGAGAGTATGTGTCAGAGTAGTTCTCAAAGTATCTCAAAAAAATCGAATTTGACGACAACAGACTTGTCCTGGAACTCCACAGCAAAATGGTGTCGCAGAAAGAAAAAATCGACACTTTGCAGAAATTTGTAAGAGTATGCTATATGAAAAGAACGTACCAGAAAGATTTTGGGCAGAGTGCATAAAGATAGCACCCCATATCATCAATAGATTACTGCAGGAAAGACTAGGGTTTACTTCACCCTATCAAAAGCTTTGGCACACTATACCTGGAGTTAGTCACTTTCGAGTATTCGGATGTATCTGCTATGTGTTCGTACCAGATCATCAACGAACACAGTTTGACAAGAAGGCGATTAGATGCATCTTTGTGGGTTATGATAATCAAAGAAAATGATGAAAGTGTTGTGATCCTACAACTGGGCGCTGCTATACTCGAGGAATGTGGTATTTGATGAAGCATCATCTTGTTGGTAACCTGGAAAGATATGTATACCTGATAGTAAAGATTTGAAGGATGAGTTGCAAGAGATAACAGAGGAGCCAAGCGAGCCCGCTGTAAGTGAAGACATCACTACTAATGAAGAGGAGTTAAGGAGTCCATCAAGGAAGAAGGCATCAAGTCTTTGGAGAACAGGAATTCATGAAGAAAACATCGAAAGAGAATCAGAAGGAAAGGATCTCCAAATTAGAAAAAGTACCAGACTTCACAAACCAAATCTCAAGTATACAGACGTGGCTCTAATAGAAGAGTCCAACTTTCAAGAGCCTACCACATTTGAGGAAGCAACTAAGAGTAAGGAGTGGACGAGCGCTATGCAAATGAAATTAGAGCGCTTAAGAAGAATGAAACATGGGAATTAGTACCGAAGCCTGCTAATGTGAAACTCATATCGTGTGTAGATAGGTTTATAAAGTAAAGACACGACCTGATCGTTTGATCGAACGTTATAAAGAACGACTTGTGGCGCGAGGCTTCTCACAAGAGTACGGAGTGGAATATGATGAGACTTTCAGTCCGTTGCTAAACTTACTACAGTACGTGTCCTAATTGTATTGGCTGCAAATAAGTCATGGAAGTTGTGGCAGATGGATGTAAAGAATGCATTCTTGCATGGAGATTTGGATAAAGAGATCTTCATGGAGCAGCTTGCAGGATTTGAGGAAAAGAGTCATCCCACATATGTTTGCAAATTAAAGAAAGCTCTTTATGGGCTGAAACAAGCTCCACGAGCGTAGTACGGAAAGATAGCCGAGTTCCTAATGCATAGTGGATACAAGATGACTTCAGCAAATTCAAGTCTCTTTGTGAAGGTTCAAAGAAAAAGAAGAAACTTGTCAGTGAGATTCCAGATGAAGGAACTTGACGAGCTTAAACACTTCATAGGACTTGAAGTGGAGAGAACGGAAGATGAAATATTCTTATGCCAGGAGAATTATGCAAAAGACTTGCTACTTAAATATGGGATGCATGAGAGCAAGTCAATATCCACCCATCTGGAGGCTAACGTGAAGTAGTGTGTTGTTGAAGGAAAAGAACTTGCGGATTCAAAGATGTATCGCCAACTGGTCGACAACCTAATCTATCTAACACTAATCTATCTAACACAGACAAGACCGGCCATATCATATGTGGTAGGAGTGGTTAGATGATTCATGCATAGTCCAAGAAAACCTCATCTTGAAGCAGTACGGAGAATCCTGAGGTAAATGGTTGGATACAGTGATGTTGATTATGCTGGAGACCATGATACAAGGGGATCAACAACTAGGTATGAGTTTCACCTAGGCTCGGCAGCAGTATCGTGGTGCAGTAAAAGACAACTAATGGTGTCACTATCATCCACTGAAGCAGAATACAGAGCAGTAACGCTGGCAGCACAGGAAAGTACATGGCTCATGCAAATTTTGAGAGATTTGAATCAACCATGCGACTGCCCAGTGGAGTTGCAATACGATAATCAATGGGCAGTAAGACTTGTAGAGAATCCAGTGTTTCACGCACGAACGAAACATGTGGAAGTTCATGATCACTTCATCAGAGAGAAGATTTTAGAAGATGAAATCAAAATGGAGGCGATCAAGACTGGTGAACAAGCTGCTGACATCTTTACAAAGAGTTTGACGACACAAAAGTTTCAGAAGTTCAGATAGATGTTGGGAATAACTACAAGGTCAAGCAGGACTACGCATTAAGGGGGAGTATTAAATATGTAATGCCTAGCCCAAGTGATTTAACCCAATATAGCTAGCCCAAGCCTATAAAAAAAGAGAGTTCTAAAGAAGAGAAGAATTAAAGGAGATAAAGATCAAGAGATTTTTTCATATATTTTCTAGATGATTTGATTGTAACCTTAGGATTAATTTACTCCTGTCCCTTGATTTGTAATAAGAAGTAGTTCAAATAGGAGTGAGAATAAGTGGAGAAAGCACTCAAGAATTGTGAGTGATCTCCACCAAAACAAGAGTGAGTCAACTGATCTGTGCCGCTTGGAATCATCATGGTCCTGAAACAGAATTGCAGAACAAATTTGAGTGATATGAGAAACATACAAGATCAAAATATATGTCTCATAATAATATATTACACATGTCTTGGATTCCATTTGTTCAAAGCAAGATGAACATATTTTCATCCCTTGAACAAAATACATCAAATGACATCAAGGGCCGCAAAACAACCTAACTGATCCTGGGGTTCCTGGGAGTTTGAGAAAAAAGGGAGTGAGTAACTTATCAGACGTAATTTGCTCAAGATAAACTCCCGGATTAGTTAGATGTAACACCAGTTGCTCAAGATATGTTTAATAAGGCTGGTGTAATACCAGTTGCTCAAGATATGTCTAATAAGACTGATGTCACACCGACTCCTCAAGATTTGTATAACAAGAATCCTGATGAGTGATCTATGAGTAATCATACAAACTTTACAAAAAGTATCAACATTGTACAAAAAACCCTAAAATAGAATTTCAAATCCTGAAATTCCTGTACAATTACAGTATAAAGAAACTTTATAAAAATTGTAGAAATATACAAACTTTACAAAAGTATCAACATTAGACGAAAAAACCCTAAAATATAATTACAAATCCTGCATAATAATCAAATAAAAAACCCTAATTGACCTATTTCAATTACAAGAACCTTACTTCAGTTTCCTATATGTTGGAGAATCCGATTACGAAATCGTTGAGCGGAAGAATTTCAATTACAAGAACATAACTTCAGTTATCTGCATTTTAGAGAATCCGATTACGAGATCGTTGAGCGGAAGAATTTCAATTACAAGAACCTAACTTCAGTTACCTGCATTTTGGAGAATCCGATTACGAGATCGTTGAGCGGAAGAATTTCAATTACAAGAACCCTAACTTCAGTTACCTGTATGTTGGAGAATCCGATTACGAGATCGTTGAGCGAAAGAATTTCAATTACAAGAGCCCTAATTTTTTTTGTTTTTTTTTTTCCAAAAAAATCCATCCCACTAAAGCCCCACTGCTTTAGCACCCACCAGGATTCGAACCCACGACGTGTGGCTTATAATACAACTTTCACTGCCACTAGGCTTGCCCTTGGTGGGCAAAAGCTCTAATTTTCCTCCACAGAGTGAAGAGAAACCGTCCATCTCACGTGAGCTAGAGTTATTATAATAAATTTTTTGACTATTATTTTTTGTTTTTTAAATTTTCTTTATTGGTTGCTGGTGTGGGGCTCAATTTGGGAATTGGTTCTAGCAGGGAGATTCAATTCGTGCTCTTGGTGATTCTGTGTCGTTTGGGAAGTTTACAACTCAAATTCTTGGGATAAATTTTCAGCCTTTAATCAGAATCGATATTTGAAGGAAGCGCAGCGACTGGCAAAGCCTGGTTTGATAGCTCATAGGAAAGCTCTCTTTGCGGCACATTTCAATAAACCTGTAGCTGATAAGGTTACTGGTCTGTTTAAGGGAGCTAATTTGGCTGCTAATAATGATATTCAAGTCCCCAGGAAACATGACAACAAGGAATAAAACAAAAAATATAAATAATATTATTAAAACTACAAATTATATTATTAAATAAAAACAAAAAATATTAATAAATTATATCATTAATATTTTTTGTTTTATTTAATAATATAATTTGTAGTTTATATATATATAATAATTATAATTGTCATAATTTCGGACCATAACCGAACCATACCACAATTTTTAAACTTATCAACTAATATAAATTTTGATTGATATTAAATTATTTCTTTTATATTATTATAAAAAAATTAGCTTAGCTTAGTTTATTATATTTTATTAATATTTTTTTATTTAATAATATAATATGCAGTTTTATTTATATGAATGATGTGATTAGGTTAGTAATTAATTAATTAAAGGTCGTTCACCGTTGCTCTCCGTATGCACACCATTGCTCTTCGCTCCAATCGCTGCTGCAATTCGATCTGAGTTTTTCTAGGGTTTCGATTTTGATTGAAAATGGGATTCGGGCCGCTTCAACTGGGCCTGAGCTCTATTATTATTGGGCCTTAAAGCTGGGCTACATACACCAACTCTGACACAAAATAAACATTATCATAGGAAAGCTGGGCTACATATGGACTCGGATCCGGTAATACGCAGCTATTTGTTGCGAGGGTAAAAATGACGCAGTTTTGAGTGAACCCTTTACTAAAACTACGTAGTTTTGGCTCGCATTAAATAGTTTTCACTGCACTGGATCTTAATCCAGCTATATACACCAACTCTGACGCAAATAAACATTATCATAGGAACGACAACCAAAAATTGTAGTCATGTCATCTTAGAAAGAACCGATGGATCTGACTCAAAAAAATGGTGACGCACTTGGGGACCTTGAAGTAAATCAACGCCCGGTCTCCCCTTATGATGCCTGTAACTAGGGGTGTAAACGAGCCGAGCCGAGCATCGACATGTTCAAGCTCGGCTCGTCTGATTTTCATGCTGCTCGAGCTCGAGCTCGAACTCGACGAGCCTTAATAAATCTTGCTCGAGCTCATCTCGATTAGTTTTTTCCCTACTCGAGCTCGGCTCGCGAGCTTGATCAATTTTATTATTTATTATTTATTATTATATTTATTATTATTATTTATTATTATTTATTATTTTATTATTTTTTGATCAATCATAAGCTTGTAAACGTGCTGCTCGAATTCATTTAAACAAGCTACTCTATTAACTATTACCAACTACATGAATTCTCAATACATATAGGTTAGATCAGTCATTCTATTAATTTATAATCATATAAGTATGTGATTAATTTAATTGAAAAAATAAATTAGTACTAATCGAGTATGTAAAAAAGCCCTAATCGAGCATATAATCGAGCTTTAATCGAGCAGGTAAACGAGGCGTTCACGAACATAAACGAGCCGAGCACCCCTCTGCTCATGTTCAGTTTGTTTATTAATCGAGCCGAGAAAGGGGTTTCCTGGGAATTGGAGAGGAAAGGGGGAGTGAGTAGCTTGATCGTGATCAATGTGTTTTAAATTCTCCCTGAAATTTGAGTAATCATACAAACTTTACAAAAAGTATCAACATTATAAATAAAAACCCTAAATTCCAGTATAAAGAACCTTCACAAGTAATCAAATAAAAACCCTAAATTGACCAATCAGTTACCTATATGTTGGAGAGGAAAAGGGGAGTTAGTAGCTTTATCCATCAACTGATTAGTGTCTTTTAGATTCGCCATGATCTTGAAATTTGAGTAATCATACAAACTTTACAAAAAGTATCAACATTGTACAAAAAAACCCTAAAATAGAATTTCAAATCCTGAAATTCCTGTACAGTTACAGTATAAAGAAACTTTACAAAAATTGTAGAAACATACAAACTTTACAAAAGTATCAACATCATACGAAAAAACTCTAAAATATAATTACAAATCCTGCATAATAATCAAATAAAAAACCCTAATTGACCTATTTCAATTACATGAACCCTACTTCAGTTTCCTGTATGTTGGAGAATCCGATTACGAAATCGTTGAGCGGAAGAATTTCAATTACAAGAACACTAACTTCAGTTACCTGTATGTTGGAGAATCCGATTACGAGATCGTGGAGCGGAAGAATTTCAATTACAAGAACCTAACTTCAGTTACCTGCATGTTGGAGAATCCGATTACGAGATCGTTGAGCGGAAGAATTTCAATTACAAGAACCCTAACTTTAGTTACCTGTATGTTGGAGAATCCGATTACGATTACGAGATCGTTGAGCGGAAGAATTTCAATTACAAGAGCCCTAATTTTCCTCCACAGAGTGAAGAGAGGATTTATATAGGTTCGATGGCTTAATCACAGCCGTCCATTTCACGTGAGCTAGAGTTATTATAATAAATTTTTGGGTTAATTACGGGTTAACACCCCTATAATAGAGGTGTTTTTCCAGTAACACTCATATCTTTCTTTTTTTCAATAAAACACTCATTTGTTTTCAATTTTTCAATGTCACACCCCATTGTACTATTTCGCTACTATTCCATTAAATATATTATAAAATATTATATAACTGAAACTATACAACCATCCTTCTCTTGGTATCAGTTGTCAAACCATAACACATATCCTTAAAGCATGTCCAGTTTTGAGAATTCTTGATGTGGTATGAGTTATACTTCACATACATTATAAAGTTTTATTTAATTTTAAGATGATAAGTGACACTCATGTATCCTGCAGGTACCACCTTGCATTAGTGAAGAAGAAAATTTCATAGAATCTCCTGTTCGATATCGCCATAAATGCCTCAAGTACATCAAAATCAGCGGATTTTGTGGAAGTAAGAATAATATTCAGATGGCAAAATTTCTAGTTCAAATTCCTGAAGAATTGCATCATATGTAATCGTGCAAAGTAAGATTGAATGCTATTGGTACGAGTACTTGAAACATAGTGAAGAGTGGCACGGTGAAGTAAAACCTCAAGTTGTCAAAGATTTGCTGCTTAGGTTAATTAAGAGTGAACAATTAACATTTTTATGTTCTCAGAAGGTAGAGCAGACTAGTACTGTGAACAAGTATTGTAAGATGTTAAAGACATTATTTATGTGATGATAGTTAACTCTTTAATGCTCACCTGAAAACCTACTGGGATCCAAAAATAACAGGTGCAATATGGATAAAGAGAAATAACTCGAACTCCCTACCAAATGAAATCTGAAATTAGATTCGCCGTGCGTAAAGACTATAATTATGAAGCTATTTATGGTTACCATATCTCTAGGTGCTCATGCATCCTCAGAAATAACCAAACTTGCAAACTGCGCAAGTCTTATACCTATTTTCCGCGATATTAATCAAAATGTTAAAAACAAACATGCCAAACATAAACAAGCATCAGCTTAGAACAACATTTCAAACAAAGCACAAACGTGTATCTCAACGTTCCAACTCGCAGAACACAGGTTCAAAGACTGCAAAAATAATGACACTGTTTTCCAAAATTCTGAAACTGGATTGCCTTATCAATAACCACCAACTCATTTAATATTTCAACAGCAGCCTTCGCCATGATGGTGATGGTGATGATGATGCCCATGTCCACTAGTCGAACTACTCTGCTTCCTTTTCAACACCTTCTTCATATCATACGCATCTTCGCCATCCGCATAATACTTAGCCTCCACATCACTAATTGTATACCCAAGCGACCGCGTGTACAAATTAAAAGCAGCTCTATTACTCTTCCTAACATGAAGCGACACATAAACCGCTTCAAAAACCTGCTCCATCGCATTCTGCGCAGCAGTCATCAACTTGGTCGCAATCCCTAACTTCCGGTGAGTCCTGAGCACAGCTAAGGACGTGATATGTCCGTGACACTCAGTGCTCTCTTCCTCCATTTTAGCTAAAACGTATCCGACGATCTTTCCGTTGTAATCCTCGGCTACGTAGAGTAAATGCGGCCATGAGAGGATGTGGTACAAGTAATATTTCATCTGGTAGTTTTCCGGTAGGCATAGAAGGTTGCAGGCTTGCATCGCTAGTAGATCGTTCACCGTTGCTCTCCGTATGCACACCATCGCTCTTCGCTCCAAATAAACATCCAGGCCACTTAACGCATCCCAGAACGATCCTCTATGGCTCGGACCACCAAAGGGCAGCTTCGCAACAAGGATTCAGAGGTACGTCCTATAGAACAGATCCTGTTCAAGTAAGGTCGTGCTCTGACTCATTCACAACTAGGTATAAACACGTTACTATTCAATCTGGAGACGATATGGGATATAGACTTGGTTATTAATGGGCTTTGGTGAACAAAACGGCCCAATTAGCAAGCTCAACTTGCTTTGGTTATTTAAACAAGCTTCAAACTGTGAATGTATCATATCAACATATGCATAGCTAAGTGCAACGTTTGGTCGGGAAGCATTTAGGCTTTGAGAGTATGCCGGGGAGGTACGTGGAGATGTTGGATGCGGGAGTGAGAGTTGCGGCAAGGTTTCACTCTCACTGTCCGCATACGGCTTCCATGTACTACCACCCACCACGGAATGAGGACAAGGGGATGCAGGGACGACGGTCGAGGTTTGACGTGTTTGAGAAGTTGTCTAGTGGTGCTGATGAGTTTGGGATGGAGGGTGGTGCGATGAGTCTTCAGTTTGGATTTGTGTAACTTTGTAAGGGAGAAATGTATGAATGAGTTGTGTGGTACTTTGAACATTTCTCAATGTGAAGCTGAAGCTGCTTTAAGTTTCGTGTTTAATTTCTATGCTTCACTCTTTTTTTATCTAACTGGATAAACAATTACGTCTGCTTAATTTATTTTACAAGTAGTGCTATAAATACAAAAAGTAATAAATTCTAATCTCGATATGAATATGAATCAATGTCCGGTGCTTACTGAATTTCAGAAAGATGTAATACTCTCTCATAGCACATAAAATAAGGATAATGATAATATGAGAATTGTCAAATACTAACTTACTATCTTACCTCAAACATTTATAAGTTTCTTGTTTAATTTCTATGCTTCACTCTTTTTATCTAATTGGATAAACAATTACGGTTGCTTAATTTATTTTACAATTAGTGCTACAAATACAAAAAGTAATAAATTTTAATTTCGATATGAATCAATGTCCGGTGCTTATTGAATATCAGACAGAAAGATGTAATACTCTCGCATAAACATAAAATAAGGATAGTGTTAATATGAGAATTGTCAAATACTAACTTAGTATCTTACCCTCAAACATTTATAAACCCGATATTCAAAGAACAATGTTTTGGTAAATGCATTGAGCATTTCTCTTTCAACAGTGTCCGCCAAAATCTGAAACATGAAGTGATACTAAAATGGTTGGAATAGAAGGTTCAATGATACAATGATATTTCTTTATTTTTGGAATGACGTGCAACTTGATTTTCATATGTAACAAATGTTCCTCTTTTGTTTGTGGTATGCATTAATGCTTAGTCCCACACCATATCATAGGATAGATGCTGTACTAAACCAAATCAAATACAATGCATTTGGAAGCATTGCTCATAATATCTCCCAAGTGTCGATCTTTATTTGTTGCGGACACGTTTCGAGCTCCGTCTGGACAGTTCATTTTAGCACTAGATGGACAACAAGTTGCTTCATCAACCAAATCAAATAATCAATCCCTCCAAATATCAGAGTACACATGATATATGCTCGAATAGGATTGCTGCAGCCATACTAGCTCAAGGCATAAGGAATGACACTACAAGATATACAGTTTAACGATAAATACTTCATTCAAGTGTAAACATTAGAATCTTTTCATAGTATGTTGAAGAATCTTGGAAATCTAACACATATAATTTTGTCAAAAAACTGAAACTAAGCACCGAGATTCCAATTTGAATTACAATATGATTCATGCAACACTATTCTTATGTATCATTTCTTTGGAGCGGTGCTATTATCAGCAGGATGTTTCACAATACTCAGCTGACCACCTTCCTTGTTGGCAGCTGTAGCAGCTTTTACTTCATTGCAGTAGTTTATGAATTTGCTCACTGCCTGTCATTACCAAATAAAAATTGTGAGATAAAACA
Organism: Sedum album; assembly: GCA_006409495.1. Lineage (NCBI taxonomy): Eukaryota > Viridiplantae > Streptophyta > Magnoliopsida > Saxifragales > Crassulaceae > Sedum > Sedum album. The sequence goes on along the minus strand of QZGG01000054.1, from coordinate 164,034 downwards.
TAAAGCAGGAAAACAGTTTAAACCTAACGTCAATCAAATGATATATACTACAACACATTGCCAAGTGCAAATCAACTGATATAATATTGTAGCCGAATATACTACCAGATTTTCTGATCGTTATAGTAAACAAAGTCACAGTGCATTTGTAATCATCGATCAACTCACGAATAACACATCAATTTAATGCCTAATTTTCAAGACACAAATAAGTAACAATTTTAGAAAAAACAAAAATTCAGACACGCCAAACTCAATAAATAGTGTATTTAACTACGAAAACCATCTACTTATGAAAAATAATCACTATCAATTGCCAACAAAGCTTGGTAAGAATAAACTTTAGTCAGAAAAGTATGTCTTTTCTCTCCGTGTGGGGGCGAAAAGCTTATGCGGATGTATTTACAGCAAAACCAAATGCATAATTATAACAAATATTCAAGAGAATACTTACACGGTCCGCATCCATGTCGCTAGTAACCTTCGCCGGCTTCACATTCCTCTTTCCTAAAAATTCAAAATTTATGAAAACAAATAAACATCAATACCAACTAGCAAATTCAGTATTCATAATTTCTAATCCAAAACTATTAACAAAAAATCAAGCAAAAATAACCTTTGCGAATTGCAGGAGCTTTTCCGTGTCGACTCGGTGGAATCGATTTCTTCTTCTTATCCTTCCCTTTGAACAAATTCGTCTTCTGCGTCATCTCTGCTCTTTCCCACTTTTGATTTCTAGGGTTTTGCTTTGTCTTTCATATGCAGAGTTTGGAATGCAGCGACGAGTTGGGCTTTCGTCGGCCCATGGGCTTTATCGTCCATTTTTAATTTACGGACTTAATTAGGAATATATTACGTATGCAGTACCATTCAAAAACCGCCACGTGTAAACTCTTGATAACTCCGGAAAAAACAACGGTTGGGATCAATTCATATGAGATGCCAACGGTTGAGATCTCATACCATATACTTAAAAATAAATACAATTTATTAGTCGAAATAATTAACATTACTTATTCACGTCCGGCCAACACAAATCATGCTTGGATGCTAATTTACGGATTTACCCTCGATCGGTAACGCAGAAATTCCAGAGGCGAGAAAGGAAATCTCATCAGAAGAAAAAGACGTCGTCGACCTCGACGGTGTGAAGAAGGAGATTAGGATCTCGTTTCCGATCGATTCACAATTATTTGCGGAAGTCTTTAGATCGACTTTCGATTTCCGAATCGGACATTTCAGAGTGGCGATTGCTAGTTAGTTGTCTGTTAATCGATCCGTGAATTGAGGAGACAAGATGGCGTACGTGAAGCACGCCAGTAGATCGGCTTCGGTGGCTTTGGCGCCAGACGCGCCTTACTTAGCCGCTGGAACTATTGCTGGAGCGGTGGATCTGACTTTCAGTTCCTCTGCGAATCTTGAGTTGTTTAAAATTGATTTGCAATCGGATGATCGTGAATTGCCTGTGGTTGGGTCTTGTCCGAGTTCTGAGAGGTTTAATCGATTGTCTTGGGGGAAGAATGGATCTGGTTCTGAACAGTTCTCTCTTGGTATCATTGCTGGTGGATTGCTTGATGGAAATATTGATTTGTGGAATCCTCTTACTTTGATCAAGTAAGAAATGTGTTTCCTTTGGTGGACGTTAGTTCTTGCTTGTTTTGATTTAACATTCTTACATTGCGCGATGTCCCATAGATGAATGTCATAGTTATTTGCAATTTCTGCTAGGAATTTGTTGTGGTTCTTTACTGGAAAAACCAGCTTAGTGACACATAGAAATGCATTTTGGCATAATAGACAGACCACGAGAGCCATGAAATGCAAGGGTAGGAGAAAAACGACTAAATGTCCAGTAAATTAGGAATTTGATCACTTAATAGTAATAATTGGTACTCCTGATGGGAATCAGAATAAGGGGAAATGCAGCTTGGCACTATTTTGGAAATGGAGAGCCGAGTTATCATATCTTCTATGCAAACTTATGATGCTGGACAAAGAGGGGAATCATATTTACTAAACTGCATTTCAATTGTCTGCTAGTCAGTTGATGTTTGCCTATTCCTGTGACTGAACTTCCTTGCCTGTTTGATGTTTCTTTTTTCCTTCGTACGCTGTTTATTTTATGTGATTTTGCCTTTTCTTATCAAGTTAATATGAAATATTCACAGTTCGGATGCGAGTGAGAGTGCATTGGTTGGACATCTTAACAGACATAAAGGGCCTGTAAGTCCCATTTTGACCATCTAGTGCTGTCATGAAGGCACGCCTTCTGTTTCTTGGTATCTTTTGCGTGACATATTATCATCTGCCCTTTTCTTACAGGTCCGTGGCTTGGAATTCAATGCCAATGCACCTAATTTACTTGCTTCCGGGGCTGATGAAGGTGAAATATGTATTTGGGATTTAACAAAGCCTACTGAGCCCTCTCATTTTCCACCTCTCAAGGTATATGACACACGAACTTCGATTCAGTAATATTTTATTTCTGATAGGGAAGAAGGTTGAATTTCTCTTTCCGTATCTAGTACGTCTGTCAGTTGAATTTCTATTTCTTCTTAGAAAAGGGCCATAGATTGCAAATGTTGTCTTTAAATTTTCAGTTATAGTATTTGATGTTCTGTGTTATTCCTCTTAATAGGAACTTTTTAACACATTTACCACTAGTCCAACTGCTTTCAATCTGGGAATTTTAAGTTTGTGTTGCTAATATGTTTCATGTGAAAAACATTTTATTACTCTTATTCTCAGGGAAGTGGCTCTGCTGCTCAAGGTGAAATTTCATTCCTATCATGGAATAGCAAGGTCCAGCATATATTAGGATCCACTTCATATAACGGGACAACAGGTCAAGATGCAAAACCATTATACGTCTCATGCCTTTTTTGCATTATCGTCTTATCTCAATTATTGGATATCATGTGATTTGCTGCAGTAATCTGGGACCTCAGGAAACAAAAACCAGTCATCAGGTAAACCAACATTTAGTGTTACAACTCAATTTTTGGTCACCATCTTCTGCTATAGCACATGCTAATGAAGTGGCTGGGTCTTGCAGCTTTCCTGATCCAAACAGAATGCGGTGCTCTGTGCTGCAGTGGAATCCTGATGTTGCTACGCAGTTAGTTGTTGCATCGGATGATGATGCTTCACCTTCTATACGGGTAGTTTATTGTGTTTTATTTTTCCCACTATCAATCAGCGATCGTTGTTTTTATATTGACTTGTGGTATTTTCCTCAGCTTTGGGACATGAGAAATGTAATGTCTCCAGTGAAAGAGTTCGTTGGGCACACTAAAGGTAACATTATGAAAGACCAATGCAGTGTGTTTTTATGAATATTTGGGTTGATCTCTTAGAAAATTAATTTTGATAGCTGTTCGTATATCAAAATTCTACCATAGACTCAAATTTATCCCAGTCCTCTTCTGTTAACTGCCAGATATCGTATTAGCAAATTATATTGTGAAATTGCAACTGATCATATGATCATTTGCTTCCTTTAATAATTTTCACCTGCTGTACTTCTGTCCAATGACAGTGCTCACAATTAATGAGTGTTATATTGTTATGTGCTTCAACTAGTACATAGTATATTGTATATTTGAGGAGTCGTCAAACTTGATGACTAATCGATTAAGTTTGACTTTATCTCGTTGCAAGCTTGAACTGTATTTCTAGCTGACTAATCGATTAAGTTTGACTTTATCTCGTCTCCCAGCTTATCTGCTGAAGGAATAAACTTGATGTTACTTGGTATGTTACTTATCATTCTTTTTTTATCATCACATGGCCAGGTGTTATCGCAATGTCATGGTGCCCCATTGACAGCTCTTATTTACTAACCTGTGCTAAAGATAACAGGACCATCTGCTGGGATACAACCTCTACAGAGGTAAATCGTTGAATAAATAATTTTGGGTTCTTTTGATATCTTTTTTCCACCTGATTTGTAGCCTTCATTTTGATGTTTATGCACGCCATGTATGTATACATGTGAGTGTGCTTTTGTCTTTATTAATCATTTGAATACCCTGGCGATTCTTCCCTTGATCCATGCAGATTGTATGTGAATTGCCATCAGGAACAAATTGGAATTTTGATGTGCATTGGTATCCCAAGGTACCAGGTGTCATATCTGCTTCTTCTTTCGATGGGAAGATTGGTTTGTACAACATTGAGGTGAGTTTTCTTATCATTATCATATTTGTCAAAATACGGCGGTAGTTATAACTTATAAGTTATAAGGGTAACAGTCATATTCATTTAAAGGAGGAAGTAAGAAAAGGACAACAATAGGAGGATTGAAAGGGGGTGTTAATGAACTCAAAAGCCAACTTCGATTTTACTCACCACACAAGAAATTGGGACTAGCCCAACTATGGTACTCTTTTGCAATACCAACTTACAAACTGTGACCTGTTTGCTTTACAGGGTTGCAGCCGGTATGGTGTAGGGGATGGTGAATTTCTTACGGGTAATAGAAATTTACCCTCAGTAGAACGGGCCCAGTACCCTCATAATACCTAGTCTGATTTCCCTCAAATTTGTTTTTACAGCCCCACTAAGAGTTCCAAAATGGTATAAACGTCCAGCTGGTGTGTCCTTCGGTTTCGGAGGAAAACTCGTGTCTTTTAATCCAAAAGTATCTGCTGGAGGTTCTTCAGAGGTATACTTTACAAAGCTCCATAATTGTCATCTTACCTCACGAGTCACGAGTGTTTCTGATGACGATATCATCATTACTTGCTTTCTAGATTTTTGTGCACAGCGTTGTAACGGAAGACAGTTTGATTGACCGATCCTCTGAGTTTGAAACTGCTATCCATGGTGGAGAGAGGGCTTCCTTAAGGACTTTATGTGAAAAAAAATCTCAAGAATCCCAGTACGGAATTCTAAATTATCTCGATCTCCCTCTTCTTGTTCCAGTTTAATATTTGACCCTGTTAAGTTTATACTGGTCAACAGGTCTGAGGATGATAAGGAAACATGGGGATTCTTAAAAGTTATGTTTGAAGATGATGGAACTGCAAGAACGAAACTGCTCACACACCTCGGTTTTAGTCTGCCTGTTGACGAGAATACTGTTGAGCAAGATGATATCTCCGAGGAAGTAGCCGCTGTCAGTCTTGTGGAAACTGCCCACAGTAAAGATGGTTATGAGGCTGACAAAGGTGCCTCAGTTTTCGGTTTGGATAACGGCGAAGACTTTTTTAACAATCTTCCTAGTCCAAAAGCCGATACACCAGTGTCAGCCTCTGCGAATGGACGCACCTTTGTTGCTGAGAATGTCGATAATGGTGTTGGAGACATAAAGGAAGAAGTGGATGCAGATGAAGAAAGTGACGATCCATCTTTTGATGATGCCATTCAGCGAGCTTTGGTTGTTGGAGACTACAAGGCAGCTGTATCCCAATGCATATCTGCGAATAAAATGGCTGATGCTTTAGTTATAGCACATCTTGGTGGTCCCAGCCTTTGGGAGAGCACGCGTGATCAGTATCTCAAGAATAGTCGTTCACCATACCTCAAGGTAATCAAGTTTTAGATTACTGATGACTATTTACTATATTCCTCTTTTAAAAATGGTAATTTTGTGTTTACTGTAAACTAATAACTCATTGTATCTACTTTAATCAGGTTGTTGGTGCAATGGTCAACAATGACCTGATGAACCTTGTAAACATCAGGCCACTGAAATTTTGGAAGGAAACTCTGGCTCTTCTCTGCAGTGTGAGTATGCATATACCATACATTTTTATTAGCCTCTTGATGTTGTAGCTTGTACTTGCACATAGCTGAAACATAATATAGGTTTTGACAACCACTGGAGCATGAAATTCTTCGATAAAGATCAGTGCTCTTGTTATACCATTCAATCTTTTCCATGTATAGGTAATAGGTAGAAAAATTGTGTTTGTTAGTATTCCACTATTGAAATTGTATGATCAACTCCTTTAAAACGCATGTCTTCGACGTCTTAATAATTGATGCCACTGACTAAACTGATGAAATATTATTACCCAACTATTTGTTGTCATTATCGAGCAGTTTGCTCAAAGGGAGGAGTGGACATTGCTTTGTGATACCCTTGCCTCTAAACTCATGACTGCTGGAGAGACTCTAGCTGCCACCTTATGTTATATATGTGCCGGTAATATTGATAAGACTGTTGAGATATGGTCAAGGATTCTAGCATCAGACCATGAAGGGAAATCTTATGTGGACCTTCTTCAGGTATTTTAACTTGACTTTGTATCATTTAAGCAGCCGGTTGAATGTTGTTTAACATGGTTATGGCTGTATTCAGGATTTGATGGAAAAGACTATTGTTCTCGCACTGGCAACTGGACAGAAAAAGTTTAGTGCATCCTTGTGCACGCTTGTGGAGAAATATGCTGAAATTCTTGCTAGTCAAGGATTAACAAAAACAGCTTTGGAGTATTTGAAACTTTTAGGATCGGACGAATTATCTCCTGAACTCCAGATATTACGTGACAGGATTGCGCTATCAACAGAAGAGGGTATATCCGTTTCTACCTCTTATGTCTGTATTTCATATTAACTTCAGATGTGTGTTACTCGTCTACTAGAGGTGTTTGAGATCTTATAGAAGTGCACTTCCGCTCCAGTTTGCTTCTAGCTGGTTGTTCATAGTTTGGCCTCTCTTTTGTCTACGGGCTTGCACCTTTTTGCAACAAAGTAATGCTTAAAAAGTTATTTTCCTATTTAACTAGAACCCTTTAACAGTGAATAGGTTGGCCAGGATGCAGTATGTGAACTTTCTAATTCACTTTATATAAACTGCCATGCATAGTATGTTCGATTATTTCATTGCTTTGTCAGTCCTGTATTGAAATTATGAATCAATATCATCTTTCATATCACATTTTGAGGTTTTGAAACTTTATTTTGACAACCTAAAACTGCAAATGCTTCCAGTGAATCTACCCTCATGTTGTTTTTTTCTTTGTAGAAAAAGAAGTACCACAGACCACAGATTTTGGAAGCTCCCAATTTCAGGGCGGACCTGTTGAACAACCTCAGAATTATTATCAGGTTCTTTTACAGAACTCTATCTGCTGTTGGTATATGATGCTTGCCGAGTGCCTGTGCCAAGTGCTGAGTGCCAGTGCCAAGTCCCGATTGCCAAAAGTTGACTAAATATCTACCACTTTCAACATTTTAGCTATTATAATGTTTAAGGTATTTCTCATGTAAATTACAGGAAACACCTCCATCTCATGTTCATGGCCTGACAGCAAGCGGTTATGGGGAAGTATATCAACAACCTTACCCCTCAACTTATGGAGGTGGTTATGGTACTCCCGCACCATACCAGCCGTCACCACCAGTCAACATGTTTGTACCCTCTCAAACAGCTCAAATTCAGCAGGTATCATTGTCACTCTTCTATAGATTAAAATGAATATGCAGATGTTATGATAGCCGCTAGTGATTCATCAACATGCATATGTGACTCTGCTCTGGCTTTCTTCTTTTCTTTTCTGATGTTACGTAAGTCATATTGAATTCTTGCAGCCAAGTTTTGCACCATCCCCTGTTGTTAATCTTAATCAGCCTCCAGCTAGATCGTTCATTCCCTCAAATCCAGCAGCACTGAAAAACGCAGAAAAGTATCAGCAGTCTGCGCCCGCACACACACTGGGCTCTCAATTATATCCAGTTAGTGACTTTGCTGAATCCTCCTATGTGGCTAGTTTGAATGTTCCGTGCTCAGTAACATTTATTATACATTTCAGGGAAATATGCCATATCAAGCTGGTTTGCCTGTAGGAGGTTCACTGCCTTCTCAGGTGGGTATGATTCCTGGTCCCAGACCATCTCAAGTCATGGCTCCAACTCCCCAACCCAGGGGGTTCATGCCGATTAATAATGAGTTCCAGAGACCTGGCAGTGCCTCCACCCAACCTTCTAGTCCAACTCTGTCTACACAAGTGCAACAAGTTGCAGCACCACCTGCCCCTCCACCCACTGTTCAAACTGCTAATACATCAAGTGTACCTGGTAATGCGTCTAATAAAAATGCGTTTTGACATTGTATAGATGGCCATGGTTAGTCTAGAGCTAATAATTCTCCTCATGAATGTGACATCAGCTCATCAGAAGCCTGTTATTGCAACATTGACAAGACTTTTCAATGAGACATCAGAAGCGTTGGGTGGTTCTCGTGCTAATCCAGCTAAGAGACGTGAAATAGAAGACAATTCCAAAAAGATAGGGGCCTTGTTTGCCAAGCTGAACAGTGGAGACATATCTCAAAATGCTGCTCTTAAGTTAGTAGAGCTCTGTCAGGCTTTAGACAAAGGGGATTTCATTAAAGCCTTGCAAATTCAGGTAAGAATGGCGAACTTGGTCATTACCCTGCCACTAGCAAATATTCCAATTTTGTTAAATATTTCAAGTTCACATGATATTTCCCTTAGGTCCAACTTACCACAAGCGAGTGGGATGAGTGCAACTTCTGGCTTGCAGCTCTGAAGCGAATGATCAAGACAAGGCAAAGTGTGAGATTGAGTTGATAAAACACGAGCTAAAAATTTTAGACTACACTGGCGTCTCTGTGATTTTAGGTGTTTTCATATGTGGTGGGGTATCTCAAAGGCTTAAAGCACTGGCGGTTTCACTTTCTTTCTCTATTAGTGTACACAACAAACATGGCTGTGACTTTGGCTAGGATTGCAGGATTTTTGAAATTCATTTTAAATATTTATTAGATATCTAGACTGAAACCATATCAATCACATGAATTTTTGTTCAGTCTCTTGTTTGAAACTTTCAGGTTATGTACATTGCCTCCTTTGATTTGAATCAAACACAGTTCTATTCTCATTTCGAAGAAGTTTGTTGTTTATTCTTTTTGAAGATTGTTTTCTTTCAACAAAAATACTGGTTCCCTGCATGCCAGGAAACAGCTCAGGGTCCTGTAAACTGCAGTCTAAACACCACCCCAAAGTCAAGCCGTGATACACAAGATGTGCTCTAAATTTACAACTCACAGAATCCTGAGCTGTTTAAGTTGCAAGGGCTTAGCGGTTCAGCTTCCAATCAATGCTCAAATGGCTGAAATCACAAGAAGCTCTAACTTTACTTAGAGCTGCTTCCCTGTGCTGCAGCAGTAAAGAATCATCATTTACTTGTGGATCAGCAGTGGGGTTTTTCCTCTGTCGGGGCATTTTTTTCGACAAGCCTTTCCATTTTGATTCAAACTCACAGGCTGAATCCAAATCCAAAAGAAAACATGTTATTTTTGCAGCTGTTTAATGGTAGTTTGGAACTAGATTCGTGAGAATGATAATCATTCAGCTATCAACTAACACAGGCAGTTATAAAATAACACCTTTTAGTGGTGATAATTTCATGTCTACAATTGGGAGAAAACATACTAGTATCAAATGCCGACAACCTGTTGATATGACACTGACAAAAAACTTTGTCAGACTATGCTACTTAACTAGAAACATACCTTCACTTCGGTCCACAAATCCATCAATTATACATGCACAAATCCATGGTCTTCCAGCACGAGCCGCTTTTGCACCACCTTTCAGCTCACCATTATGTTGCCTTAACCTACAACAGACAACCCAATGTTCACAGTAGCATAGTCAAAAATATCAGAACACAACCTAAGCAACAAGTCTACGAATTCCTAATAACATGATTCTACGCTTATACATGTCATGATCCAGAAAATTCTAAAAAAGATTTAACCTTTTAATCTTTCAAAACTACAAAACATTCTCAGCATGATTTCAAAATTAGGATGACCAACCGGCGAGAGAAATCGTTGGTGACGCCGACGTATGTCCTGATAGGGTCGTTGGTGGAGATAATGAGATACACAGACCAGTGTCTACTGCTTCTGCTTGTTGATTCCTGACAGGTATCATCAGACTGCGCTTTAACCGCCTTCGACGATTTTAAGGATAATTTAGATGAGAAATTAGGGTTAGGGTTTCGGATCTTGACCGATGGGAATATCCGAGTCAACGTTTTCGTCGTCATCAAATTCAATTCTGATCCCTACACCAGCCCAACCAAGCTGCAACACAATACATAAACAACAAAAACGACGTCGTAATAATCTTCGTTGCGTCAGATTATCAACGGCTCTGGATGACATCTGTACCTCATTCAAATGGCGCTTCTCAAATCCAGCAGATTAATCGATTTCGCAAACCCTAATTTGTTCCAAAAATTGACGACTCTGTTGAATACTCAGAAACATTTCAATCAGATTTTATCGCATTCAATTGTGGTTGGGTTACTTAACAACTCAATTGCATCAAACAAGCTGCTTCAAGCCTCATTATGTCACTCTCAAGATCTTTCCTTTTCGCGCCGGCTTCTGTTGCAAATCCCAAACCCTAACATTTTTGGATGGAATTTGGTATTTAGAGCTCATTCGTGTAGTGCATGGCCTGTGTATACTGTAACTTTGTATAATTTGATGCGTAGGAGTTATGAGATGCTTCCGGATAATTATACGTTTCCTTTTGTTTTAAAGGCGTGTAGTCGGCTTTTATGGGGGAGTAAGGGGCAGGAGATGCATTGCTTGAGTGTTAGGTTAGGGTTTGAAGTTGATGTATTTGTGCAAAATGCGCTTATCTCTATGTATTTTTCGTGTAAAATGGTTGAGATGGCGTGTAAGGTTTTTGAGATGGTTCGTGTTGATTTAAGGGATGTGGTTAGTTGGAATAGTTTGATCTCTGGGCTGATGCAGTGTGGTGGTTGTAGAGATGCGATGAGGGTGTTTTGGGAAATGATTGATCTTGGTTTGGTGAGACCGAGTGGAGTGACGTTGGCAAGTGTGTTGACTGCTAGTGGAAGGCTGGGAGTTCTTGACACTGGTAGGGTAATTCATGGAATGATTGTTCGAGGTGATTATAAGGATGATGTTTATTTGGGTTCTTCATTGATTGATATGTACAGTAAGTGCGGGGAAGTGGAGAATGCAAGGAAGGTATTTGATAAAATGCCTGAACGAAATGTGGTAAGCTGGACTTCTATTATTTCTGGGTATGTTCAGACGGACTTGTGTAAGGACGCAATCCAAATATTTAGGGAGATGCAGAATTGTGGATGTAAGGCAGATCCTTCCACTATTTCATCAGTGGCTTCGGCATGTGGTAATTCAGGTGCCCTGGATCAGGGAAGATGGGTTCATTCATTTTGTGAAAGAGATGGTGTTGAGATAAACCTCATTGTTAAGAATGCTTTTATAGACATGTACTCAAAATGTGGCGAGATTGAAAAGGCTTTTAACATTTTTGACAAAATGGAGGTTCGAGATGTATTCTCATGGACTGCCATGATCTCAGGGTTCGCGATGAATGGGAATTCTGAAGCAGCATTGGCATTGTTTTCCCAAATGCAATTGTGTAAGGATGTGAGCCCCAATGAGGTAACGTTTCTTGGGGTCCTAACTGCTTGTAGTCATGGTGGCTTTGTTGATAAGGGATACTTTTACTTCAGAGAAATGACTCAACGTTATCAACTACACCCACGTATTGAGCATTACGGATGTATAGTGGATCTGCTTGGCCGTGCTAATCTTTTAGACGATGCATTAAATTTCATGAATAATCTTCCCGTGCAACCTGATGCAGTTATGTGGAGGTCCTTGCTGTTTGCTTGCAGGAGTCATGCCAACGTAGAACTTGCAGAATATGCTGCATCACAAATAAAAAAATTGGATCCAATAACATCCGGGTCCCCTGTATTATTGTCAAATGTTTATGCATCGGCAATGCGTTGGGGTGATGTGAAGAAGGTGAGGGAAAACATGGATCAACTTGGAATCCATAAGCAGCCCGGTTGTTCGTCTATTGAGATAAATGGGGTTCTGCATGAATTTTTGGTGAAGGACTATTCACACCATGAATCAGATTATATATACCATGCAATCAATGGAATTGATCAGATTCTAAGCAATGAAAGGCAGTCAAAAGATGATACTATGAACTGCCAAGCTGCTCTGCATGACGCTCTTCTCTGATTTCGATTTGATTCACCTAACTTGGTAAGTATACACTTTTTAATACATTTTCTCAAGACCACGTACTTCTTACATTTACTTTTTTTTCGCGTATCTGCAGCTTTTGTATAATTAGAAGATTTTGAATAAATTATTATTTTTTCCTTTGATCTTTTCCTTAGTTGTACTTTTAAGTACCATTAAAACCATAAATTAATTTAGATTGGCAGATGTTTTAGGGGAAAAAGAAAAAATTACCATTCTAGCCTTTTTGCTAAAGCATACATTGAATTTATAACTATTTAGACTATGGATAAAGTTGCTTACTTGTCATTAGATGTATCCCAGATATTGTAAATGGACCTTGTTTGTGGACAAATTTACTAGACTAGAAGGACACCTAAAAGTGAACAAATGCAGTAAAACAACTGTAGATCTTAATACCTGACCTCAGAAAAAGGTCTTCTAAATGTAATTTGTACGAAAAGATCCAAATTATTTATTGACATGGTGATCCTGAGATACAATTGCAGCCATTATAACTTCTCAAAAATCTCGAGAAGGATTGAGGAATATGAGTAGTTCTAAGGTTCGAAATACATTCTGCCTTCATGCTCCCTTCAAAAACCCTAATCTTGCTAACATATGACAGGTTATCATTGCTACAAGTTAAACATCCCCTTCTGGAATATCCTATGTCCTGGAGCAAGTATTGCCAATGGATCATACAATAATTTTTTCTGCAGAAAGGTTTTCCAGTGCGAGCCAAAGTGTACTTTCCATTCTTCCTGTGTGTCATAATGTGGCAGATATTGCTTCGCCCCCAGGTTTGCAGATTCACAAAATTCTAAGATTCTTCTGTTACGGGTAAGTATCTTTTGTAAACTGTTAGTATTTTTTGAAGAGTGAACTGCGGATGAAAGGAAAGCTACTAAATAGAAAACGTCTTCATCCGGAATGACAAGGGATGTTCGATTGTCCCACCTGAAAATAAAATGCCAAATAGTGTATATTATTATTATTATTATTCTTAATAGCCTTGGTATTGTGTGAACTGAGTTAGTTTCTCCCTAATGTTTACCTCGATTTATTAATCGGGTACATAAGAACAGGGCCATCAGTTGTGTCTGCCATGATGTTACCAAATACTTCTTTAGCAGAAGGTTTCAATTTTGGTTTTAGGTATGAAAAGGTTGAGCCATGGATGTGGAACATCCCATAAGCCTTTTGAACGAAGCTTAATTTCTGATGCATGAACTCTGTCCAGAAAGTCAACATACGGAACTTCGGTTGCAAAAAGTGTTGAGGGAATGTAATTTAATTGGGACAGTATGATCTCGATCTCCTGTTTGATAAAGAAAGTTTGAATTGACGCCTCTGTTAATATAACTTCGATTAAGTAATAAGCATTTTTCACTGTATCTAAATCACTAGTCACTGACCTGGTTTGTGTTATTGATCTCGTCAGGGTTATAGTATTTTGCCATTTCTATGCAAAACAGAGTTTTTTGATCTGAATTGAAGTTGCTGGCATGAATCGGTCATATGATTTGAATGTTGATCTCCAGTCATCTAGAAGTCCTTTCCTATTTTTTATGACAAACCCTTCAATGTAGTCAAATGTTTTTTCTGCAGAGATCAGGTACTCCTGCTCTTGGGAAAAGGTGTGAAAATCCAAATACAGAACCCTGATCCATTTGACCTGCTTATGAGAATTCGTGTCAAATACAGTGGTATGGTAAGTCAATTATTTTTCGGCAATTATTTCCATCAATAAAGTAATAAAAACGACTATGTACCATAGTTGGAGCTGCTTCAAGAGAAATATGCGCTCTTGTTATAATTCCAAACTGACCAAGGCCTCCAAGAATGCTGTAAAATAAGTTGCTATTATGTTTCTCTGAACACGTCACAGCTTCTCCTTTCCCTACACATTTGATCACATGTCAACATTTTTTAGCCGTTGATGCTACCGTCTGCGCTAATTTTCTGTCCTTTAATTTGATGTTTTAGTATTACTTTGAGATGTGCATAACCAACAGTCAGAGTCAATATCGCTCTGATGCCCACAAATCTTAGTTCAGAACCAGTGTTTGCTGTTTTTTCTAGTTTTCTTTTCTTTAGTATTCACTTGGCATATAAATTTCATTGCGATTAAAATTTTAAATATGTATTCTAGCTTTAACGAACCTGTTATAACCTCCAGTTGCTGGACATTACTAATTTGAGGGCCATGTCGAAATGCCTGTCCACTGATACCGGCATTTGATAACGTACCACCAACTGTCAAGTGTAAGTAATCTGTCCATGATTTTGGTGCTAACCCATATTTGAGGCATTCATGCAGGATATTTATCCACAATTCACCTCCAGACACGTCAACAAAAGGTGATCTCCCCCTATGTATTTGCATCTCTCCCCCTCGAGAGATTCATGTTGATCACAACTCCCTTGTGTGCTTGTGCTTGGCCATGAAGAGAGTGACCATGACCTCTTGCTGCAACTGTAAGCTCTGAGTTTGGACCCATTTGCCAAATATGATGTATCATGCGTAATATCATAAACAGACTTGGGATGCAAAACAGCCAGCGGGAGGAACTGGTAACGGTTTCCAAAATCTTTAGCTGCATAATGAATGTCATCAAAACTTAATTGGCCTTCAAGGAGGAGCTCTCTTATTGAAGAATCTGTCCCGGTGCAATAGAAGTTAATTTTGATAATCTGGCAGCATAGTAGCATGATCAGTAACACTCTTGCGCACATAAAGTTGATTCTTCTCACAAAACACATGGATGTGATCTTCATAGTTTTCTTGTATTTGTTGCTTTCAGATGGTGTAGAGAAGATTTTAGGGTGTGGAGATAGATGAAGAGCTGAAGGAGATTTAAAGCAGCTTTGGCCTTCGAGTGGGGGAGTCAACTGATCTCTTTTCTGGTAAGATGATTATCTGGCTAGGTGGGGGTTAGAGAATTATTTTTCAGTTTGTTTCCTTTTATAGGCACTTAGTTACTGGAAATGAGGAAATTGGCCTAACAATGATACATAACTTGCAATTATACACAGATGCACTCACATGCCTTGCATTTTACACGAACTCACTATGCTTTTGAAATTTACAGGAAATGTAACTTTGGCTATACCTAAATAAAAGCGCGCGCCACCTGCATTCTGTATCTGTTGAATCTATTCCTGTCCTAGAGTGAACCCAGCATATCTTACTTTAGATTGGGTGAAGGAGACTGGTGGGCCAACTATGCTATATGTGTGTCTGATTCATACTAATGGCGAAGCATTGATGGTCAGCACTCAGCACTCAGCAGTCAGCAGACACGTGAATTTTACAATGATGTAGTCTTTATGGGTCATAAAGATTTCGATTGGTAGAACTGAAACTTGAAATCTCAGGTGGGCCAATGGAATATTAAGCGGCTACATAGAAGTCTCCGAAACTGAACGAGGTGAGGTAAACTCTCGGGAATTAATTTTATTCCTAACTGTTAGATAATATACCAATTAATGCATGGTTTATATAAGCATCTTTGACGTGTTGAAACTCTTTTTAACATGAAATGAAGTTGTGGATCTAGTTGAAGAGGAGCCTAATTAATTTCTTCTATAAAGATGGACCTGACTAATAATTGAAGAGGTGCAGTTGAACTAGCAAAAAGCACCTGTGGCTGCATGTAACACCACATCTCTTCAGCAATGCCATAATACGGTATGACCAGTCGACGTCAATAGAAATAAAACCAGAATCTCTCATGGTCTTTTGATATCTACTTATAATACCCTTATGCAGATACTTACCTTACAGTGTGGACTCTAAAAGTGTGATGTGATCCATTATAAGGTACAGTCTGTAGATACTTGTCCTCCGATTTCCTTGTAAGAAATAACGAGAAAGTATTTATAGGTGAAGTTTCCTTTTTTGTGTGTTTGCAGTATATAATTTAACAAGTAGGATCATTCATTGTTCATCAAAGTTTGAGTTTAGGGTTGGGTGTAAACAGGCATATCTTGCCTTTCTTCTTCATTTACTCATTAAGCAGCCAAATGTACCGACATATCTGATTATGATAGATGGATGATTTTTGACCCTCCAAATATTAGGTGGTATAAATAGCTGTGTTAACAGAAAATATAATCGTGAATATACATTCTATATATAAAACCTCGGGTGTGTTGTTAAGTTAAAAATTAGCTTACTGTTATGTGTGTGGACACATATTTTTCTGTATGGTACATCACTTAATTCTGTAATTGTAGAGAAAAGCCGGATGTCCCTCTTGGGCTATATTTTGGCAGACATACCAAACTAAGGTACCATCAACTTGTTTTAGTTGCAAAAAACTGGTTTCAGAAACACTCCACATGACCCAGTGTTTGAATTACCTGATTGTAGGTCCATGACAATGTATTGTAGATTCTGTTGATGGGTTCTGCAGATAATTTGAAATACTTAAAAGAAAGAATAAAGGTAGGTGAAATGGAACAGGATGGGCCTCGAATGATGTTCAAATTTAAGATTATGATAGCTCTGAATATAGTTAAGATCTACCGATCAGCTTGGGTTTTATGAAGAAAGACTCAATTGTTGAATGCATTCAGATTTGATGTTGCATAGTTTAGTATTAATGTTTTGTCCCTTGTTGGAAAGAGCACGTTCTGATGTTTTTCTTCTGTTTTTGGATGCAGCCAATGTACCTACCTTGACTAAAATCGTGAGATGAGCTGGTAATGTTGTCCGTTTGAATCCTGCAATCCCTCCCTTCTTTACCATACCGTGATACAAGGTTTGGCCAAATGGACGGAGCTGGCTCATTTGGTAGCCGCTGTAGCGCTACTGGGTTGTTATTTATTTTTCTCATGGTTCCCTATTCATCAGACATTTGGTTAATATTCGTTGTGAATGTCATATCTTCAATCAATGTTTTGAGAGATATGTACAGCAAAAACATTGTAGCCTGAACAAGTGGAAGGCGCATTTGAAATGTTTCTTGACTTTCAAATGATGTCTGAGGTATGAACACATTTAGGACGACCCTTTTCAACTAGTGAAGGCTTCCACTTGCAAACAATGTTTTTTTTCGATTTTTCAGATTGTGTTACGATTATTTTAGCTTACATTTCACCAAGCACGTGGTTTCTCTAAGGCTTAGAAAATATGTGTTCCCTTAATTACTACTTATGAGTGAACTCGTGTGCAGTGGCGGAACCAGGACGAAATATTCGCCGGGGCTCAAAAGCTTAGGACGGAGGACGGAATATTCGCCGGGGCTCAAATAATTTTTTTAGGGGGGCTCAAATAATTTTTTTAGCTGGGGATCTAATAATTTTTTCAGCCGGGGCTCAATTAATAACTTTACCCGGGGCTCCAAATCGAATTATGATAAATTATACCTGCTAAAAAAAAAAAAAAAATTTCCTCGCCGGGGCTCCAGCCCCCTCCGCCCCCCTGGTTCCGCCACTGCTCGTGTGCATACTTCATCTGGATAATCTCCTTGTTTCACATAAATAGCAGTGTAGTCATGCAGCAATGGCGGCTTTAAGCAGTAGTGGTAGACACTTTAAGGATTCTAAGATCGAGTTATGAGAGGGTTGGAATGCTTTCTGACCTTTAGACCCACAAATGCTTTTACAAAGGAGCACAAATGCAAGAGGGAGGCAAAAGGAAATTATTCTGTAACTAAGGTTCCTTGACGACAGTAACATGTGGCAATCATCCTGTGGTAGAAAGTTGCAGGCTGTCATGATTAGAAATGTCTTGTTATACATTCCCTAGTGTAAGAAACAACCTGATAATATAGAAATTTAGAACATGAAGTAACCAACCATCTTCTGCAAACAATTTAACACTACATTTCTTGGGAATATAGTGTTTCAAACACATCTTTGAATCAAAATCCTAAGATGAGATAGTTAAGCTTCGCGTTTAGGTCTATTTCTAGTGCGTGGAGCTTCTGATCTCTTCAAAGGTATGGGAGGTTCCTTCTTTATAGAATCATCAGATTCCTCTTCAGCATCAACTTCCACCCTTGCTTCATTTATTGCAAGCTGTTTCAGATATAACAAAAAGTTTAGCATCAATGATAAAGGAGGCTTAAGTTGTGATAACAAGCAACAAACGATATGTTGGTGCATGTTTGAGCAGGGTTTATGATTCATACAAATCCCATGCATGTTGAAGGATTAACAACCATGTAAGAAATCAGAAAATGAACCGACTAAGACGTACATTTTCCATATAACCAACAGTTTGGCACATACTATGATATCATGGCTGAAATGTTCAAGTTTTTAGTACTTAATAGGAATGCTTTATATACAAAAAGTGATTATTTAGCTTTTGCTAACTAACTACTAATAAGAATGCTCTTTGTGACAAGATATGAGATTCAAGCCATATGTTGATAAGTAAGGTGTGGTAAACCTCAGACTCCACGAATCAAACCATACCTTGAAGAATGAGAACTGCCTAAAAAGATGGTCAACCTTTTAGTCTCATTAGCATTTCATATTCATTCAGTCAACTTAACTAGATACAATTTCAGCCTAAGAATTATAAACATAGAAAAAAGCAACTAAACAAGATAGGAGAAAGAAACCATAAAAACAGTACCTCCTCAAGGAAGTCCTGGTCGAGCTTCTGGTCAATTTTGATGGAGGTGAGGATGGTAGCCAGCAGCATGGACATGGGGAACAAGAAGGCGAAGAGGTAGGTGGTGGAACTAGGTGGCCCGGCCCTTGTCACCAAGCTGATGCCTCTAGGTCGAACAACAAATGTTGATGATAGATGGAGCACTGGTTTTGGTGATTGAGATTTGGAGCTGGGTAAAGATAAGAAGGCAGTTGTTGAAGAACGCTGACGTCGATGTGGTGGTGGTGGTGAAATCGAGATGATTGAAGAAGATAGGGTGATGAACACTGACGCCATTTCAATGTATTAATGCTTTTCCATTATGACAAGTCTGCTAATACTTCAAATCTCGACCAACAAAGCCTCTGAGCATCGCGACCGGCACATTGGTTTTCCAGATTTCTCAATCTTCCATCACTTGTTTGATTTTTGTTTTGTTGCACTAGAACGATGTCGTTTCTTTGCCTAGCTGAACCAAGTCCACACGAATTACAGATTACGCAAGGAACGACATAACAAATGTTTGCATAAGTTACAACTAATATGGTTATACAACTTCATGGCAGCAAGAGCTGTCTTCATGATTTCACTATTTAATCACTTCACTGCTGGCCTTGAGGAGCAGATTGTGCCTGCAGACATGAATTTGATTGATTACTACATTAATTAATGATCTGCTAAACGAACCTAAAAATGAATAGAATTTACTACCTTGGATTTCCACACCTTTTGACTGTCACTGAAATATTGATTTGGATGATTTATGCCAGCATCACATGACATGCCATGAACTGCTTCAAATGTCAAGGTGCATGCCAACTGCAGCACGCTAAAGTTCAGCAATATAAAAAAGTCTCTTGAGTAGCACAAAATTATATTTTGACTGTTTATAACCTGACAATGTTTGTTTCGTGTTTTGTCCATCACGTCTTCCAGTGGTCGCCCGCTCACTCCCATTCTACCAAGAGCAGCTCTCAAATTCTCTTCACTGTCACATAATAGAACTCTCACAAGTCATATGAGGTACAAAAAGTTAATGTCTAGCAAAAACCATCCAAAAACTCCCCTTTTTTAATTATTGAAATTCACTAATCACTTGTCAAGTAATAAATGGATGAATAGGTTAGTTTATGTATTTTAAGTTTTACCGCAAGCATTGCTGAACTATTACGCGATAGGAACCTGTTTATTTTTCACTTCTAAAGCGAACTTAATTTCCAGAATCAATAAGTAGAGTAACAACCATTCCTAGGGTCAGAACTGAGGTCAAAATTTTCTTAATAGAAACCTGAAATGCCGATATGGACAGCCATGGTGATCGCCTGTACTAGGATTTGAGAGATATTTTCTGGCACGAATATGGCGTGTAATCCTATAGTTGAACAAGCATTTTCCAATGACACCGGAACAAATAAATTTTACTAAGGATATAAATATAAAATGACGCTGAATTTTGTGCAGGGTTAATGATTCTTACTACTCTCTTTCCTTCTTGCCATAATTGTGGCGTATGCTGTAAGCGTACTCTTTGTCGAATCTGTCAGAACCAATCTACAGAAGGAAAAGTATCTGAATATATAAATAAAATAAAATCTTCAAAGAAGAACATAGCCAATGAGAATCTAAGTGAGAAAGCCTTCTAGTGAGAGATCAAATAATGACATGACAATATTTGGAGCCAAACGCACACCAGCCACAGACATGGCTGCTGTAACCTGTGAGTTTTAAAGAGATTCCCTAATGGAAATTTCAATCAGGGCTACTTCACCAATCACCACTAACGTTATGGGAAAATTCAGCCTTCCAAAATTGAAGAGCATCATCCAACTTCAGTCCTACACCCTATACCACAAGAAAACATCATGAACATTTTTGGAAAGTCCAGCTCTGAATCATGCTCTCTTAATGGCAAGTACTAAACAGCAAATAGACCTGGATGGAATTTTGTTCCTATATGTGATGAACATAAAGGTATGCATAGCAAGAAGAATTGGTTCAGGGAAGCATTTCTAACCTTAAGGAAAAGACCCATTTGCATCCTCCCACCATGCTTCAAATGATGATCTTCTCTTAGCTACAATATGATAGTTAAATATCCTTTGTAAAATAATACATAAGCGGCAGATAAAAACGGCAGATGCAAAAAATGTCTAGGAAGAAGTTTTATAAAACATAAGCACCTTATCATATAAATGTCGCATGCATAGGGGAAACGAATTCTTAGCTGCTTGATCAATGTCTTTTAATTTAGTTCATCAACATTCTTGGCCTGAAAAAATAATAAAATAACATGACAATTTATCTTTGGTTTTAGCCAACTTCATGTTCAACAAGGAGAGTCCGAGATTGCCTGAGAATAGTCTGGTCCTATATAACTTGAACTTAGCGCTTTACGATCTGGATGATAGAGCTAGTTAGACATCTTTCATTCAATCCAAATATATAGCTACTACTGAGTTCAGTGCAACAACTTACAGGGGTCAGCCTGTCTTTTTCCTGTTCCCTGATTGTGGCTATCCATTTCCTGAAGCGAAGGCCGAAGTCGATTTTAATTTATATCAATTTTTACAGGATACATTCAGTTCTTACCAACTAAAGTTAAAATAAAAACTCGGCCAAAGCTTTGGAGGACAAACTTACCTGTTTGTCAGAACCAGTGCCTTTGAAAGATGACTTCGAAAATGTGTAACGACGAGGGAAACCACCTATGAAAAATGAATTAACACATACTATAATTAAAGATCACTTTTGCCTAAAAGTCATCCTGAACAATCAGTTGCCTGAATTACCTGACTCATGGCAACATACGCAGTCCCTTTGAGTAAATATACTCTCCGTCCAGCTACAAGTTCTGGAACTTCTTCAAATGGTACCTAATTGATGAAAGGGGGGAATAGTAAAGCTAGTAGTTGAAAACAAAGTAGAACGCTAATTACTGGACTGCCAACTAAAATGACACTTCTCCTTTGTGCATCCCTTGAAACTGACTTCAGTATGCATACCTTGAAGAATACAGAGTTGACTGCATGCAAATTTTTAAAAAATACCATAATGTGTGCATAGAATAAACGACTAAGAAAAGTAAAGAAAATAAAAGCATCTATAGAAAAGTAGTTTCAGATGCTAACATGAAGGAATGATGATTTGCAACAAAGAAACATACCAGTGGGTAATGGCTGGCCGATCGAGCGCATAACTTGTGCCAACTTGTCCTTAACGGCCTGTAAAAATTAATGCAAAATTTCTTGAGCCAGTCGAAGTGTAATTGGGATCTAAGAACAATGATACCTGCTAATTTCGACATACAGTACCTCATATTCTGCGTTGCTAAAGGGTTTATTTGATAAGTCAAATTCTGCCATAAGTGCTCGCTATAGATCCAAAACAGAATTCATTAGCGTTAAATCAGAGCAAACGTTAGAATTCCAGTGCAAGAATCAATGCATCCTTACCTGACTATCACTATTCTCAAGGCGAAACCTATAACGGAAGAGTGCAGTCTCCATAGAAAGAAACCACTTCCGTAACTCCTCTCTGTATAACATTATCGGTATAAAAAAACAATGTCCAAGTCAAAAACACAAAATATAAGCCAAACAATCAATAGCATCTTACGTTCTACAGTATACAAGGCGCAAGACAAAATGAGAGATTAAATCTTTATTGAGGGCCTCAGATGGTTGTGTTGTCCTCATATTAGCCCTCCATAGTTCACTCACCTTTACATTCCAAATTCTTACATCAAAATCTTAAACATAATAACTCGAACAATGTTCAAAGTCAGATCATATTCAAGCTACCAATTTCTCCACTTCTTCCGGCTTTTTTCCTCTAGCTAATCCATCGGAAATCCCTTTAAGAACTGCATAGCCGATCAAAATGTCAAAAATTCACAATCGGCAGAAATGAAACGAATATGAACTGTAAAGGATATAAAGTAAAGATTAGATAAATACCACGGAGGCGGTCGATAGCGTAGAGCTCAAAATCCTCGAGGCGCATTTCGAGAGGAGGAGCAGTACGGTAAACAGGTAGGGTTGAGGAGAAGGCGGACTCATTGGCTGATGATCTCCGGTTCGACCCGATGATCTCCATGCCTCAATTGGATTTGCAACAAACCCTAACTGAAAGCTTTCGCTGCTATTAGATTCCGTCGGGCGCCGAAATCGTTGATTGGCGGGAAACGATGGATCCACGAAGCCAAGCCCTAACGCTTTACCAGATTTAAAACTAAAAGAGTAAAAAGACACACATTTACATTTACTTATTAATTGACACCTGTAAATTTCATTAATATTGAGTTTTTTATATATTCCTGTGTTAGCCTGTTTTTTGAAAAATTTGTGGATCAAATCTGAAAAAATAACATAACGAATTTCTGCTGTCTCAGGGCAATGAAAGAGATAAATTATATGTTTGTTACAACCTTGGAAAGCAGTACCAAACTTATATGAGACTAAATGGGCTTGTAACAATTGTCACTAAAAAGATTTGAATTGATGATATGTGCAGAACATCAACTCCAGTGACTCTGAAGCAGGTTTTCACTAGTTTCCCCACACTAATTGATATATGTTCTTACTAGCAGTTGGGCTGACCAGGCTGCACTGATTCCGCAGCAGCTCTTCTTGTGCCATAATATTGCCATCCTATAAGAGTACAGAAAAAATAAAATGTCAACTACATACAAAGACACAAAAAGTGGAAGTACAATGTCTCCCTTGTAGAGAAAAATAGGACAACTTTTCATCAAAATAATATTTGAGTGTGTAAACATTTAAGGAGCATGATCCATCCCAACTTGCCAAAACATTCTAGGTGGTAAGGGAAAAACACACTAAGATAATTAATTACTTTAGAGCCTGTTGAATACGCTGAAGACAGAAATGGTTAAGTATTGGATTCTTCTTGAAGTTGTTGTGAAAAGAATAAGAAAAAACCGCTACACAAAACTTAGAGCAATATAATGAAAGAGGCATCAAGCAAAAAGTTGGAATGAGACTAACCAGGCAAGAGTAAGCTTGAGCCAGGGAGAAAAGCGTAGGGTACAAATCAAGAACAGCAATAGCAATCTCCTCTGTCACTCCAGGGACCTGCAGGTGTAGAATGTAAGACGGCAACTCTTGGGCTCATTCCCAGAAATATAAAATAAAGTTCGTAAACTTTTTCAAAACATAGTTGACTTCGCTACAAAAATCAGACATGCCCTTCAATGTAGGTATTTTGCTTGCCTAGACGCCTAGTTAAACATAGTATATTTATATTACAATTTTCACTTAAGGGATAAAAAATTCTTTATGAGCTGAGTTATGATTATTATATCAAGTATGGTGACAATTCTACCTTTGGAGATCCCACTTTTGGACTAAAATGCTAGGTTGCTCTGAAAAAAGTCTTAACACTAGTCACTGTTCACATAATAATTTACATTTACTGCAAGTAGCATATGTCACGGGGACCTCTGTGATTTAATTCCTCTGTTTAATCATTTCACAAGACGACACAACAAACACTTAAGAAAAGAAAACTATAGATACGCACACAAAAAAGTGTATGCTGCTTGTATGTAGTTTACCTGCATTAACTGAATACCGAATACATCAGCAACAGTCATTTTATCAAGGTCATTGCACCTTTCCATGAACTCTTTAAACTGAGGACACGCTCCATTTGCCTTGCAGACTTTGTAGCAACGAGCTATCGACTGAGTTAGATGGCCATATTTTCTTAAAGTGTCTGCCAAACCACTAGTCCTTTGCACATCGAATCCCTCAAGAATTTCAGTTGTCAAGCAACTGAAGAAACATGACATTAAAAGATAGGTTTATTAGAATGCAATGATGATGGCCTGAGAAGCATTGATGCATTGAAACAAAGTGACTTGAAGCTTATCCATTAGATCGTTAGATTAGTGGTGTCAAGGCCTCATACAGTGGATGGATATACATGAAATCAACTGTATTTCTTATCAGTACACTCGTATTTGAAATTTAACAACTTACGCAGTTTTGATGCTATCAGATGCTTCCGAAGTGTTTGGATCACCTTCCACCAGATATATCAGCTTCCTGACCCCGCATCTCTTTGCAAAGTGGATATTTGATAAGATATCATTCAAGAATTGAAAATTATAATAATATGAGGACAAGAACACTCATTTGTTTACTTATGATTTTAAAATTACGCTTAAGGAGATAATGACATCAACAATAGAAAGAGGACACAACACAAATGCAACCTACAACAAAATTTCTCTTCAAGTCTGAAGATCAAATGAAATTTCTGGTCAGCTCACCACTAAAACTTAACCAACAGCATGCATGTGAGACCGAATAAAAAGAATTCAATACCTGAAGCCGCAATTTCTGGTCTCTGTAACGTTTGTCTCTTATTGAACTACGAAGGTCGTCAACATTTTTTCTCTCAACAATGAAATCAAGAACATATTCGCTTTCCAGATATTTGTGCCGAGCTATCCATATTCCATCTCCAACTGGTAGTCGCCTTACCTAAAAAATAAAGACATACAAAGGTAAGCCCCAGTTCGCATGGAACATTTGAGCTCCAAAGCTATACGAGTATAAAACACTTATTTGTAACCCATGCATCCGGCGACTCAATTAGATGGGTCAAGTCTGAAGATTAAACGGAAGGAAAAAGACTCGGAATATTCCTCAAGTGTATGAAACGTCGACAACAGAGCCAATTGGCTATGTAGTATAGTCTCAACCAGTAAAAACAAAGCACAATAACGGTAACTCAAGTGTGTGCACATGCCAGATGTGAGGTATCAACGTTTCAAATCGCACAATGACTATCGCAAAGATACAAACAGCGAAATCAGCTATATTTTTCCTTTCACAAAATCAATCCATACAGTTTAGTATGAGCCACAAGCCTACAAGCAAAGCACTCAGCTCTCAATTCAAACATCTCATAATAGATACGTCATTAAACAAGTAAGAGAGATCGATGTCATTAACGAAAGTAACTTCCAGTAAAAAGCAATAAAAAATAGCAGTATTAATAAAGCATACCTCAATCTGAATCTTAAACTGAGAGCATACATTATCAATTATTCGCCTGGACCGCGACCTGCAAACCAAAAACATCAACTTAAGCGCATATACATAATCTAAAACACCCTTTGACCACAACGCTTGACATTTTCAGGATGATCTCTAAAATCATCCAAAGCAAAACAGTAGGATTGAGAACAAAGCTCAAAATGAGATGTGACAATCTGAATTTTCAACTGAGCATTTAAGTTAACTGATGATGATTTCCGCACTGCTTCTACCAGTACAAAACGATCCGCACGACAAAAACACTGATACAAACTTCTGTTCATTCTTTATGAATTATCGAGTCTGCAGAATAGAACTAACCCATGAGTGGCAAATTGCTCTCTATCATCCAAAATCAGAATTACTTGATATGTATCTTCAAACCTTTCCCCAAAACTCAAAGGTGGCATGTTTAAAAGATTTGTACTCAGGCGTGCCTCGTCCGAGATTGGACTTTGTTGTCCATTATCCTGCAATAGCACGAGATAATAATTCATTGAACTAAGTTTAATTATAAGAAAACGAACTGAACGCGTCATTTTAAAAGTTGGAGACTTTCCAAGATGATGCAACTCTAGAGACAGATTGTAGCTTCTGATATAAAAAGATTTAGTTCAGTTGAGTGACACCAGGAGAGTCATGTATTCAATAAACCTTAGCTGATTGTATATAAAATTGAATCCCTGGCACGTATTTAGCCAACACAAATCATTGATCAATTCTGCAGACACAAAATTGAATTTGGAAGCTACTTCTCAGTAAAGGGAAACATACAGCTGAGTTGCACGCTCTCAAGACGAAAGAGCTCCGTAAAGGGTCACTTGGCTTTAACTTTTGAGCAGCGGGAATACAATGTGCCTGAGTAATACCTTTTCTTCTATCTGATTGACCTACCATGAGTTTTCTTTTTCAGTTAGAATCATACTATCATTTATTAACTGTGGCTAGCTGTATAAACATACCATATACCTCCGCCTCCCGAAGGTGACACAGAACAGAAGGCCAAAGGAAAGCAATATCCTTAGTTACTGATGTACTGGAGACCTCAACAAAAGCACGAACAACTTCTTCTTTGGAGTATCCCAGGCGTGTTAACTGCAAATAATAAGGCACCAACATGTCAATATTTATAGAAGGGTGCATAACCTTGTACATATACAAACAGTTACGCGTATTATGTGGCTCATTGCCTTCAAGGAGATTAGTCATGGGTATTCAAATTGACATTGTCTGGCAATGAAGGATCAAGTGGTGAAGTATCGGAAATCAGATCTAGAATAGTGAACTGCCAATTAAAGCAAATAAAAAATGTCTGGATCTCATTCAAATGTATAGTGGCGGAATAGAGGTAACAACAAGAATAAATGCTGGAGCCAAAGAAAAAGGGGTACAATCTTATAGTAAAGAATGGCATACTCTCTCAATGGATTCAGGTGGGATGTGAAGATTTTTCTCTTGGCCAGGCAAATCAGCAGTATGTGACGACCCTTGTCTGTCTGTAGAGGATAATTCTTTTTCTGAAAATGTAATCATTTCGTCCTCATTATTGGCAACTTCAACTCTATTCAAGTCTGAGGATGATTCAGCCAGACCAGATCTCTTGAGACACTCACGAGCAACTACTCTACCTTCTGGTGTCAACATATACCTGGAAGGCCACAATATTAAGTAGAGGATGACTGATTCGACGGTCATTATTTACAAAATGAGTTATCGGCTTTAACAGTTGCAAAAAACTGCATTTGTAACTTCTAATTGACTCCCGTGCCCTAGCACAGTTATCAGACAATGTACATACAAAAACAATAAGGAAAATAAAGAGAATTGGTGGCTGAGGAGACTACATACTTTGCAGGATTGCTTGACTTAACCACCAAACCTCTGCTTATTAATGTTTTCATGCAGCTCCATCCGGTGTACCAGTCTCTGGGAGAACTTCCAAACTTACCAGAATTCGCTTTTCCTTTGTCACCCCTATAATTGTTTTAAGCAGTCTTTGAACTCAAGAAAACGTGTTTCAAACACTGGTCATTGCATAAATCAGAAAGGCATATGTAACATAAATAAAAGAGCCTTACATGACTGACACTCGAGAGAGTCCACTAGAATCAGTTGCATCAATAAGTTCTTGTTTGCGCATAAAATCATTCTCATTGGGAGTGCCCCTGTCATGAGAATATCAATGCTCTTTCATCAATGAACATGGGCTTAATTAAGATAAAATACAACAGGAAATATTTCCCATGATTCAAATAAAATTATTCACCACAATAGAAATGATGCCAAAAAAGTAATTTAGAGCCAGTACCGATATACAGTGATTATCAAAGCATATGCTACCGAATTTTTCTTGGGCATATACTGCCTGGATTTGTCTCCTTTCTTCCCTGAAAAATATTTTGTCAATTAACCACAAAAGCACTAATATGCACATTCGTCAACTTGTAATTTTCCACAAGTTCTTTTGTGTAACAAGTAGCATACCTTTTTTCGCTAAATCTTCAGGCGATTCCTCAGACTCCAGTGGAGCCGCATCATCTTTGAAGAAATCTTGCATCAGCTTTAAGGTCCAGTTTCCCACACCTCTACACAAATAAACTTAAATCAAACTCATATTCTATAAATCTACAATCCATTTCAAACTCAATTACATAAGAAACTTTATACATAAGCAATTTCAGCATATAGAAAACTCACTTGACGCGAGAGAGATCCTTAAGTGTTGTAATCGCAGCGGCGGAATCGCAGATGTTGAC
Source organism: Sedum album (assembly GCA_006409495.1). Taxonomy (NCBI): domain Eukaryota; kingdom Viridiplantae; phylum Streptophyta; class Magnoliopsida; order Saxifragales; family Crassulaceae; genus Sedum; species Sedum album. The sequence goes on along the minus strand of QZGG01000054.1, from coordinate 135,576 downwards.
ATAAGCTTTGCGTAGCGTCCCGTCGAGTTTGTCGGAGATTCCTTTAGGTTTTTCTGCTAATTCCTGCATCTTCGTCAATAAGTGAGTCACTAGCTCTTCGTTTTCCGGACACGCGACTTTTCTACGATGCTCCATTAACGTCGATTTTCGTGCAGCGAGAGGTTGCCCGGTGATTGAGTCGATTAGGGATTTGAAATTGAGTAGTCTTGGGTGGGTTGTGGTAAATGAGCGCCTTGAGCCTTTGACCTTTAACGTCGAAACTTTGGTCTTTAGCGTCGACTTTATTGTCAATGCTTTATACATATAAAAAATGATTTTATTAAAGATATTGATGTTGCCAATGCAATTCCAATTGTGAAATACTGAAATGTGCTTTTATCTATTCTATCAAAAAAATTAAGGATAGGTAAAGTAATGGTTACCAGAAACTAATAATCTCGTGATTACGTTCAACTCAAATCAAATGCAATCAGAATGCACTTAGAAGGATTTGAACTATCAAAATTTATAAAACGAATGATTGATTATTAGTCTAACTTAATCTTATGCCGACGTTATCAAACATATTTATAACAAATTTATCCTCAAAATCAATGAGCCAGTCGGTCAGTCTAAAGCCATATACTTCATCACAGCAGCGAGATGGCATGCAAACTTTTATGGCTAGTGTAACAAACTCTCACAATCTAACAAAATACAGGACTCTAAATTTAGACCACCAATACCAACTTTGCAAGCAAAGTAAGCGAACACACATAAACCTCAATTTATGAATTACTAGAAAAATCAAGATATTACTAATTTTGGGCACTATAAATAGGAAATTGTTCCTCGTAACGCAGTACGCAACATTTCACAAGATAATGGTTCGGTCTTGTTCCGCAGTCTCTGCCACCATTCTAATCTTGTTGATCTTAGCTGAAGTCCATCTCAACAGAGCTAGTGATGATAACCAAATACTATGTCGTGTATCTGTGTCGGATTTGATGTCTAAGTGCGCGCAGTACGCTACAGGATCAGGTCCTGTCACCAACCCCGTCCAAGGACTGCTGCCGTGTTATAAAAAACACAGATGTTGGTTGTGCGTGTGCTCGTGTGAACTGGTTCATCGAACGACTTGTTAACATGAAAAAGGCTGTTTATGTTGCTAGGTCTTGTGGTTTAAAGCTTCGTCCCGGGACCAAATGTGGCAGTAAGCTTACTATGTTTTCTTTTTCTTTCAAGTTGTTCCAAATTCCATTGTCAGATAACATATATTATGTTAATCGCGTTGGTTACAGGTTTCAAAATTCCCGGTAACTGAAGAATGAAAAACTTCGATCGAAGTTGGCAGCAGTAGCTGTAAATCTATTATGCTTTTCAGTTTTCATGTATAAGTCTTATGATAAACTAAAATAAACCCTATGTTTCAAAACCCATGTGTAATGATTTGCAGCAGTTATATTACATTAATAAAAGTTTACATCAACTAAATATAACAGTGACAACAACCGACAAGAACACAATTGAGTCTTGTATTTATCAACAAAGGTTGTCATTTGTATTGATTAATTTGACGATTTAAATTAAAGTTGGTTTTTAATTATTGAAATGTTGGATTTGTAAAAACTCGAACGATTATTTATTGACAATTATCTTTTTCAACTGTTAGATTAATAAAATGAATGTTTGAGATTTTGTCTTTCGGTCGTATTAAAAGATGCTCGTGTAATGTACAGTTGAAGATCAAATAGTGCTAACAAATGAACTACCACTCATGAGTTAGGATCAAGAGGGACATTATGTTTTGTGACATGGAAGAAGCGTTGATTTTGATAATCCGATAATTAAGATTAAAGTTGGTTTTTTATTAAATGAAAGGTTTAATTTATAAAAACTCTAGCGATTGAGATGACGGTTATATTTAAAATTAAATCTCTTGTTAAATTATTAATAATTAACAATAAAAACGTGTCTCACAATTCTGTTATTTACATGTGTGCTTCTTAAACTTTAATTGTTATTCTAGTATTTTTTTTAAATAAGTATTTTAGAATATGAGTAAGGTTCTAGGAGGACGGATAAATAAATGTGAGACGGTGAGACATGATCTCAACCGTTGATTACTAATAATCCAACGGATGAGATTTGATTCAAAAAAGTAACCGCCACTCTCAACCGCTAGGATTTTTTGCAAATCCACTGTTTATTATATAAAAATCAACTTTAATCTCAACTGCATATTAATCTAATCTAACGATTGATATTAAATTCTTCCGTTTCACATAAATTCTTTATTTCTCTTCAACTTTACCCTTAGAATATTTCCACCTATTTCTGAAATTAAATATTTTCAACCTGATCTTATTAAAAATATTTAACTTATTAATAAATAAAGTAAGATAAATGAAGATCTCAATCTTGAAAAACTACCGTACCTATCCGCCCTCACTCACTCTCGTTAACATTCTCTCTCCTTTTTTCCATTCCTTTTTCTCTCTCTGATTTCTGAAATCGAATGAGAATGTCGTTGTCAGCCTTCAATTGATTTCGAGCGCGTCTCCCCATACTCTCAATTCGTTAATTTTCACAACACATTTCGCGTTTGCGGAAATAGGCGATCTCGATACGACCTGTGATTTTGAGAACAGGAAGGCACCGTATCTAATCTCGCAATCTAAGTGCCGGAGGTGGTGACGACTGACGAGTGTGTTGTATTGAGGAGTAGGAGGAGATGAAAAGCGGTGTTGGTGGTGGTGGATCGGCGTATTCTCTACCGGCGAAACGGAGATGGAGACTCGTCATTGGCGTGTTTGTTCTTGTGATGATATCTATGCTCGTTCATTTTATGTTTTTGCTTGGATTTCATAACACCTTTCACTCTACAGGTATTACCACTCACTCACTCGTTTTTTTCAATATTTTATTTTCATTGTTTATTTATCGAGTAGATCTGTGTGTTTCTGATGTGTTTGTATCTCACTGGTGTCGTCATGTATTTGTTTCCATATGCCTTTAAATTAGTTGGTTTCATTTGTTCATAATGTGTGTATTTTCGTATGGATTAAATAAAGTTATCAAGTTGAACATTGAATACACCTGATTTGATGACAGTAAATTTTATATGCAGGTTACGTCTCTGAACAACATAATTCTCAAACAGTAAGGGCTAAAATTATTTTAAATAACTTTAATTAATATCTGTTTTTAATATAATTATTGTAGTAAGTGGACACTACACATTTGTTTGGCTCTCAATTATGCAGAATGTTGTCCAAGATATTATTCGAGATGATGGTGCGTCAACTCAGACAGAGGTCAGTACTTTAATGCTAGTTTATTTGGGAATTTTGTTGTCTTATACCAATATATCTCAACACCTAGGGTAGTAGGTACACATTCCGTAACTTATCAGAGATACAGGGTATGTATCACTAATATGCAGTTTTCGCTAAGGTTGTTCGCATCTTTTGTAAATTATTAAAGGCTATGCAAGCAAAAAGAAGTATCTCGTTTTTTCTCTTTTGCAAAGAGGGGGTGAATCTTGTTCCAGTTTAAATATTAATTTTAGTTGAGGTTCTTTTTGTTTCTGGTACACATTTCTGATAAACTTAATATAACATGCTTCTTGTCATAGGATGCCACCAAGAATCTCCCAGGAGATGCTGAAAAAGAAATGACAAGTCATGACAGTGAGGATCCAAATAATTTCTCCCAGGAGGCTGAAAAAACTGAAAAGATGGACTCTGTTGTTGGGAATATCAGCACGAATTCTAGGGAGTTTAAAAATGGAGCATCGGATGGTGGCATCAGGGACTCGGGAAAAAATATCTCTAACGAATTTGTAAAAGATACCGTGAAAAACAGCAAAATGCAGCTTTCTCCTCCGAGTGAAGGTATATTTGTGTCACCTTTTAAAGATAGTTAACTGTTCACGTTCCTCTTTGTTTCCAGGAATAACTAATAAGTACTTATTAAATATGCAGGTTTGCTCCATTCGCCCGACGTGGTGAAACCATTCAGTGATATAAGTGTAAGCTCACATGCTAATAATTAGTTTATATACGAATATATCTTTCAATTTCTGTTTTATGTGCTCACTGAGTCTAACTCTAAATGGTAATTTTTGACAGGATACTCCTACAAGGGAAGTTCAGGTCACTAACAATCAAAAGGACCTTATGGAGGAAAGTGCAAAATCATGTGAAGTAAAGTATGGGAGCTACTGCCTGTGGCGGCGAGAGCATCGAGAAGAGATGAAGGATGCGATGGTAAAGAAGTTAAAGGACCAACTTTTTGTTGCAGAGCATACTATCCCAGTGTTGCAAAACTTCCAAAGCATGAGAAGTTGACACGCGATTTAAAACAAAACATACAAGACCTTGAGCGTATATTTAGTGAAGCTTCTGCAGATGCTGATCTGCCACCAGAGTAAGTGTTCATACCTTATTACTTTTCGTTATTAATGCTCTTGTTGAGGGATTCATGGATTGTGCGGAGCAATACTTTGAATGATCATAATATGATTACCAGACTACTTAGGTTAGGTAAACAATTACTTGCTCTGGAAAATGAAAAAAATCCATCTATTTATCATTTTTCATATCATTTGGAAATAGAATAAATTTTGGGCATGGGATACACGTTCATTTTTAAATTAGAATTAGATTATGTTTTGCTTGCCGTCTCTACTTCTCATGAGAACTTATGAGCATTTGAGACTTGACACTTGACAGACTTATGTAAAAGTTTATGTGTGCCGGTAATTAAAAATCATTAAAGTAGAGGTATTTAATTTAGTTACAAAAAATATTTGTTGGAATTTATGAATAACCTGACTTTTATATAGAGCTTAAGAAGAAGCCTCCAAAACTTTCAATGGCTAAACAACTGGAATTTACTGCAGAAATGTGCATATATGATTGATGCACACTTCTCAAGCTTCAGTAAATTTGGCATCTTTTTTCTTTTTTGATGCTGCAGGGTATCTTCTCATCAACCGCAACTGTACTTGCTTAAATACCCCGTATTCAAAACCACAATATTTGCCTCTTGCACTTAGTGACTTGGATCTTATGTGTGTGCATATTCTAAAGTTTTATTTTTTGCTTTAGTATCGAGAAGAAGTCTCAAAGGATGGAATCTGTAATAGCAAAATCCAAATCACTCATTTTGGACTGTGCCAATGTTGAAAAGAAGCTAAGACAATTGGTTGATTTAACTGAGGATGAAGCAAATTTTCACATGAAACAGAGCGCTTTTCTCTTCCAAATTTCTGTCCAGACGATGCCAAAAAGTCATCATTGCCTCTTCATGAGATTGACTGTGGAATATTTTAAGACTACAGACAACGTGGAGGTGTTACTTGATGAAAAGTATATGGATCCCGACCTTCATCATTACGTTTTAATTTCCAGAAACATACTTGCAGCATCAACCGTAATTAATTCAACCGTGGTGCAAGCAAGAGTGAGCCAAAAATTTATAACATTTATATAGTTTATCAATGTTGGCAATTCTGTTAATTTTTATTTCTGATAATTTCAGGATACAAGCAGACAAGTTTTTCATGTTCTGACAGATAAACAAAACTACTTCGCAATGAAAATGTGGTTCTACAAGAATAAATTCAAGAAAGCTCCTGTACAAGTGTTGAATATTGAAGATCTGGAACTGGCATCTCAGTCAAAGACCTCACTTCAGCTGTCATTGCCTGAAGAATTTCGCATTTCATTCCGCTCAGCTGACAGTTCACCCACATCCCAAATGAAAACAGAATACCTGTCTCTGTTTTCTCATTCGCATTACCTTCTTCCTGAAATATTCCACTATCTGAAGAAAATTATAGTTTTAGATGACGATGTGGTTGTGAAAAAAGACTTGTCTGCACTATGGAACCTAAACATGAAAGGAAAAGTAAATGGTGCTGTGCAGAGTTGCAGGGTTAAGTTAGGGCAGCTAAAGAGTTTTTTGGGCATGAATGATTATGATGAGAGCTCTTGTGCTTGGATGTCAGGATTGAACATTATCGATCTAGTTAGGTGGAGGGAATTGAATATCACCGAAATTTACAAGAATTTGCTGCACAAGGTATGTCTATTATAGTTTTCTTTTTTTTCAATGTGAATATGGTTGTTAAGCCCTTGCTTTTTTAGACTCTATTATTTTATTCTTTTGTACAATATTCTTTCCTGTTGCAGATTTGCCTCTGTTCGGATATTTTTTCTGTGTCATGGTAATTAAAACCACTCTGGGCTTTATGACTCACAAGTTTCATCTTCTTTGCAGAAGGGAGGCAGTCAGTCTGGCCCTGCTACCTTGCGAGCAAATTTGCTTTCCTTTCAGCAGCAACTTTATCCGCTTGATGATACATGGGTATTATCAGGTCTTGGTCATGATTATGGTGTGGACATTAGCACTGTAAACAATGCTGCAGTTCTGCACTATAATGGAAATATGAAACCTTGGCTAGATCTGGGAATACGTCAATATAAAAGTTACTGGAAGCAATATTTGAACAGGGATGATTTATACTTGAGCCAGTGCAATGTGAATTCATAATGGAAGTAGCAAGGATATCTATATTCCTAAGTAGAAGAAGGTGGTGGTGATTTTGTTGTCAAGACTGAATCCTTCCCACTTATATTCTTCTTATTTTTGTTAATAATACAATCACTGAAGGGGCAGGCAACTGAAATACCAAGTTAGCCAGAAAATCCTCTTTTGGTTGTGCACGGAATGCGTGGAAGAGGCCTGTTCTGTGTTGTAACCTTATAATCAGCTATTATCTGTTCTCAAAGAGGCCACAACTGCTCGCATTATCAAGTAGATTAGTTAGCCACATTCTTCGGTTTGAGGTTTCCTGTTAGAGTGTCACTTCACCCTCTATTTTGGTTTGCCACATTCATTAGCCTGAGATATCATTATTAGAAATTTGTCTCTTCACCCTCCATTTTGCTCTAGTCAGTGATCTCTCTTTAGTTGCAAAAAAGAAATCCTTTTGCATTGTGCAAAAGTCCAATGTACTACCAGACGTCTACTTCATATTTTATATCGTCCACAATTTATTCTTTCATATAAAATCATCATTTGCAGTTTTTAAGATGTAGAATTTGAGTCTCTGGGATAATGCAGGATAGGGGGTTTTCCCATTTTTTACCTTGCCAGGGATTCAGGATGGTCGTGAGTGGTATGTGTATAATATGGTATTGTCTTGACGAGGTCGCACACAGTAAAAGGGACTACCAGTAAATACCCAGGTCAGGTCAACTGTTATTTTCCTTTGGGTGCAGGAGTTCAAAACATTTGCAATCCAAGGATTAACACTAACAATGGTTGTTTTAACCAGGCATGCACATATCTCATAAGTCATATTCAGATTGGGAAGGGGGTGGTCTGCTCCACTGCACTTAATAGACGCTCTTAAGTAAGACTCAAAACACAAGAACTAATAGACAAATCAAACGATGTTGTTATGCATTTCAATGACTTGCAAATCACAGGTCTTGACACATACAAACAAAATGTGTTCTGAAATTTACTGAAATTCCCACAATTTTTATCCCGTGGTCGACAGGAATATGAAGTAGGCATTCTCCATTATTCATCACGCTTAAAGCTCAAACATTCCTGCATTCACATCATGAATGAAATTTAGTCCGTAGGCCTAATTGAGTTAACAGACCAAATATGTTCAGAGATGCATGCTTTATATATCACCAAGTCTCACTCAGAATACACAGTAGTTTAATGGTATTAGATACTCCCTCTGTCCCTTAATGTTTGTCCACTTTCTATTTTGGGTGTCCCCTTAAGTTTGTCCACTTTCCTTCAATATCAACCACATATTCTACTTTTTTACTCATATATTTATAAATCATTTATTCTCAACCACACATTTCATACCTTTTTTCTATCTTAAAAACCGTATAATTCATGCTTTGGACAAACAAATAGGGACGGAGGGAGTACTATAATTTGAGTGCAGGTGCCTACAGTTACTATAAAGCCGGGGACAATTAGTGACGTATTATGTTTCTTCCATTCTGTCAGAATTGAGCTGAGTTTGACAGCAGCAGACACCTACGCAACAATTTAAACGTGTTCTAAACTCAAAATGAACCGTCAAACTTCAAACTGAACTTGAAAATTAAATACCTCTTACCTCATCCAAACAATTAACACAGCGAATGAGTATGACTACAAAGAAACACAAAACTCATCATTCTAATTCCTATCGTAAAATCAAGCTACAGTCAAAAGAATACAGTTAGAGCCTCTATTTCCTAATATTACATCGCTGACCATCAACTTTGATAACGCATTTAAATGCAAATTCAAACATCACCAGTAGAATATAAGTAATTAATTACCAGGAGGAATGGGAAGATGGAGCAGCTCAATTATGCATTGTTGGTGAAATGGTCAACGACCTTCTTGTCTCTTCTCTCCATCGCCACATCCCACATATCGTTTCCGATGTGCTTCGGCTACAAAACAAACTAATCAATCAGAAAAACGCAGATCGGATTGAATCCGAATTGAAAAAATTAGGGTTTTACTCGGCCGTGAGCTTTCTTGTGGATGTAGTATTGAGCGTTTCCCATAACGCACAACATCCCCGCTATGATTCCCAGCGGAAGCAACGCCTCTAGCACCATCATCCCCATTCTCGATTCTCCGATTCTCTGATTCTCGACTATCCGATCTCCGACTCGACTCAGAATCGTGACTGGTCAATCAATCGAACTCGTCTCTCCCTAGCGAGCTTCAATTGGGCCGCAATTGACCCAGTTATCATTTCAATTGGGCCGAAATTGACCCGATTATCATTCAATTGGCCCGGAATTGACAAACAGTATTTATTTTGCTGTTTTTCTAGACACTAAAAAAAAAAACAATGATCACACGTGTGGTTCTGCTGGATTTTCTCTCGACCTCATTTCTGATCTTCATGACACAACTCCATTTTCAACTCTCGTTCTCTGACTTCTGCATTTGTTAAACCGGAGATTCTGTGGTTTTATGAATTAAACGGTGCTGCTATAGCTTTTTTTGCTACCTTTTCCGGACAAAAACCTGAAACTGGATGACCAAGTGTTCTCATTTCTTGCTCTTTTTTCGGGTTTTTTGTTAAGAATATTTTAGTTAATGTATATAAGTTTTTGTACTGCATCATTGTTTTTCTAGGTTTTGCTTGTGGATTTGCTTATGAATCCGGAGGCCTGATGGGTCAATGTGTATCCAAGGTTAGTCGATAAGAAACAAATATAAATGGATGTAATGTAAATGTTGTTTATTCAAGCAGCTTTCAAATTCTATCTTGGCAACAGCTTCTTACATTTTTTTATACCTGTGAAACTTGTAGCATCCAACAAAAGGAGATACAATTGAGCAAGAGGTTGATTTAGCAGGAGGTAATGTAGAGCTCATCACAGATAAAGATGAATGGGACAAGAAGCTAGACGAGGCTAAAAGAGACGGTCGAATAGTAAGAGTTTTTCGAGTTTTTACCTGACATCTCGATATCTTCGACACTTAATCATAAATCTGGAGTTTTTGATGATTTATTTGGGTAACTGGTCGACTTGGCAGGTGATTGCAAATTTTAGTGCTGTGTGGTGCAGCCCTTGCGAAAATATTGTGCCATTCTATTGCAGCCTTTCTGTAAAGTACCCATATATGATGTTCCTCACCGTTGATGTCGACGAGCTATCTGTAAGCAAATATTGATCAAATTCAGGCCTGTCAAGCTGTTATAAAAATCCATATAGTTCGTGATGTCAGCGTGCAGTCTGATGAAATGTTTATTTCCAGGAATTTAGTTCTTCGATGGATATTAAGGCCACCCCAACATTCCTTATATTAAAAGATGGAGAGCTGATTCACAAGCTTGTTGGTGCTAACAAGACTGAGCTACAGAGAAAGATTGATTCTCTGGTAACATCCTCCCCTCTACGACAACTATAGGTGCAGAAGTTGTTACTTGTTACGCACGGTATGTCCAGGTCCAAGAATTTCTTCCTTTTCCGGTATACTCTTTTAATCAAGCGAGCCCCATAAAATAGGCAACTTGGTATTTGCAATGGCTCCATGGTATGATGCCATTTTCTCCATGAAAATTACTTTTTGCATCCCACTAAATAGGCAACCTGTATCATCAGCTCCTGCAAAAGTATGAGAAATTGATACTTGTAGGTAATATTTACATGACGCTTGGTATAATGAAATTCAAACTTTTTTCTGAATTTGGTGACAAATATTTTCTAAGGTCAGTTAGGAAAAGAGTTTGAAACTGTGAATACAATTGCAATATAAAATATGCAAAATGTTGCGTTCATTTATGGACTAACCATCTCAGTTAGATGTCATGATGACCTTGTTAAGCTTAGCTTTGACAAAACTGTTGCAGCTTGATCGCCACCCAACAAAAAGTAAGGATGCCTGAGTGCTGCAGCAGCAGACAATCGCCCTCTTCTTAGATACCCTCTTTCTGAAATAAGTTTTGTTGCAAGATCCCAACCTCTACCCGAGTCCAAATCTAGGATTGTAAGATTAGGCCTTGACCGAGTCGATTCCCTCCATTTATTCAGGTCATATTTTGCAGATTTCAGTTCAGAGTTGAAGTTCTTCAGCCCTGCTGATGACCTCAATGATGGTACAGCCATTTGCATTAATATAATCCCAGCGGAATACATATCAAATAGATCTGGACTGTTTAGCTGCGAACACAATAAATTTACCACACCTGAAATTGAGCCAAAATAATCTAACTGAATTAGTAAAAAATGAAACCATTTCAACCTGCCACAATATGGGAGAAAGGAGAGCAGCAATAGGCTCAGGAGGTGGGGCTGGTGTCTCTTCCGGAAGCACGTAGAGTTCAGGCGGACAATAGTCAGGATCAAGAAGGCCACGATTTGGTACATAGTTCTTTCCAATACGAAGGTCTGTCGCAGCTCCAAAGTCTATTAGCTTTATCTGTCCTTTCTTAGTTACAACCAAATTTGATGGCTTCACATCTCTGTGTACAATGCCATTGTCGTGAATCTTCTTTAATGAAGTAATGATCTGACGTAATATTTGCTTGATGATCAATGCATTTCGTTGAATGGGTTGTAGCCCTTGTAGTACACGACCAAACATGAGAGACTCCAAGTTGAGTGGGAAGTTGCGCTCTTTCATATAGTCTGCAAGGTCTTGATCACCCTACAATACAAACTAAATATATCAAGAGTATAAAAAAGATAACCACAAGTGTGTAAAATGAAAAACAGTTATCTCAAGTACCTCGAATTTCCAAACAAGCCACTTCCCACCCTTAACAAACTGTGAGCTAGTCTTGTCTGCGATAAAACTTCCAAGAAACTCTGCACAAGTTTCTGGCGCAGCTCGAGATAACCTGTAGTTGAACCATTCCTCAAAATCACCACATTCTTCAGCTCCTTGAACTCCAACCTTCACCTGTTTTCCAACTCAAAAAGTACTGCTAGTCACTTGGCATGTTTTTCATGTAAACAACATTTTCTAAGGAGCATTGCTCATTTTTCGAGATACCTTTTTGAGAATAACCCTGTCCTTAAAATCCCTATCCAATCTTAATCCTTTACCCTTACCGATCTTCTGCACCTTCTCTTCAACACTCATATTCTTCGGCACAATTGCACCGGAATAAACTATTCCAAAAGACCCTTCACCAAGAACCTCACCAATCACAAAGTCCTTCATCTGCAGCCTCCTCTTCCCTGTCAAGCCATCAATACCAATTTGCAAAGGAGCAAGCAAATAAGCATCAATAGCACCAAGCAGCACTCCAGGTCTAGCAGTCAAGTAAGTCCATAGCAGAGTTGCAAAAGCGAGAATGCCCCATTTCTCCCCATCAGGTAACCCATCAGTAAAGATTTGAAATTGGGAAAGGCCAGCTTGGAAAGCCGGTGAGGTGAGCAGGGTTTGATCAATATGTGTGAGATTGGTGATGATGTCTGGTTGAAGAGTGGTGGCATTGCAGCTGGTGGTCTTGTTGGGAGGAGGGGTTGGGAGAGTGAGGAAGTGACTTTGGGAGAGTTTGTGTTGAGGTTTGGGATTGAAGTGGTGATGGAAGCATGTGGCGGTGGATGAAGAAGAAGTTGAGGAATGTAGAGAAGCCATTGATGAGATGAAAGATTGGTGCAAAGAAGAGATGCTACCTAAAGATGAAGCTGAAAAAGAAAAGAGATGTCAGCAGAGATTGAAGTTTGGCCGCGTGTCAATCCGAGGTTTAGTTATCCATTTTTAACCAGAGGATGTGTGGAGAACATCCTGGCCAAGTTTCAACTTCCAGATCACTCACAATACAAACTAATTACTAAACACTAATCACACTTAATCAAAATTAATGCATATATATTGGTAATATTATGTTCAGAGTTCAGACCATACAAAGCATTTAAGGGTCGAGTAGAAAGAAAGCCACAAACAAGTGCCAAAGCTGAGAAGCTGCCCACACACAGACAGTTTGATACCAAACATAGTGGAGAATAAGGTAACATTGTTTTATAATTGACTTTCAGGAACAGAGATCTTCTTGGTAGGAATGGAGGGGATCTATAGAGCTGCAGTCTCCCTTTGAAGGAAAGAGCCAGCAGGCTTGACATAGGTGAACCCAACAAAGGGATTCTCTTTCGGGCTGGCTACTGGGGAGTCCAGGAGTGGCATATCTGTCCACTTTTTCTCAAAATTAGCAATGCATTGCTGTCCAGACACCTCTGGGATAAAACTAGGCTGGATTTGTCGTGCTTCCAGTTTCTTCCAGTTGATTTGCTTGAACCATTTGTGATTTTTTATCTCGTCGCTTCCTGTTGGTCCACTCCCCAACCGCTTGCTAGCATCTTTGTTCAGCAACTACAAGCAACATACAAAAATAAAACTCTATCTTGATTTGTATTATTAATCATTTCATCAAAGCTTCAAAAACTTGTCTCATAATTAAATTTTAATAGTCTTCATCCAACAAAGGTGTCACTTGAAATTATACTTACCCCTTTAAGCAGAGAATGTGCTTCGCCAGTCAGAAAAGTAGGGAGCTTAATCTTTTCTTTAACTATTCGTTGCTGGATTTTATTTCGATTTCCAAGAAAAGGTGGCTGTATGGACAAAGAAGAAAACAAATATCAACTACGGCAAACAAAAACAAAAAATCAAGTTTATATTATGCTACTGCTATCAATGCTCAGAACGTAAGGCCTTCTAGATGTTTGAACATTTGAAGCACCAGTGATTCACAGCTGAAGTTTCATTCCCTAATCTAAAAACTAAGAATTAACAGATACACAATCCCTAAATTCAAAGGTGATACAAATCAGTTAAGTAAGCTGACCTTCCCAGTGAGCATCTCAAATAGCAGAATCCCCACGCTCCACCAGTCAGCAGAGTTGTCATGACCTTTCCCCTGAACAATTTCGGGAGCCATATACTCAGTTGTCCCACACATTGAATTAGACCGTGTATTTTCGTCAAATTGCTTCGCCAAGCCAAAGTCAGTCAACATGGCCTGTAGCAAGATAAACAAAAAAATCGGCATTAAATTTTTATTCTTCCAACATCATTGAAAAGGGAAGGAAAAAAGACAGACAGATGGGCTTACATGACCATCTGCATCCAGTAAAATGTTTTCAGGTTTCAAATCTCTATGCATAATTCCATTGGCATGAAGGTGAGATACGGCTGACACAATTTCAGCAGCATAAATTCGTGCAAGATCCTCCCTGAAAAATCATTATCATAACACAAGCATTGCTACGCAATTGACAAGAACCAAAGAATGTGAAATTAGGTATACCTAAAAAGGCCTTGATGATAGAGCTGGAAAAATAGGTGGCCACCATTCACAAAATCAAGCACCAGGTAGAGTCTGTATTTTGTCTGCAAACAATAAAAATAGGAAAAGGTTATTCAAATGCCTTTACTGTTACTACCATGAAAATAAGACAATCCACACAGTTCAAGTTTTAGAAGTACTTGGAATGAGTATCTCAGCTGGACAATGAAGGGGTGGTCAATTTTGGTCAAGATATCCCTTTCAGCTTTCATATATGCAGCATGGTTCTTTTCCACAATCCTATCTTTACGCATCACTTTCATTGCATATATATCAGATGTTCCCTTCTTCCTGACTTGATAAACTCTCCCAAAAGCACCCTGCCCTACTATCTTTAGAACTTCAAAGTCATCAAGATTAACACCCACAGCCTTGACAGATTCTGATCAAATTCATACTCCCCCTTATCACGATCCTCATCAGATGTATCAATGATGTCTTCATATTTCTCCTCAGAAATGCCATCATTGAGATCCAATGAAATTTGGGTCTCATGCAGAGTTAGCTTATTCAGCTTAAGCGAATGACTAAGGCTGTTGGATGGGCCCACCAGAGAATGTGAGCGGTTGAAGACTACAGCAGGCTCCTCATCAGCAAACGAAAAAGTGTTGTTCAGTCCCCTTGGACTAAGTTCCTCGAGTGTCTGAACTGGAACAGGTCCAAACACATCAGAAAAATCAAGCTCAAGATGATCTGTGGTGACAGCATCAGGCGCATGCACAGAAAACAAGTACTGTCTCTGCAGCGATATGGGCGCGCTTGTTTTGTTAAGAGAAGAAACCATGATGAAGCGAAACAGAAAGTGTGCAGACGCCTGATTTCCTAATAAATTACAGTAGCAAACTCTCTCCACAAGTTCCAAATCCGTGAGTTGCTGAAGGACTTCGACAAATGGCTTTGATCAAGGAGAAGTTAACAGTTGCAATCAGGGTTCCAAGAAACTTTGGAAGTACGCAGATCAAGATCGAGAGGAAGGAGACGTTCTTGTTTCCCGAAGCACAGGAAACACTAAATGCACCAGTGGTTTTTGTATTCATGAAGAACTGGTTGTCAAATCTGTTCATAGATGAAAGTCACCAAAAAATTTATCAGTCGTTCGTACCGATCCAACTAAACATTAAAAGCTAAATTAAAACACATAAGCTTATTAAAGACAAACAAAACAACAAACATTCACCATGATTTAACACAAGATCTGTAGTAAAATATCAGAATCTAAACAATGACCTTGTGACCAAAAGGTGCAATCTTTTTACGCAAAATCCGAATTTGAATGCAAGCAAACTCAATCAATGCATCAGAAAACATTAGAAACAATTTTCTTCTATAAATCTCAACTCAGATATGGTTTAACCTAGATTCAAACAGATCCAACACAATTCCAATACAATCAATATCAACAACAGACTCTAATCACCGATCTATTCAAAACCCTGAAACAAAATTGAGACCGCTGCATACCCAAATAGCGAAAACGTTCCTAAATTGCAAATCGATGAAAGTAAGTGTACAAAACGAATTGAAACGGATCGACTGAAGAGCGCGAGAGATTTTAAGAGGAAAGCTTACTCACCGGAGATTGAATATCGGAAGGATTGTAACGAGAGGAGTTTTCCGTGCGATATTCGTTTTCTGAATCGAAGCAAATTACTTATTGAATAAGCGGCGTAGAGGAGTTTCCTAAAACAGGCCGTATTGAAAGATGAGTCAGTCGGGCACGTGTCGATATGTGATTGGATTAGATCTTACGCGGCTATGAATTGAGATTCCCATTACGCCACGCGTTCCTTTCTACAAAACGATGCCGTTTGTTATTGTTGATTGTGGCCCGTTTTCTAAAAATAGAATGTTAAATTAAATTTTAGAGACCCGGTACAAATATTTGTGAGATAGAAAGATAAAATGTCAAGATTTGATTAGGAAAATTCGACGGCTGAGTTTAAATTATTTTTTTATCATTTGACGATTGAATTTACAAAATACACGAGCGTTTGAAGTTGACTATTATTTTAAGTTCAAATCTCAGCTGTTAAATTATTAAAACCAACAAATCGCGATCGTATCTTGTATTATTACAAATATATGTTTATTCCTTATTCTCTATTAGATAATGTTTAAAGATAGATGCCCAACAATAGTAAGACTGTAAATATGAATCATTGATAAATGGTAATCTACGGATGGAATGTAAATGAAATTGTCAAATACACCTTATTTTCCCCAAAAATTTAACTATTAATAAAAATTATTATATATTTTAATCGTCGAATTAATTTAAATCAATGACTGAATCAAAACTTGTATCCCTTGCAAAATCTGTTATTTCCTTCAATTTTAATATTCAGATGCATGTAACACTTTCTCAAACTATTTATCAATATGAACATATTTGGTTTCTAGTCCAAACTTTCAAGACATTTCTAAATGAATAAATCTCATTTGCAACATGCAATATGCTTAAATATGACTGACGAAATTCTTTAAGGAAGCATTTGATTCAATCTTGAATAATCAATGCATAACATAGTGTTCAATTTTTTATTAACAAAATTTTATCGTCAACTCCTCCTCTCTTATTTTTTCATCAGCTTTCACCTCTTCTCTTTAGCTTCATCCGGCTGCCGCTTCTCCGGGGTAGAGAAAGAGAGATCAACTCCGAGGAGATTAAATTCATGACTTTTCCTCCTTTCAATTTTCGAATCCCTCCTACATCGTCGTCACCGTTATCCGACCACATGCATGTGGCTAATCAGCTTCATCTCCGCCTCCTCTTGTCTTCATAGTCACATGCATGTGCTGGATTGTCCTTGATCAGCCTTGTTTTGTTTGTAAATAATGTGTATGATGTTTTGCATGTTTTAATATCTATTTTCTTCTTTTGTGTTTGCCGGTTTGCTTATAATGCAGCTTTCGACTCTGAATAAGACTTTGTCTAGTCACTGAAGATCTATGGATCTAGACGTCATGCTTGGCGCTTTGTGGTTTCGATGGTGATGGTGCCGATAGTGGCCTGAGCGCAGTGGCGGAACCAGGACGAAATATTCGCCGGGGCTCAAAAGCTTAGGACGGAGGACAGAATATTCGCCGGGGCTCAAATAATTTTTTTAGGGGGGGCTCAAATAAATTTTTTAACTGGGGCTCTAATAATTTTTTCAGCCGGGGCTCAAATAATTACTTTACCCGGGGCTCCAAATCAAATTATGATAAATTATACCTGGTAAAAAAAAAAAATTTTTTTTCCTCGCCGGGGCTCCAGCCCCCTCCGCCCCCCTAGTTCCGCCACTGCCTGAGCGATTAATTGTTGATTAATGAGACGACCAAACATGGAGATGTGTCTCAAAGCTTTGAACCATCGTTTACGTTTCACTTTAATATCATGTCAAGATGTACTCTTTTTCATGATTAAATGAAATGTAACCACTCTTGATCAAAAAAAACTTTTATTAACAAAAATACTTTGAATACGATTAGAAAAACATTCAGATCCATTTAGCTGATTCTTTGTCCCACTCCAAATCCTAAATCCAATCTCAGCCATTCATATCATGCGCTCCCTCCCCTGGCAACATCAACGGCTACGATCTCATTATCATTAACATAGCCGTTGGGTTGTCTACCCCATATTTCAAAATCTCAAAAAATCCCCATCTTTTCCCTCCCAATTTATTGATCTGATAAATCTTTATTTATACATGTTTTACAAAGAATTTATTGTCATCAAAGAATTGAGTGCCACCCAAACAGACATAGTTTCCATCTCCTTCTAAGATTTCACTCAACGAAAATGTTGGCGGTCCGAAATCCGTTTGCAGGAGGATCTAATGATATTCTGCCAAAGTCGACACGGAGGCCACTCCAGCCAAGAAACTCAAATGTACTTAAATCCACTGTGGCAAAGCTCAAATCAGCAATCAAGCGAGATGACGCTTTAAAACCGGAAACTTCAGTTAAAGACCTTGTGATTAAAGACAAGCCTAAAGCCAGCGAAGAAATGGGCGAAAGGGACTGGAATAAAGAAAACATTCCAGTGATGATTGAGGGTTTGGATTTGTCACTTGGTGCTGAGCTGATTGAGATGAGGGAGAGGGTGGAGAGGCTGAAGTTGGATAAGGAGGAGACTGAGAAGAGATTGAAAGAGAAAGATAATGTGTTTGATTCATGGATGGAGAATATAAACCGGCAAGGCGAAGATCAAAGAAAACTGGAGGTTGAGATGGACAGCATTTTCAGAACCAACGAAATGCGAGCTCTGACGGTAAACTAGTTAAAAAGTTTTCAGCTTGTGAAAATATAAGCAAGCATTGTTGAGATGGACATTTGATAACACATATATGTACATTTTTTGTAGAGGATTTCTCCGGTGAGGTCACTCCGGGAAAAAGCAGCCCTGCCAGCGGTACGTAAGCGGGTAATTGTGTTACTTTTGAATATGGATTTGTGATTGATGAGTTATTTTGTGTGTGCTAGATTTTGAAGTGGAGTGAAGATGATATGGAGGAATCAGTTGGGGAGAATTCTAATGGGAGTTCTGATAGATGAATGGCCGGATACTTTGCAGCTGATTTAGAATTGAATCCAGTTTCTACTGAAACAAGATGTTAGAAATGCTTTAAAGTTGTGTAGTGTTATGTTGTTTTGATAGATCAGTATGCAATTTGCTTGCTGGAATCACTTGCTCAAATAATTAATGTTTTTTCTACATACAAACAATTAATGTTTATCGATTACTCATGAATCAGTTCTGGCATGGCTTTTTCAAATGTAGATGGTAGTGTGAGTCTGTGAGACACATAATTTTTCATAAGACTACGAATGTGAAAATAATGAGAATAATATTCTTTTATATAAACAGATAAGATGATTTCGTACGGCTTGTGTTGATTTGTTTTATATTGGAGGAATACTTTTTGTCACAAATGATAGAATTTACAGTTATGACTTTAACATATTAAATTAAGTTGTGAAAGTAATTATTTTTCAAAATATACAGACCAAAATTGATTTTATTACTCTTCATAAAGTCTGTAAAAATAGCTCAATCAATTACTACAAGTGCTGCTCGACCCGACCCGACCCGACCCGCCCGTTTGTCGACGTGGCATCATCGATCGGTCGCGTCAATCTGTCTTTCCATATCCAATCTCAAACACTTTTCTCACCTTCTTGATCCAAACCCTAATTTCAACACCTATCTTTTAGCCCCTTTCCTGTAATTAATAATCACGATCGCCATCGTAATCGCGGTGTTTAGTGTAATTTTCCGAATCTTCATTTTCCGATGCGGCTTTTGGCGGTCGCAATTTCAGATACCGTATCGTCTCGCTAGTGTAATCGATCGATTCAGTGTTAGGAGTTTCTGCTTGCGTGCTGCTGATCTTAGTTTGGTAACTGATCGATTCGCTTTTTTCATTTTGTTTGGTTGAATTTGCTTCGTTTTTGTTGCTTGTTATCTTTGGTTTCTATGTTTGGTAATTTTTCCCTTACTGCTAGAGTTGCCTAGTTTTCTTATACTGTCGGGTTTTGGAGTTTTATAGGGACTGGTTTTTAGCTGTAATTTTGGATAATATGGCCATATTTGTGGTAGCTAATAGCTATGAGCCTATCCGATTTTGATTCAACAGTTGATCTGGATTTAATTAGGAATTAGGTACCACGTGTGTGAATTCAAGAGAGGTGGTGAGAAACCACTTAAAAGGATAATACCTATGTGCACTTAAGTTTCCGTGAATGTGAGTTTTTATGATATATTTCCTGATGTATGAATGGAGCTTTATTTATGAGTTCAGGTGTGCAGCAATATTTAAACTCGCATAAGCGAATTCTTCATCTGGAGTACGTTTGCGCATTGGATCTTAGGTTTGCCACTCCTCGACAACATCTTTCTCTCATTTGGAGGAGACCACCAATTATTTCATCTGAAATTGAGGAGGAAGACGATTTTGTAAGTTGTCTTCCCTCCGAGGACCGCCCAATTCATTTAGCAAAGGGAAAAAGTTTTTTTCGGCTGAAGCTCGATTATTTCCACAGCATTCGTTGGGATGCCCTGCGCAAGAAAGGAGGCGTATGGTATCGTGGGGTGGCGCAATGGATCTGAAAGAGAATTCAAACATTGAGCTATCTCAACCCCCTTCTCATACTCTGGGGACATCGCGTAGATCTCATAGAAGCCGCTGTCAAAGTGACCAGTTTGAAGATAATTTGTCTCATGATGATAATCCGAGGCTGATCTTCATTAATGATCCCAAAAGAACAAATGATAAGTATGAATTCACTGGCAACGAAATATGCACTAGCAAGTATACGCTGATAACATTCTTGCCTAAGAATCTGTTCATTCAATTCCGCCGGGTTGCCTACCTTTATTTCCTTGTTATTGTTGTTCTTAACCAGCTTCCTCCTCTAGCAGTGTTTGGTAGGACTGTGTCCCTCTTTCCCCTCCTCTTTGTCCTTTGTGTCACAGCTGTCAAGGATGGTTATGAGGATTGGAGGAGGCATAGATCAGACAGTAAAGAGAACAACCGTGAAGCATTGGTTCTTACAGTGGAAATTTCCAGAAGAAGAAATGGAAAAATATACAGGTTGGTGAGATTCTGAAAATATATTCCGATGATTCAATTCCATGCGACATGGTTTTGCTTGGGAGTAGTGATCCTGGTGGGATTGCTTACATCCAGACAATGAATCTGGATGGTGAGTCAAACTTGAAAACCAGATACGCTAGACAGGAAACTGCTTCAGAAGAATTTGAAGGTGACTCATTGTACGGGATTATCAGATGCGAGCAGCCAAACAGGAATATTTATGAGTTTACTGCTAATATGGAGTTCAAAGGACATACATTTGCACTTAGCCAACTGAACACTATCTTGCGGGCTGCCAGTTAAAAAATACAGAATGGATTATTGGTGTTGTAGTCTATGCTGGGCAAGAAACAAAAGCAATGATGAATAGTGCTGCTTCCCCATCAAAAAGAAGCAGACTAGAAGGTTACATGAATAGAGAAACCTTGTGGCTGTCTGTTTTCCTGCTTGTTATGTGTTTGACAGTAGCTCTTGGAATGTGCTTATGGCTTAAGCGCCATGAGGAGCAGCTTGATACATTACCATATTATAGAAGGATATATTTTAAAGGTGATAGGAAGCTCTACAAATATTATGGAATTCCCATGGAGACACTTTTCTCTTTTCTGAGCTCTATCATAGTCTTTCAGATTATGATACCTATTTCTCTTTATATCACGATGGAGTTGGTTCGGTTGGGACAATCATACTTTATGATTGGGGACAATTACATGTATGACGGCAGCAGTGACTCACGATTTCAGTGTAGATCGTTAAATATAAATGAGGATTTGGGTCAAATACGTTATGTCTTTTCAGACAAAACGGGGACGCTTACTGAAAACAAAATGGAATTCCGCAGAGCTAGTGTGTATGGGAAAAATTATGGATGTCTCTTGCCAACAGTTGAATCAAATGGGCCAGGTATGCTGCATGTGTTTTTTTAATATCTTAATAGCTGTTATGGTTTGTACTGAATTGTTTTTAATTCACCTTGTGCCACACCTTTGTGATTGAATTGTCAAATTTTGTCCGCTGTTGCTGATTCTTACTTATTTATGATTTGTATTAGTATTATAGATATGGCAATTGGTTAATTAATGTATACTGTCTGCTGACTTGATTGAGCTCTTTCGTAATGTCAATTTTTCAAAGAGGTAAACTATAGAAAACCACCACTATAATACTCCCATTTTCACAGACCACCGTGACAAATAAACTTCACAGTTCACATTTAACCAACTATATACTCCAAATATTATCTTCCAACTACCCAACACAATTCCATCAACATTTCATGAAGAACTTATAAATTTAATTTTATAAAATTTTCTTAAAGTTTAAAATTTTGTTTACGTTTCTGGTTTATTCATTCCGTTTAACTTTTCCATCTTGTAATTTGTTTTTCATTTTTCATAATTTTTTGCATTTCCTAATTTTACATGAAAAATTAGTGTTTAACAGAAACGTAATGAAATTGTAACGGCAGTTGAATAATAACATTTTACATAATAGACGTGGTTATATGAAAATTTTATATATAATGGTGGTTCTGTGAGAACGATCTTATTATTATAGTGGTGGTCTTCATCAGTCAACTATTTTCCAATCATTTTGAGGCCAGGCTTTGACAATTTTAACTTCTGTTTGCAGATATATCGACCTAAATTTAAGAATTATTGATATTTACTTTTATGAATATCATTCTGATGCAAATTCCAAACAAATGCTTGTAGGACAGTATATTAAATATGCCTTGTTTCTATTGTTATTATTAAGGCAAAGCCATGATCGTATGAGATCTCTTCAAAAGGTTATAAGGTTGTAAAAGAATTCTCATTTCTTGTCTCATGTCATACTTTTGTTTGTACCAATATTATCTATGTTGACCTGACAACAATGTTGTGTTGTGTGATTGCAGTTGAACTCACACCACATAAGGGTAACAGGAAATGGAGGCTCAACTCTGAAATCGCAAGAGATAAAAATTTAATGTCATTGTTGCATACAAATGTTAGTGGGGATGAAAATTTTGCTGCTCATGAGTTCTTCCTCGCACTTGCTTCATGTAATACTGTAATACCAATCTTTTCGTCATGTCCATCATCCAGTACAGTGGATCAAGTTGACGACATCATTTATCAGGGTGAATCTCCAGATGAACAATCTCTTGTTTCTGCAGCAGCCACATATGGATACACACTGTGTGAACGTACATCTGGTCATATTGTGATTGAGATCAATGGTGAGCGACAGAGGTAAGCAGATCTTGATCTACATTCAACAAATGAAGTAGGGTATTTCAAAAACCTTTGGACACTTTGAAGAAATGATCAAATTACCGAGTTGTGTAGGCATTACGAATTGTCTCTCATGTTTTATGTTTGCGTCTTCGCTTGAGATGTCAATTAATTTTAAGTTCTAACCTTGGGAATCATTGCACAGGCTGGATGTATTGGGTATGCATGAGTTTGACAGTGTTCGTAAGAGAATGTCTGTTGTAGTCAAATTACCTAATGGTACTATCAAGGTGTTCGTGAAAGGTGCTGATACTTCCATGCTTAGCATTTTGGCTGTGAAATCTGAATGGAATAATCACACCATGCATGAGACACAAAGCCACTTGTTGGAGTATTCCTCACAAGGTTTAAGGACACTTGTTATCGGTTCCAGGGATCTCAGTGAAGCAGAGTTTTACGAGTGGCAGAATTGCTATGAAGATGCAAGCACTTCACTGAGTGACAGATCTATGAAACTCCGTCACGCAGCGTCTCTAGTAGAGAATAGTTTAACACTTCTCGGGGCCACTGGAATCGAAGATAAGCTTCAAGAAGGGGTACCAGAAGCTATTGAATCCCTTCGACAAGCTGGAATCAAAGTCTGGGTTCTAACTGGAGATAAGCAAGAGACAGCTATATCCATTGGGTTGTCTTGCAAACTCATAACAGCAGACATGCAGCAGATAATCATTAATGGCAATTCGGAGAAAGAATGCAGGCACCTCTTAACGGAATATATGGCTAAATATGGGGTGAAATCATCAAAATACAAGTACACTGGCTCAGAATTTGGAGACAATAAAGAAATAGAGCATCCCGAGGTTTCTCAACGAACCAAGTCTGCCATGGGTGTTGGAGGGCAACCTGGAAAGGAAGGAATGTGTCATTCATTGGCACTTGTGATTGATGGAAACAGTTTGGTATATGTTTTGGGGAAAGATCTCGAGTCGCAGGTGTGTCCATCACTTAGTTCTATATAAGGAAAGTTAGTTTATGTGAAGCCTTTCACTTCCTGATTTGAAATGTTATAGGTTATATGATTGTCAATGTACAGTAATTTGATGATATCCTTGGCCTTGCATTCTTGGATTACGTTTTCCTTGAACACGTAAAATGATGATTATATTCCTTTTTCCTTGCAGTTGTTTGATCTTGCAACTGCATGTAGGGTTGTGCTATGTTGTCGTGTTGCTCCACTTCAAAAGGCTGGAATTGTAGATTTGGTCAAGAGCCGCACTGATGATATGACGCTAGCAATTGGTGACGGTTAGTTGTTGGTTTTGTTTTGGTGTAAATTCTCAAGCTTGTCAAGAGTATTCCCCACATATGATTTCTCATTTAAGTGTTGAGTTAATCGACTACTCTTAATCTTCTGGATACAAATCACTTTTTTATTTTTTATTTGTTAGGAGCCAATGACGTATCAATGATCCAAACGGCGGATGTTGGTGTTGGAATCTGTGGCCAAGAAGGACGTCAGGCTGTTATGGCATCTGATTTCGCTATGGGGCAATTTAGGTTTCTAAAAAGATTACTCCTAGTGCATGGCCACTGGAACTACCAGCGCGTTGGCTATTTGGTTTTATACAACTTCTATCGTAATGCAGTCTTTGTAATGATGTTGTTCTGGTACTTCTCAGTTCTTTTCCAACATCTTTTCTGTTTAATTGATTCTAATTTGGTTTGCCATCTAAGAATTCTCTCCTTTATCTTAGTATGGGCTCGTTACTTTGTTTGGTATTCTTCCATCTTTAATTTAATAGTGTAGGAAGGTTCCAGTTATTCTCAAATATGATGATAAAAACATACATGATAATTTCTGATTTCGTCTAAATTTTGTTGTCTTTTCAGGTATATACTGTACTCAGCCTTTTCAACAACCTCTGCCATTACAGACTGGAGCAGTGTTTTTTACTCAGTCATATATACTTCAGTTCCAACCATTGTTGTTGGCATTCTGGACAAAGACTTAAGTGACAAGACCCTACTTCAGTATCCAAAACTATATTGTGCAGGATATAGGCACGAGAGCTACAATTTGAAGCTGTTCTGGTTGACTATGATGGATACATTTTGGCAGAGCCTTGTACTCTTCTTTATCCCATTATCTATTTACAGAAACAGTTCAATTGATATTTGGAGCATCGGCAGTTTGTGGACCATTGCAGTAGTTTTTCTAGTGAATATACACCTCGCAATGGACATCCGACGATGGTTATTATTGACTCACCTTGCAGTCTGGGGATCATATTGATCACATATGCTTGTGTAGTGGCATTGGATTGTATACCAAGTTTTCCAAACTATTGGTTAGTTTTCTTGTCACTTTGTTTTTAATCTTCAAAGTGTTCATTTCTCATGGATTTCTTGTTTTGCTTTTGTCAGGACAATATTTCACTTGATGGGATCACCGACGTATTGGATAACCATTCTTCTTATAATTGTAGTAGCATTACTCCCTCGGTTAATAATCAAAGTATTGCACCAGACATTTTGGCCTTCGGATATCCAGATAGCCAGAGAAGCTGAGATTCTAAAGAAAAGAGATGATTTTTTGGGTAGCAGGGAAGATCAAGATCCCGCCTAAGTTCTCACATACCACTATGAACTGTCTCTGTGGCTGTTTGTGCCAAACTTATCAGTAAGTCATTCAAAATTTGTGTATGCCTGGTAATTAGTTAAATACATAATAGGAACCGACTGGCTCATATGGGCGCAGAAAGTTTGCACATTTACTGTGTGCCAGTCGTGAGTAGGATATGAATGAATGTCATGAAAAATCAATGCTGGCACTTGGTTTCATTATATCTTGATCAGAAACCAAGGAAAAACAAAGCTTCTCTACATCTACACGATCTCTCAATTATATTCATGTATGTGTTATGGTTTCAGACAAGCTTGGATACATGAATGGGGACAGACATGCAAAGATCAGTCACTGTGGGATAGTTGGAGCCTTGGAGGTGGCGGTACTGTCAGCAACATATAGAGTATTGATCTCTAAAAACCTGCATCATCTGAAAGTACACTTGTAAATAACTGGACATAAGCTTATACGTGAATGCATTACTGTTTCTGGCCACTTGCAGAGTTTGCCATGCTACAAAAGGAAATACCAAGTTAATTTGGGCTCAGTGCACTCTGATCCAAGTATTAACCCCTCATCTATACAATCATACTCTCTCCGTCCCATTATTAATGTCCCATTTTCTTTTTGGTGTCCCAAAATCATCTTCTCATTTCTAAATCTTACCATAAATGAACATATCTTCTTTAGTTTTCCACCACATATTTTTCCTCTTTCTTCATTTTTCACCACTTATTATCTATCAAATCATTTTTTTTCTCTTTCCTTACCACACAACTATCTTGTTTAATTATTTTTTCTTTCATTCCTTAAAAACCGTGCAAAGAACCAAATGAGACATAAATTATGGGACGGAGGGAGTAGTAAAGAAGGAAAGAAATTATTGTAATATCCCTTTTAGCATAACTGCTTATGCAATACTTGAGATGGATGCTATCCCATAATTGCTATGATAACTCAGGTCAACAAAACATGTATTGGCGTAATTATTTTCTCTAATATAGAGGGTGTAAATATAGAGGTAAAAAAGTTTATGTTCCTTTAGCTATTTTATATTCCTCTTTCATACTTTTTATCTCACTCATATGGTACCTCTATGTTCTTTTAGCTACCTTATGTTGAATACTCCGTATTATACACATCTGACTTCAAAAGGAGGCAAGATAAGAGCAATTTTCTAAACATCTAGGTATTAAACCACTTGTATGTATGCATCAAGACTTCTCAGTAAACACAACAAAGCCAAAAGAAAGACCCTAGCTGCAAAAGCATCAAATCAACCAGGGTCTGTCCTGAGGGAGACACGAATAAGAACAGCTACAAGCCAAGACTGTCCAGGTTCTGTCTGGATTCATTCAAAGTCTTCAACTATTTACTCTATATCAATCTAATGTATAAACCAAGAGAAAAACTGACCTCAACCTCACCAAAATTTATCTTGTATATAAATTCCATACTCATCAGTTTCGGATAAGCTCCAGAACGCTCCCTGCATTACATCCAAAGTCCAAATCAATATCACAAACCCTTTAAATCTAGACTTAATCTAACTCATTGATGATGATTCAGTAATTCTAATCCTGCAAACGTGGAAGCATATCTCATAAACCACATCCATGACTTAATCTAATAGCAAACAAATCAATCAATAAACGAAAGACGTGCCAACCACATCGATAATACTCCGACCTAACAAACCCTACAACTCATAATCCATTCAATTTCAACAATACTTCAAAAATTGAACAGTTCACCTGAAAATGAGTAGAAGAACCTTCACGATGACGTCACTTCCGTCTCCAGTTCCGACCGGTAAAGGACTAAGATCCTCCGCAATCAACGACGAAATACTCTCAGATTTCCTCACCGCATCGGTACATATCCCTGACCTGAAACTTCCGGCATCCTTTCAAATCACGGCATATACTCATATCGCCGGTCGATTACCGATCGATTGTTTCCGGTGACTTCGACGCGATAGATAGTGTTAAGAGATCTGCTTCTGAGTTCGGATTATTTTAGTTAGCGGACATGGCGTGACGACGGAGGATGCGGAAGCAGTCGGCGGCGATGATCGGAGAGATTGGAAGCGTCTAGAAGCAGAAGAAGAAGGGTTTGATTTCTGTTGGGCGGGAGACGAAGATGAAGAAGAAGGATCCGAAATCAATTCGGATTTGGATCCGAATCTCAGCTACCCAACAATGACCTTTAGCAACGAAGAGTATGTCGATTCCACTTATACGACATCGTTTCATAGGTTTTGTTATTGGGTTTGCATACTCGTACCTTAAATTATGAAAATGTATAAACTGTTTAGTAGAGTTTTGGGAGTTCAGAAATTTTTATAGAAAAAGTTTAGGAACTTGCTAACCTTGGTAAGTACAGGAGTTGCTTGGAGAGGAAAGAGGGCGAGCTCGTTGCGGTTGGGAAAGGGTTAGGGAAATTATTTCAAAAGGGTGTGGCTGGTTTTGGATCGACGCAAGCGAAGGAGCTTGCAGTTCTTAAATGCAATGTCGACTATCAGTTGAACAAAAGTGAGCATGCTTGAATGATGAAGACAATGGGAATAGTGCATTAAGTTTGTACCTCCCTCGAGTAAATGTGAGATCTTGGTTCATGCTGGCACTGAGTCTTTCGTTTTTCAAGCTGGCCCGGACACCATTGTGGCAATTCTTGGTCAGCAACTGGAGGTATTTTTTCCGATGATTACAACAAAACACGAGCTTTTAACATTCTTTTCATTTTGGAGATATTCGGGGTGATTGATGTTTACCATTTTGTTATTTTGTGGTTTAAGGTTGATGGCAATGTCAAACATCTACCAAGAATTTTGAGGTTTTTGCAACCTGCGAATACTCAGAAAAGTTCAAGCCATCCACTCATTCTCTCGGTTGGGTTAAAGTTTTGCCGTATAATCGCGATATCCGATCAGATCATAGCAGCATCTCTTATAATTCTACTTTTCCAACTCGCACTTTGGATTTTTAAAAGTGTTCAAAACTTGTAATTCTGTGTATCAAAATTTGCAAATCATTCATGTTGAAGATACATCATCTTTCAATGATCCATTTCGATTACTGGTTTCAGTTCAGTCTTAGTTATGCATTTCCCATTTTGCCCTTTTGCCGCAACTGCAAGTTTTCAAACCAGGGACTTGGAAGGGGTATTTTGGTAAAAATTGCTTCACCTAGTTATATCTTGCAGTCTTCCGCATATTTTTTTTTTTTCGATAGCGCAGTCTTCCGCATATTTCGATTACTAAAAAACAACCCCAAATGTGAAAAAATATTTGACCAAATCAACACTGATACTGATATTTATGGATATTTGTTTAGCCTTTAATCTGTCATATTTACTTTAATGTTGCATGATTCTCGGATCAGAATTGATCAACACACACTGTATAAATATATAATCTCAAGCTTTGGATCAAAACACAGCAATTATTCCCTACCTTTCTTTCTTCAAAATGATTTTCCGCATTCTGTTAATCAATCGGCATCGCTGCTGCAAAGAAACTTACGCTCTTATCCCTCCCAAAATCAAGAACCCTACCGATCGCCCGCGGAGACTCGTCGCGATGGTCAGCATTATATCCAAGTGCAAATTTCAATTTCTTGTTTCTGAATATTTATGCTTGTGAATTTTGAGTAAAACTGTAGTTGGATAAATTTCGATTGATGTGAATTGTAATTGTTGGATGAACCCTAATTTCTTATGTTGCTGAGATTGAGACTGTTTTGAATTACTCTGTGAATTGGTACTTTTGCCGACTATTTTTTCTGAGTTAAATAATGAAAAGTTAGTAGGAGCGGAAAAAGATGTTCTGTAATGTTCTTGGATATTTGAATAGCGGAATATCAGTGTTCTTGGACGTTATAGAATACTTATAATGTACTGATGTTTTCATTGGTAGAATGCATATTGAAGTGCGCAAGAATTGCTATGTCATTTTTATATGGGTTAGTTGTAATTGTTTCTGCATTTGCTTACTTTTTCTTAATGTCAATGTCATCGGATAACCTTTTTCTGCCGCATTTGGTACTTGTTTGCTATATGTAACTGTAATCATGTTTTATAATTCGGTAATTTTCTCTCTAATGTAGAACCAGTCAGGTCTTCATGGTCTATATACGAGCTCACATGTAAACAGTGCTGCTGTTCGACTGCAAGGGCTCCCATTGCCTACTCAGTTTGGAAGGAAAAACTCAATATCTACTGGGCTGTACCATACCCAGTCAGAACCACATCCCAAGAAAGGAAGGTGGAGTGAAAATTCAAATAGGCCCCAAATTTCACAGAAGATGAAACCATTTGATATCTGTGGAACTTTTTTAGGCCGTCTTCGTTTACCATGAATAAGGAAGTGTTAGTCAAAAAGCACTCAACTGATGAAAGTGGGGAAATTCTTAGACCTGGAATGGTTCTATTGAAGAATTACATACCCATAAATGACCAGGTAAATTGGCCACATTTTATGGTTGCATTGCATTTTAGTCTTGTCAATCTTCGCTTTTTATATGCATTTATTAAATTTCCTGAAAGGTAAACATAGTTAGACTATGTCGAAGCCTTGGACTGGGAGAAGGGGGATTCTATCAGCCTAAATTTGATAGTGGTGCCAAGCTTCGCTTGCAAATGATGTGCCTTGGACTTGATTGGGATCCTCAAACAAAGAAATATGGAGAAATTAGGCGCCTCGATGGAGCCAGGCCACCAGCGATTCCCAACAGTTTCATTTCCTTAACTGAAAATGCAATTGATGCTGCACATGACCTAATAAAGGCAAATCTCAGTGAGGGCAATGCAGAAGACATTTTACCTCGCATGAACCCAACATATGCATTGTCAACTTCTATAACACCAACGGACGACTAGGCCTACATCAGGTTTCTCCATATCATTATGACATTTGATTTGCATCACCTTCAAAAAATTATTAACTTCCAGTTGCTTTCATTTTTAGGACAAGGATGAAAGCAAGGAGAGTCTTCAGAAAGGACTGCCCGTGGTCTCCATATCCTTGGGTGACTCTGCTGAGTTCTTATATGGAGATCAGAGAGACATAGATAAAGCAGACACAATTTTACTAGAATCGGGAGATGTTCTGATATTTGGTGGCAGTTCGCGCCATGTTTTCCATGGTGTAGATTCAATCATTCCTGACTCAGCTCCAGCCTCTTTTCAACAAGCTACTAAACTCCGCCCTGGCAGACTTAACCTCACTTTCCGTGAATTCTAAGCAGTGTATATTTTCTGCGATAAAGCAAGCATATGGAAAAATGTTAGTACTTGTAACTTTTTTCGTCACATAAAGAAATGAAACTTGGTATCATTGAGCTTCCATGTTCTTCTGCCAATTTCATAGTTTAATCGTTTTGGTGCTCGCATCAAATGGCTGCTTTGCACTTGATCTGAGTCCATCTATACAAGCTTAGTATGAAGAAATAGTCATTATCATTCGAAGGTCAATTATTGAATTATTAATCTCATTTAAGAGTTCTTATCAGCAATGACATGTGACACTTAGTCATCAACCTAACACCATTAACACATATAATAGTGTCATTAGAAGCACGTAACCTAATCAGAGGATGTAGCGTCCTAGGAAGACAACATATAGATGAGCATTACACTACTAATTAATCTTAAAAGATAGGACTAAGCAATGAGACTCTGCATGATCCCAAACTATTGTCATCTTGCCATGTTTGAGTCTGATTATGCATTTGATTTGAGCATGTCTTAATCATCATAATGCAGATGTTGCTGTCCATTTTAAACTAATGTGCTTTATATCATTCTTTTATTTACAATTAGTCCATTTAAGAATCATATTACGACAAGAATCGATCATTATCGAAATAATTAATACACTTTAGAATACAGTTTATTAAGTGTTGCTTAGTGAAACATGATATGGTAGCCACATCCACCATCAATATCATATATCATATTTTTGTGCTTGTTTTTTGATACACGCAATAAGAGATGTGTCTACTGAGTTGCTTTCATCTCATTGGTTCCATCCTTTTAACTTATCATATTTTTGGTAGCCTAACATGAAATAATGCAACTTATTGGAAACCCTTCTTTTCCTTCACTTGAACTAACTCATAAACCTCCCAAAACATCCATCAAAATCAGATTTTAATTGTATTATGTCGAAAGAAATTGCGTATCATGAAGATATATAAGTTTACGACTAAAATACGACAATGAAAGTCATTGTTTTTTGATCATATACGTGTGAAAGAGTATCTTTACAAGTATATCCGACTGTCTCGTAGTTCAAAACAAACAAAAACGAATAATCCAAAAAAATTACGTAACATATCAGATTGCGTGTTGTGTCATCTTAAAAAATTATTTTAGATAAGTAGTAGGAAGATGGACAAAAAATGATAATGCTAATCAATCAAGCATATGCAAGTAGAAAGGTTGCATTGCAAACTCCTCTTCTCATCAATTCTATATTCAGAATAGAGTTTGAAGTACTATTGGGAGATGATGTTTGATATGGTGCATAAACAAGGGTAGGTTCATCTTGAGTCACATACACTTCATATGTCCACATTAATTAAGAAACACTCTTTTTGGAATAGGAAGAAGCATCGATCACTTGTATAACTTTGTTGTGTTGGACACCAATTATTGTCGTGCATTTGAGCAAGTGTTTGCTTGCTCACTCATACCATTTCTTGGATTTTTGGTAGCATTAAAATAGATGTATAATCATTGAGACTTGAAAGAATTTCTTTTACTTGTAATCTTGAAATATCAAAATCTTGATGATGAGAATATTTTAGTGTTGTCCTACGAGATTCACACTATATCTCGCAATGAGATACGTTAAATCATCTGAATTATTATCTGTATACGTGTCGATCAATAACCGCAAATCGTAAATATAAATCAGTTTTACATAAAGCAAACTAATTTGTCCTCTTCAAACATTTTCCTTTATAAATAAAATGAGATGTTCTATACTATAATTCATGAATGCACCTTCCTATAATTTGTATATATTAGTGACACACTAACAATAGCATTTCTTCTAAATCACTTCATCACCATAAACTCTTCCTCATTCCCTCCCTCTCTCCTGATCACCTCTTTTCTACATTTTGATTCATAAATCACCTTCTCCATTTCAACATCTTCAT
Source organism: Sedum album (assembly GCA_006409495.1). NCBI lineage: Eukaryota > Viridiplantae > Streptophyta > Magnoliopsida > Saxifragales > Crassulaceae > Sedum > Sedum album. The sequence goes on along the minus strand of QZGG01000054.1, from coordinate 103,150 downwards.
TTATCCAACACCCTCTGCACTAGAAACCCTCCTCGTCTCTGCAATCAGATTCAATATTCAAAGGAGAGACGAGGAAGACAATCATGTTGCAGAGGTTATTGATGTTGAATAAATCAGCAAGTCATGTAAAAATTCCATTAAAATCATTCAGCTCGGCCAAAAGGGTGCGTTTTTTAAATAGTCAGGCAGCTTCGGCGCAGATTATATCAGAGGATTTCTCCGATATATCTGCGCCTAAATTGCCACCCTTTGACTATACTCCTCCGCGATATGAAGGTCCATCCGCGGAGGAGATATTAAGAAAAAGGAAGGAGTATTTAAGTCCTTCTATGTTCACCCTTTATGAAAAACCTTTACACTTGGTGGATGGAAAAATGCAGTATTTATTTGATGCTAAGGGTAGAAGGTATTTGGATGCATTTGGAGGGATCGCAACCGTGTGTTGCGGCCACTGTCATCCGTATGTGGTGGATGCAATTGTGAAGCAGACTCAGCGTTTGCAGCATTCCACCATTCTTTATTTGAATAACTCCATTGCTGATTTTGCTGAAGCACTTGCTGCTAAAATGCCTGGTGATCTCAAGGTTAGAGAATTTGCAATTTTATTGTAAATACTAATTGCTTGCTACGCAAGTTGTGATCCGAAGTTTACATATTGTGGTGTTCCAGGTGGTGTTTTTTACCAATTCAGGAACTGAGGCTAATGAACTGGCCCTGATGATGGCAAGATTGTACACCGGGTGTCATGACGTGGTTTCAATCAGAAATGCTTACCATGGGAATGCATCCGGGACTATGGCAAGCACTGCTCAGCGCGTTTGGAAATATAATGTTGTTCAGGTATGTATGTCATGTCTTTAAACATGTTTTTTGGATTTTAAGCATGTCTAGCAGTTGTACCTGCCTTTGCATAATCTGATCTTGATACAGACAGGAGTTCATCATGCTATGAATCCAGACCCGTACCGAGGAGTATTTGGATCAGATGGTGAAAAATATGCCAAGGATGTGGAGGACTTAATTGAGTTTGGAACTTCTGGATGTGTTGGAGCCTTCATATCTGAAGCTATACAAGTAATCTTAGTCCATGTTTTTTTTATTTTGTTGAATTGATTTGTTTTGAATGGTTTTTTGAGGATTTTATCGCAGGGAGTTGGCGGGATCGTAGAACTGGCTCCGGGCTACTTGCCTGCTGTTTACAAAAGTATAAAGAAGGCTGGTGGGTTGTGCATTGCTGATGAAGTCCAGGCTGGGTTTGCACGCACTGGGAGTCATTTTTGGGGCTTCGAGTCACAAGGCGTTGTGCCTGATATAGTCACAATGGCTAAGGTATACTACAGACAGCTAAAAATTTGATGTGGAAAACGTTTAAAATTTGGGTTTTACTGAGGGGATAGGAAATGGGATTCCACTTGGTGCCGTGGTGACGACGCCTGAGATCGCTCAGGTACTGACTCAACGCAGCTATTTCAACACTTTCGGTGGAAACCCGGTTTGCACAGCTGCAGGGTTAGCTGTGTTGAATGTGATTGAGAAGGAAAAGCTTCAAGAAAATGCATTTGCAGTTGGGTCTTATTTGAAAGACCGTCTTGCTTTGCTCAAAGACAAGTACCAAAGTAATATATCAAATCCTGATAAATCTGCATATTCAAGAATTTGTGATGTTCTAACATGATGCATATTTTGATCAGTTATTGGAGATGTGAGGGGAAGAGGACTGATGCTTGGAGTGGAATTAGTAACTGATCGAGAACTGAAGACTCCGGCAAAGGTTGAAACACTGCACGTACTGAACCAGCTGAAAGATTTGGGTGTGCTAGTGGGGAGAGGTGGGATTTATGGTAATGTGTTTAGGATCACACCTCCACTTTGCTTCACCAAAGATGATGCAGATTTCCTGGTGGACGCAATGGACTATACAATGTCAAAGATGTGAAGTGTTAGAAGGGTCTGATGCTTAATCCATTATTGATATATCTGGCTGGCTTTCTGTAGTTGTTATCTTCATCTGTATATGATGAACACTAATCAATCAAGTCCAAATTTCACTTTGAAATGAATCATCTTAATCTTTGCATTAACAACTAAATTAAAGTGGAAACAAAGGTCGATCCATAAAGAGGATGGAAACTTGCTGAAGCAACACACAATATCTATGAATGAGAATAAATGTGGGTCAAAAGAGGCTAAAACAAGAGGTCCCTAAAGAATCTTGGCCAAGAGCCCCGTCCCCTTTGGCCAGCTAAGAAATTCTAGATTGATTTTGTAAACCAGTAAACTCCAACAGACACAAGCCCTACTACTAAAATATCAGCCTCTTAAAACACTATGCATAAAGATTGAAAGGGTAATCCAGCTACAAACACCTAAGTTCACATGCTTCAGCAGCTTCTCGATTGATACTGCAAAGACACAGATATACTAACTACTGAATCGTAAACCACAGCATTAAGCAAAAGTTTATTCCAGGAAGAATACATCCCCAGGGTAACTATATTATCGTCTAGGACAAGAACTTTTCCAATTGAGGTATCACATAAACTGATATAAGCGTGTAAGGTAACAAATACATATATTGATAGAGAGTAAGGCATGTACGAGGAAGTTACCCGTCAATACCATTGATGAACAAGAACTCCCCTTTGGCGCAGAGAAGTAAACAGCTCCAAGCACTGATCATAAGTCTTTTCATACTTGGGAGATCTTTCCCCAGGACAGCATTTCTGCCACCTATTATAGTGGCACTCCAGAAAAACCTCATCAATCAAGCATATAGCTCCGGTCTCAATTAACCTAGGAATCAAATCAAATTCGGTCCCTTCCACATCCATCTTCATGACCACAAAGTCTTTCTCAGTAACGGTATCCTTCAACCAATTTGCAAAATCAAAACCTTGAATCTCATTCAAATGACTAGCCAAACCATGACTCGATTCAACTTGGCTTGATCCTACCCATTCCTCTTCCTTGGGCATCCTTATCCTGCCCCGGATCCCGGTTAACCTCAAAAACCAAAGACTCGTTCCTCACCCACGCAGCATAAGGCAGCAACTTCACATTCTTTTTCAGTTTATACTCATCATGAAACACCTTGTCTGCTTCTATGGCATACACTTCGAATGTATTATTCTGCTTCGGATACTGCTTTCTAAACCAGCTGCCAATGCTCGAGCCATAGCTCCTCGCGCCAACATCAACATACACATACTTTGCCTTGAAGTTTATATCCACCATTGTCGGCAAATACTTCACATTCTTTATATTCCTCTTCAGCGTTAACCAAGGTTTCAATGGCTCCTCATCAATCAACGGCTCTGCATCACGTACCAACTTCCGCTTGTATCCGGGGACAGAACACTCCGAATTAGCCTCACCACCTCCCCTACCATCAACCTTCTCGGCCAGATGATCAAATTCCTTTAGTAACACAATTTCGCGAATTCGCGGCATGGAAGATTCAAATCCTTCAATGTCTCTAACCCTAACTACTTTACAGCAATTGAACAAATCAATAAACGAATTGAAACTATACTCATCTGATGAATTCGTATGCACCGTAAAAAATCCACCAGGTTTTAAAGTCCTGGCGACCTCAGCCGCGAACTCCAATTTCCGACTCGACCGATCCAACCCTCCGCCGCCGGAAAATATGAAATCAAACACGTTATCTCCAAACGGCTGACGATGCGGCAGCCCCGCAACCACAAACGGCTTAAACGATTTCTTAGAAATCCCAACCGAGTCGGAAACGCCGATCTCTCTCAATCCAAACACATCATATCCAGTTAGGGTTTCCAAACACAGAGCCTTGGAATCCGGCTTCAGGTAACCCTCAGCCATCAGATCCGTAAAGACGGAGGAGTGGAATCGAACCGCCTCGATCCAGTCCTTGGTAGTGAACAGGCCGGAATTCTCATCTCCGATCTGAACAGGTAGCGAAAACGGAGTTACGACGACGGCGGACGAGGCCGCGGTGGTGGCGGAGAATAAGCAGAAACCGGTGATGACGTAAGCGAATCTGATGAAGAGGACCGAGAGAGTAATAAAAGAAGACGGAGGAGCGCGTTTTTCAAGAAGCTCGGCTTCGGCGACATTGCAACTAGCTAATGTGTGGTTTAAAACGTCGTCGTTCAGTTTGATGTGAATAAACACCGTTGGTGAGGAGTTAGCGGGAGCAGAAGCGAGCGGAAGTGTGATTGCCGCCGACGAGGGAAGGAAGGGAGCGAGTGTTGCAAATTGGTAGAGATGGTGGAGGATTCATAACGGAGAGGTTTACGGTGGAGATTGGAGTCATGGAGACATCGGAGATGGATGAGTCGAGGTTTTCAACTTTAGGTGGTTTTTAAGGAAGACGCGAACGCGGATTGGGAAGTTGACTCGTTTTGCTGGAGGTAGGCCCCACCTTTTAATACTTTAATTATTTTTAAAAAAAAGTCGTTCAACTTATTTTGTTTCCATTAATTTTACTACTGAATTAGGTATGATAATAAATAATTGCGGTCCAAGTAATTTTTTATGTATAATTTTTGAACTTTATTCGACACAGATAAAAATATAACTTTAATTTAATTGATTTTCATTTTTTTCTTCTCAATTTTTTATAATTAAAATTAAAGGGTAATGAGGAACACTTTTAAAATGGTAACTGATCGTTTACGTTAGAGTGATTGTCTGATCCAATGCAATTAATTACGCACATGAAACAATGTTGGAGTAGACGTGGCATGTTATGTTACGGTATTAATTTATGTATTGGATCCATCGAATCGAACACTTTCTTTAACAACTTGTTCGAGGTGCAATCTGGCATGATAGTTGAGTTGCAGCTAGCAGCTGAGATTTATTAAATGACTGATTTCAACTGATATATACATATGAAAAAGGAAGCTAATACAATTGCGAAAACAGCCATCAGACATGAAAATATTTACCGACAGAGTTAGACACGCCTTGCTGTGTTTGTATGTATCTCTTGGCTCGCTGCAAACTTAAAATCAAAGAATGTCGACGTTCCAGCTGTGTGATAGTTATTGATCTATTAAGGATTGGACATGAACTGATCGAAGAAACATTGATCATCTTTAGGTTCTTCTTTAGTATTTGAGAAAAATCCGTCCATCTGTTGCTGACCTGCGTAATTGTAGCTTGGTTTTCCAAACCCAGAGAAACCAAAGCTTCCGGGACTCTGCATCATTTCCAGTGTAAATGGTGCTTGAGTTCCGTCAGTTCCCGATGAGGGTATGGATGATGGTCTTGAAGTTTGAATCGAGTTAGAGTAACTGTTAGTTTGGTTTGATCGTGCTGTAACTGTGGCTGAGGATCTTACTGCAATGGGTGCAGTGGTAGATGAAGGTTTTTGTACTGTAACTGTGGCTGCCTCGTGCTGCTGGGACGTCGTGATTATGTTTTCCTTCGTATGTGGTGATCACGGATCTTAGATCTTGCGATGCACGCTCCACGTGTTTCCTTACTGGACATCCGATGAAGGTGCATTTGTAGTAACTCCTGCAAACAAACATTTAGTCAGAACAAATAAACCATGGAACTAACTGACTACATTGCCAAAGTAGGCATATTTAACAAATCTCGAAAGGAGAATGGTTACCTTGGATTAGGATTTCCCTTTACCACTTTCTGTCCGTATTTCCTCCACCTATACCCATCATCCAGTATATCTATTTCACTAGTCTGTACAACAATTCTAGGTTCCCTCACTGTACGACTTCCTGATGCTGCCGCGCTGTCAATCTCATTCTCGCCCTTCCTGCATAAGAAATGGACACTGAGAACCAACCTATAAAAATAAATCGCAAATGCAACAATCAATATAAATACCAAGCTTACCATCTTTTGGAATCAGGCTCAGTCGCATCATTGTCATCTCCGGATTTACTCAAGGAGGAACCATGCTCAAATTCATCATCTCCAATCGAAGTGGATGAGTTCTCAGGAGTCCCGACATTCTCCACTTGTCCATTGTCAGAATCCCCACCTCCATACTGTAAGTGTGAAGACGCTGATCTCCTAGTAGACTGAGGCTTAGGATGATTATGACTTCCTTTGTATACAATTTCAGTTATATGTCCCTCCAAAGACCTCTCCACCTTCTTCTTGGTCGGACAATTAGCAAAACTACATTTATAATAACTCCTTGGATTTTCACTTCCTTTCACAGCTTTCTGCCCGTATTTTCTCCAATTATATCCATCATCCAATTTACTTCCTTACACCCATAATTCGCCGGCTGCTGCACATACTGGACATTATTCACTTGGGAAGAGGTGACCGCTGTCGCTCCATTTTGAACATTACTAGTCTGTATGGCCCTGGAGTCAGTTTGAACAGCATTTGATAACAACCCAGTAAGCTTTTGTTGCGCATTGAAGCTCCATTCAAGCTGCTTGCTCATTGTATCATCCTGTTAGTTAAACAAGCCATTTAAGCCTCAATCAGCATACTTCTTCAGAATCTCACTTATTCAAATTGCCTCACATTGGACAGTGTCAAGTCCACACTTTAATATTCATAATCAAGTTGATAAAATACACATTCCACAAACCAAGCGTGAACTAAAAATTAAATTTTTGAATATATATCTTGACTTGAGGGTTGACATTTTCAACAACTTCAAATTGTTTTAAAAACATCATCAAATTGTCCAGCCAGGAAATTTCCTGCTGTTAGGAAACAACCTCAGAAAGCTCCAAAAAGACAATATGACTTTTTCAATACAAATAAACAAATACAGCAGATGAAGAAAAGTCAAAATTGATCATCTGAAATAGGAAATCCTTAAAATCTGCTAAAAATGTAAGATCAACAAATAAAATGGTTTCTTGGAAACTTAGTAATTGTGTTAAAACACATACCATGAAAGTAGCAGACGTTTGTTGGTTGTAAGAAATCTGTGGCTGAAAGGAGAAGTTGTTTTGGATAGTTTTTATAGTCCTGTTGCTCCTCCACCTTCATCACATCCAAGCTCGGATTCCTCCAACCAAACATGCCGGTTGTGGAGAAGTAAGGCCATTAGAGGTTGAGGAGAATACAACAGGAGAGTCTAGGAATTGAGATGGGCTGAATGAGTTGAGAAATGATGAAGTGGGTGATAAGAGTGCTGTCGGTGTTAGCTCAGGTGGTAGAAAAGATTTGAACTTTGGAACACCCACAACGTTGTTGTTATTGTTGCTCTGTAACTCCCAGTTGCTACTATTGTCCATTTTCTGACCACAAAGCTTGTTGGGGTTTACAGCTTAGATTGAAAATTGAGAAAAGTGTGTGTGCGTATTAATATGGAGAGATGTAAATTGGCTGATGTTGTTGGATTTGGAGTGTTTTGAAGAAGTTTGACCGTTGAAAACGTTGAATTGTTAGTTGGTCAAAGCTTGTGGGTTTGACTAGAAATGTTTGTAGGCGGCTGAATCAGACAAAAAGATCATCGTCTCTTGATTTTCATCTTTCCGCCACGTGTAATCCCACGTGGATCATCATTTCCAAATGGGCCGACCGAATTCAGGCCATATATTAATGGGTCGATAAAAAAAAACTTAATGGGCCGTATACGAGGGCCCAGATTACATTAATTATACTAATTCAACTCGAATTCCTAATGACTTAAAAGTTAAGTTTCCAACACGACTTTACCATAACGCCACATGCAATCTAATCCACGTGTCAATATTATATTGGTCAATACCTTTCCAAGCAACCTCCACAAACGCGTAGTTTTAATTATAAATACAAACGGCGTTACGTCAAAGTCAGAAAAACTCAATTCACGCAAATCGAGAAAACCCTAAAACGTGTAATTGCATCCAATGGCGTCGTCGGCTCCTCCGATCCTCCCGATCTCAAATTCTCAGGCCACCGTTCCCTCCGCCGTAACTCCATCCGAAGCACCGATCGCAACACCCGCCTTCCGCCTATTCATCAACCACATCACTGACACCGTCCGTAACGGACTCTCAAAGCGACGCCCCTGGACCGAGCTCGCCGACCGCAACTCCTTCGCCAAGCCTGAATCCATCACCGAAGCGGCCGGTCGTATCCGTAAAAACTACACATATTTTCGCGTCAATTACCTCACCGTCATCGCCGCTGTTTTAGGTATCTCTCTCGTAACCAATCCGTTCTCTCTTCTGACTCTCGTCGGTCTCCTAGCAGCCTGGATCTTCCTATACCTCTTCCGTCCATCAGATCCGCCGCTGATTGTACTCGGAAGGACGTTTTCAGATCGGGAGACGCTAGGATTGTTGTCTTTGTTGAGTATTGTGGTTGTGTTTATGACTAGCGTTGGATCGCTTTTGATCTCGGCGCTGTTGATTGGTGCTGGAATTGTGTGTGTGCATGGTGCATTTAGGGTTCCGGATGATCTATTTTTGGATGAGCCTGAGCCTGCTGCTACTGGTTTCTTATCGTTTCTAGGTAGTGGAAGCACTACTACTGGGCGCGTGTAGAAGATTGTTGATCTGTTGGATTGGTTCGTTGAAGTTGCATTTCAGATTTGATTTGGTAATTGTTTTCGTTTGCTGCTTTGCTGTACTTTGAAGTAGGGTTTATGTTGATAGGAATGGTCTAACTGCTGCTACTACTTGTATGGATATATCGAATTTGTTGGTGAAATTTACTTTCTTGCAATGTTATCGGTTCTCATAAGATCTGTCTATTTGTTTGATTATTTGGTTAAATGCGGCAACGTCTCTGTCGGAGTAGATGTTTTGTATCTAATTTGTAACTGTGATTGCATAAGGGATTCTTCCTATTTCCAAGCTAATGTCTTGAAATAGTGTAGTTAAAGCTGCTCAACAAGGTTTCAGATTTTTGGTATTAGAGGTGCAGAGTTTACTAGACACAGTTGATAGAGTTTTACTTTAATGAAGAATATGTAGATACATTCAAGGGTTCAATCAATTGGTTGATGGCCAATCATTAGGATTCAATAATTTTCTCACGTCATCTGATTCATGGAATCATAGATGATTTGGTCAACGGATAGAACTTTGAAGGAAAATGGGTGTTATGTTTGGTTCCTCAAAAGAAAAAGAAAACTTTAACGAAAGAGCCTCTTGTAAACTTAATAAACCAAACACTTTAAATTAGCTAATAAACTGAAAGAACTTCCCAACATGAGAACTTGAGCCTATTCCAGCCCACATGATGATGATGTTCTAGCGTTTTAAGAATAACGAATGAGCAGGGAGTTTAAATGGCTTTACATCACAGTCCTGTCAGCTGCACTCACTATTCCCATACAGAACCACCCCATGCAAGCATTTTGTAGAACTGCAGGTACCCGACTTTATCTTGAAATATGAAAATTCTCCCATTCCCTGAGCTTGCTTGGTTACTCATGTCATACTGGTGTTTGGGGTGAGTTGCTGTCAGCTAATAATCAGACCAGATGCCAAAGCATTTGGCCAAACTTATTGTCTTAATGGTTGTAACTTGTAAGCACTCTCCAATTGATGCAAACAACAACGTGTACATATTGCCACTCATTCTGACTTGGAAAACACACGTTTCCATGGTCCTGTTCTTGTGGCTAGTCTGCAGGGAAATGTCTCAGTGAGCTTTCAATATGCAGCAGTTTGTCAAGAGAAGTATTGACTGAAGACCAAAGACTTTACAGTTCAGAAACACTATGGTGTTACTTAACCTGAAAATTCCAGCCAATGCTCGCAGGGACATAAACAGAAATAGTCCTGCCCAAACTCCAGCAAGACCAAACACTGAAGAAGCGGCTACTAAGAAGGCCGATGATATCATTCCAACAAGCAGCTTCTCATCATAAACACGTGCAAACACACATTAAACAACAGAAAGGCTTGCTTTTAATACACAATTTAATGAGCTTTGTATATGAATACCATGGAGTAAGCAGCATATCCGAAGTCTGAGACCCCATAGTACAGTCCATCAATTACAAATGCAAGAGCATTGATAGGCTGCGAAGCAGCAACAAACTACGAGAAAATGTATTCAAATGATTTCATCTCAGCAGTCTCGAAAATTATAATCACTAAACAAGTGGCAATTTTTTTGGTTGTCAATGTGCTTACCAGTACTCCGGACCCGGCGATTCTTAGAACATCTAAATCTGACGTGAATAAGGTAGATAGAGACCCGAACCCCAGAAATAAAATCATACCAAGACCGCTGCCCATCAAGAGACTAATCTGATTAACATCAAAGACAAGTAAGCAGCAAAGAGTAAAAAATCGCACTAAATAATATTTTTATGAGATAAACAGGAAGGCCTAAATTAACTGTAAGTGTATGGATGATACAGTAAAAATATTTCTTCAATAAGAGTCAATTATTCACATGCCTATCTTTCGTTCAAATGATCCAAATTATAATACATAATAGGAAGAAATCCCCTGATCTATTTGAGTGAAATCTTGTTTTATTATAAACTATGTCACATGTTACTAATACCCAGTGACAAAAGGTAACACTTCAAACCCATTTACCTTTATAACTTCATATATGACTTGTTTTGCCTTACCATAATCTCCAAGGGAATAATTTGCGGCAAGAAGTGTCTGAAACACAATTAAAAAAATTGTGTTTTCAGCCAAAATACAGTATAGGGCAGGAGTACATGAACTCATCTGAACACTTAAGCCTGAATGTGTAATTCTGAACGTGAAAAGAAAATCACTTTGAATGTTGAAGGAACATGTACACAAAGACAAATATAACAAATGTTGAAGGAAAACATACCAAGGTCAATTGAAAGTGATAAATGTGAGATTAGATTTAAAATTTACTAATAACTTTTAGCTGCAGGACAAAAAAACTCATGTTTACCTGAAGTTTTGAAGCTATTACTTACATTAAATAACCAGCAGACTTGATTCAAAAATGTTCACCTGAGCAGAAATAGCCAGAGCGTCTGTAAGCAGCGAAACAGCCAACCAGATCTGAAAGCAAATCTGGTGACCTGCCATAGGTATAGGACCCTCTCTAGCGGCCATTGATGTTGCAATGGTCATAGTGATAACAACCGCTAGGGTCCTTCCAATCAGGAGACCGCCTGAAAGTTAGAGCTCATGTTCAAGATGATTTTAGAAGCAAACCATCGAATATCTGAAAAATTAAAGCAACAGTGCTAAAATCCAGGCTGAAGAGACAACAGTAAGCTCACTCTCCGAGATTATACAACTGTTTACCAAATGCAAGTCAAACTGATCCAAATGCCAAATCACGGAAGAAGTGTGTAGACAAACCCATACAGTATGCCCAAATTTTCACATATATATTATAATCAGTTAAGGGATGCGTGATTCACAAAATGAGACATGCTAGAGCATTTTTCTTAAGGACCATAATTCCGTATTCAAGTTATAAAGCTTCTTAGAGAAGAGTTAAAAAAAGAATCATCCGACTGTTGTACACTCAGACCTAGGCCATTGTTTGATCACTGACTACTGGCCACATAAAACGTGTAGGAAGAATGTGTCCGTTGACTATTGCATAAAGTAAAGATGAAATTTAAATGGAAATGTACATACCAGATTTCAAATATCGACCAACTCTCAAGCTGTCTATGTTAGGAGAGACGAGCTGTATTTTATTGTTTAGTTTCCAAAGAAGAATGGCAGCGATTAAGTACCTGTAGTGTAAACAGTTTTAGGGAGTGATTTCAATCATGTGTATGAGAAAATGCATTCTCAAGGGTGTGATTCAGAGGTAATCTAAATAATTGAGCAAATGAAACAAATATCAAAAACTGGCAACTACACAACGAAGAAAAAATGAAGCGAAAAACGAAATAAAATCATTACAGGGGAAACTATCGGAACAAATTTAGCACATTGACAGACATACTCGGATATTACAGTAGCAATCGCTGCGCCACTGATGCCAAGATGAATGGAAAATATCAGAATCGGGTCCAAAACAGCATTTAGAAAATTGCCAGCACCTGAAATATTTGATTAGAGATTTATTGCACCAACACTTTCCCCCAAAGTCCAGAATGCAGAATGCCAAAAAACTAAGTGCAGCTATTCATAAGCCAAAATATATGCATTTACTCGGAATTTAATTGACAGAACAGAAAATATATATCTAAATGTTTTGAAAAGGTGGTGGCATCAATCTTACATATTGCAAATAGAGGAGTCTTTAGATCCTTCAGTCCACGAAAGGTTCCCTGCGCAGCGAGCGCCACAACAATAGGAGGAGCCCCAAATGCTCTAATTGTGAGGAACTGTTCTGCAGGTAATCTCATGGGTGAATCCTGTAATGAAATACAATGACATACTTGATGATCTGGAAAATGCATCATTAGTCACTGACATAACAGCGTATAACAAAACAGCCTGTAGTAGCTCACATACAACAGGTATACCCATGACAGTCATCAAATAACCGGACCCAAAAAATAGTGCAATAGCTTGTGCAACTCCAATAGTTGCAGCCAGAACCAAGGAAGTCGAGATGGATGGAAGAGCCTTCTTTTCTCGATCATCACCTGCACCAAGTTTCAAACTGTCTCTAAAGTCTATAAGACAATCTTGATGGGCACAGGGTTTAAGATACTACTAAACAAAAAAGTGCCAAATCCAAATAGCAGCACTATTGTACTAAACTCGAGTATCATCTAACCTTGACTGATACCAGCAAGATCACCACTCCCCTTACTCTTCTGTGCCTGCTCTTCAGCAACGAATGAAGTAGTAACATTAAGCAGGGGCACATTGAACAGTTTTGACACCAGATTAAAAACTGATGCAGATACTCCAACTGCTGCTAGCTGGGCGGAGCCTATGAAAATGTAAATTAATCATTGTAATAATTACTAAACAGATGATACTCAGTATTTAGAATAGAAATTTTTCAACATCAATTTAAGGCAGTACCTATGTGGCCAACAAAAGCAGTATCAACCAAGGAAGTAATAGGATCAGCAGCTAGAGCTAAAGCAGCAGGCAAAGCAATGGAAAGAATCTCCAACCCAAGTGCATCAAATCTAAAAGCATCTCTGCAACACAAAATTCCAAAAATGAGAATCCACAGCTAGTGAGTAAGGCAAAACGTTGAGTAACCTAACCTGACTCGTATCAGAGCATTATGAAACGCTGAACCAGATGACAGCTTTTCAGACGCTGATGGTTTAGATTCGGGAGAAGGTGATTCCGGCAGTGAACAACAGCGGATGGACTTGTGAGAAGACGATTTGGAGAAGAAACGGAGCGAGGTGGTGGTGGATTTGGAGGGACTGGTGCTGTTTTGTTGTTGGTAGACGAAGGAAGAGATATTGAGGGGAGAAGGATGCGGCGACGGATGGTATCATTGCAGGAATGGAATATAATCGTATGAGGCTGAAGAATCTTCTGCCGTTCAATATTCGAAACATATCTTAAAAATAATAATTTACGGTCATTTTAATTATTCAAAAAAGAATAAACGAACGATCTGAAAGAAACGAATATATAAATTTAGAGAAGATAAACGTCTTCTTCTACAAATTAACACAACTCCAGATATCATCCATTCAACTTCTCCTTTCCCATACATTTCAATATCCTTCACAAAATCAGAGAGACAATGTGCGTGTGTTTCTATGAGATAAAAACCCTATGGATCATACCATGCACCCAGTTTGCAGTTTCCTTCAGCTGCTCATCACCTGATTCAATACATTCATCCAGCAGCGACTTGTAATGCGTCTGTCGCTCAACTAAAAGTGCTTTTACACTCACTCCAAGCACATCTGCTACATCACCCAACACTGCAACTCCAGCTTTCAGAACAGCTTCATCTCTAGAATAAAAAATTAAAACAGCAATCAGAATAAGCTGACGAAATGAGAGAAATTAACTAAAATAATAATATCAGTCTCGCACCTGTTGACGTCCACAACCACCAGGTCTAAGAACTGCAAGAGGTGAGACGCATGTGGTACCAACAAATCTGATTTTGAATCTCTGAATCCTTGAAGAAGTCCTGAATAAGCTTCAAAAATACTGCGCCTTAGCTGATTACCATAATCCAACATCTCCTCGTCGTTGGCATCCAACTCAACACACAGACCAGAAGCTGTTTGCAACATTGTTATTGCGTATGGAAGGTACTTCTCAAAATTAGTACCAATTGCTAGGGCAATATCCCCAAAGCATGAAAATATTGGGGGCTTAACAGATCTGTGAAGCTCGCCACTTGAAAGGTCCTTGAGAAGAAGGGTCATTATCCCATCGCAATAAGGCAAAATCTTTTCATCAAGAGCACGACAGATATCGCCAACAACTCCAACTGATATAGCACATACCTGGTACTCCTCAAAATTCTGCAAGCCCATCTCTAGAATCTTGTAAAACTCAGGCATATACTTTTCAAACTGCGCACCACAAGCATAAGCTAGAGCACCAATTGCCAGCATCGCTTCCTCATGCACCGATGAGCTCCGACAGGCAAACACTTTGAGGAGTAACAACATGATTTGATCTGCAACCTGAAGTACAACGGATTTTGTCTCATCGTTGCTGCTAAGCTTTTGAGTTATGACTTGCAGGACTCCACAGAGAAGAGCTTGCAACTCTCCTTGCTTTTCTCGGTCATCTGTTGACGAAATCGGAATCTCCATTGTCTGACTCAACTTGGCCATCATTGCAGGAAGAAGTTGTGCAATAACGTTAGCCGTTTCAGGGATATTTGAACACCGAACCACCTCATTCAAAGTTTCAAATGCAGCAGTCCTAAGTTTTGAGTCACCACTATCAGTACGATCAGCAGCTGAAATGAGGCAACTAAAGATTGCCTCCAGATACGGTGTGAGAACAGAGGAAACTGCTCCAGCATCCTCGTATCCTTGTGCTAGGAAATAAATTGCTCCGCAAGCTTTCTCAGCTACATTAGGAGAATCCTTGGTGCTCTCCAACAATACAGCTAGGATTTTCTGGAGGTTGGCAGGTGATATAACTGAGAAGCCACCAGCTGGAGAGTGCATGAACTCAAAAATTCGACTCAAAGTCCAGGCAGTTGTGTCCTTTACATGGTTGTTCTGGTCTTTCATTGCAGTGAGAAGGAAATCTAAACCAGCATTTACTAGTTGTGCGAGTTTCTCAATTGACGGACCTTCGAGAATTGACCCAAATGCAAAAGTAGCAGCTTCACGAGCACGCCAATCCGATTTTGATATGTTCTGTTCTACAAATGGCATCACATAAGGAACAACGGCATCGCCAACAGTTCTGGCAACTAGACCCAAGCAAGTCCCACCAGCCATGGATATGTTCCAAATACTGTCATCTTGATCCTGATCTTCCTCCTGCTTCAATAGTGTTTCGAGTAACAAAGGAACCAATGATGACAGAGCCTTTTCGATGAATCGGGAATGAGGAGCAGAATCTCCTGATTCTACAGCCTCATATTCCTGCAGTTCAATTTCTTCATCACATATAGAGCTCCAAAACTCTATTGCCTGAAGTGCCACAGCTTCTTCGTCATTTCTCACAGCCTTGGATGTCAGTTCAAAAAGAGTGGGCATATAGGGTTCCAGAACCGCATAATAGGTGGATGCAATTGACACAAGACACTCATAAGCAGCCTGCCTTATTTCCGTCTCTTTGGCCAGAGCTGTTTCACATACCATTTTCATTATGTAATTCCGTTCCATCTCGTTGTCAAAATTGGTTTGTGCAAAATCTAGAGCATTATAGCTTTAGTTGCTGCAAGGCGAACCTCTGAACCGTGCTCCGCTGAGTTCATGCCCTGGACAACAGCAGTTAGAACTGAATTCACTTCATCTTGCACAAGATCCTGGTGTGAAATCTCTTCACAGACATACCCAAGGGTCTCTAAGGTTGCCTGCTTTAATCCTGCTGGCTTTTCTTGCTGAGTCATGTTTGTAAGAAGTGTACCAATAAGCTCTGGCCAAAGCTTTTGTGGCACTTCAATACCAGCAACTTTTGCAATAACTTGAGCCGAAGTGTGTCTGGCTTCCATAGACTGTGACTCCAGGGTTTTCAACAGCATAGCCTTAACTTGTGCCTTCACATTAATATCAATTGCCATCCACTGTTGAACAAGCTGTTCCTTTTTTGCTGAATCTTTAGCATCTAAGGAATTTTTCAGCACAATACCAGCAAGTCTCCGAGATTCAATAGGTTTATCATTGTTTGAAAGTTCAGCTGCCAATGATAGAATAAAGCCTGGGAGGTTCTGCTCTTGAAATTGCTTAAGACTGGTCTCTGCATCAGTTCTCACTTTAGCATCCGCAGCTTGTGCCGCTAACAGATAGTTTGTGATCTCCACTGCCATCTCTTAGTCTGTACATGAAGAAATCTTATAAGCTATAACAGCTCACTAAATCAAAAACCGTGACATTTATCTGGACACACACACAGCTCAATAGTATCTTCACCGCACATATCCTACTTTCACTTATTCCTAAAATAAATATATAAATAAAAAAATAACATTCGAACAAGTTTAAATGCAAACGCTAATTTACAAGAAGTGCTTCCAATGTTAATTTAAACAAACTTAATTCAAAAGGCTTCACCAATCCATAAAACCGCCAATTCAAGCATCAAGCACAAGTAAGAAAAATCTGAATATTATCAAGTAAACCCTAAACCCTCTCAAAAACACTAAAATTTAAACAATGAACAAATCTGCAGATCTACCATTTCCACAGCAGAACAAGATTCAAAACACAAGAATCGTACCTATCAAGATGATCGAATGCGCTCAAATCAACACACCGCCTACCGACAACCCAAAAATAATCCGACGCGAAAATCGAAACAGCAACTCACGCGCCGCAAAGAAACTAACCAGGTCCTTTAAAGCGCACGAAACAGGAGAGATTTCAACGCCGGAAGGATGTTGCGATTGCGGAGTTTGGCTGCGTATTTCGAATGAAGCGGGACTGCCGAGGGAGTGGAGAGGAGCGTCGTGAATATGATAAATATTGACGATCGGTACACACTCGGGCAGTTTGGTTTATGCTGCCCGTAATCTCTGACCGTTGGATCTGCAAACCCTAGCGATATTTTGAACCTCAAACGTGTGGATTGAAATTTGTACCTGCCCGTCCGGGTAGGGATTATTGGGCCTTTCTGGGCCGATGTCAATACGAAGCCGAGCAAGCCCAATAATATTAAGGGCATCCAAACGATCTAGTCAATATTCAAAATTAGCACGAAACAGTAATTCCTTAAATATTTGAGTAAATTTAATTCTTGACTTTCAAAATTACTCTTAACCTTATTTACATTTTAATTTGAATAAAAAATTATAATTCATTTCTAAAATTACTTCCAAAATTACTCTTAACCTTATTTACATTTTAATTTGAATAAAAAATTTATAATTCATTTCTAAAATTACTTCTGCCCCTATTTTTAAATTTTCTACTAAATTTATGTAAAAAGTAGTCTACATCATTTTCTTATTCATATCTGATATGATATGCACAAACATGTTGTAACAAGATTATATACTAAGAAAAATAGTGCATGCATTAGTTAATGCTAGTGAGTCAAACTATGGCTGTTAAGACAGCCTCTCCGATCACATGCCCTTGAATAGCTTCCAACAGCTTATCCTTAGTGACTTTGTGACCCAAATGGAGTTCATCATCATCCAAAGCATACAGCCTGAACTCCCATTTGTGTCCATGGGTTGGCAGCTTAGGGCTTCGCCATCCCGGAACTTTGAAATCATTAAGCCCTTCTTTTATCCCATGGTACTCCTTCCCTAGCTCCTCTTCCTTCATCGAAAATCCCTCCGGCAACCCTACTTACATCAAGTCAGTTAATAACTAATTAATTCATGCATGAAAATAAGTCATTGTACAAACCTTTTAAGGTAGGGGGTATATTGGTAACGATCCAGCAAACCCAAGGGACGACATGTTCATCATCGATGTCCTGAACGACAAGGGCGAGTGACTTTGTCCCTTCTGGGACATTGTACCATTCTAAAGGAGGTGATATGTTCTTTAAGGCACCTTGTCCATCATCAGTGTACTTTCTAGGAAGTCTTCCTTCGTGGTGTATGGCTGGAGATACTAGTCTGAATTCATCAGCTGCTGATGCCATGTTTCCTCTGCACACTGTTCCAAATACTTGAGCCTTAAGATGATATGATATATATAGCCTTAACACAGTTATTTACTCTTTGCTCTGATCTGCTGCCTCAAACTCAAACTTGACGAATATATAAATATCTGAGCCTGGACATGTTTGGATGACACGTGTCGACTCTGAAACAACGTGGAGAAGTCTGGATATGGAGTGGTGGGAGCTACTAATATCTGCTAGAAGGTTTTGGAATTTGAACTTTGCTTTCATCTTTACTTTTGTGTCTTACCTATATATTTTTCATAACAAAGTCAGTGCATTCAAAGAATCATTTATCGCGTAAGGATTTCGAAACCACCAGTAGCCACGGATCGATTCAGATCCGGTAATGTGCAGTTATTTGCTGCAAGCACCAAACGAAATTGTTTTAACATTTTATATTATATCCTATATGTTTTTGAGTGAACTCATTATCAAAAATACATAATACATAATACACACTTTCTAACCAATATGTGACCAAGATGGAGGTTAGAATTAAAATGCTTGATAACCAAAGTACTCATTTTAACGATTTTGCACCAAGCAGTGCAGATGCGCAAAGCATGTCATATTAAGATATCTAAGCCAACCTTAATGTCAAAATCACGAGGCGGCCATGCAATGTCGGCAACCTTATACATTAATAGCTTAAAGCTGCATGTCCCAAAACATATTATACTACGTTCACTTTGTCCATTTACAGTCTATTATTGATGAAATAATATTTTCAATTTTCACCCACCACCCCCAGTTGTTTCATTTCATTCTTAATTCCATCAGAGTAATCTTAAACCATGTCTCAAACTTGTCCTCACTTGACATCATGTGAAAATATCATTCTAATTAGATAAACATCAGTATCAAACCCTACCCTTTTCAAATATCTAATTCACTAAAGATCAGTATTACAGCTACCCTATGAAACTATCTAATTAAAGTGTATCAAGACAATGCAACTAATGCTAACAAGTCCAAAAACAGTAGCATTATGCATGCTGTTCTATTACGTTATGTTCATTC
The DNA here is from genome assembly GCA_006409495.1 of Sedum album. NCBI lineage: Eukaryota > Viridiplantae > Streptophyta > Magnoliopsida > Saxifragales > Crassulaceae > Sedum > Sedum album. Next base: position 84,053 of record QZGG01000054.1, on the reverse strand, counting down.
TTTAATACATGCCAGTTGAATCGCGAATCTTATTACAAGAGCTTATAAATTGAGTTACATATGAGTGAAGTCATAATCCACAAGCCATTAAAGTTATTTGTGTAGTTCAAGTTTGACTACTTGAGCTTGAAAATGGAGGGTAAGAGAGAACCATTGTTGAAGAAAGATGAGGGTTTTGAGTATTTTGAAGGATGCCCTGGATGTAAAGTGATAGGATGAAACGTGAAAATGATGGAATTCCTTACAAGAATTTAATGTTTGTGTGGATTGTCGTCCTAGCTGCTTGTAAGTTATTTCTTCTTACACATTTTTAAACAATAATTTCTACATCGTTTAAGAACTAGACATACCTTGACAAGGCGGAAATGTGTATAGGACGACTCGAACTTGAGTTTAACACATTTCTTGTTACTATCACTGTAAATAATCTGACTGAATACTTGTATATATATGCAGCTTTGCCGATATCTTCTCTGTATCCTTTTCTCTACTTCATGGTATGTCTGAGGCCACAATCACCCGATTTATTTTCTATTAAAATTGACTAACTATGAAGTATTCCTTTGCAGATTGGTGACTTCCACATTGCGAAGAGGAGTGAAGATATCGGTTACTATGCCGGGTTGTTGGTAGGCATATATCTACAACCGGATATATAATCAATGGTTATGTTCAGAGATAACCTCATGAACCTTTTTCAGGATCTGCATTCATGCTTGGGAGAGCTCTGACTTCGATTGTTTGGGGCGCAGCAGCTGACCGATATGGTCGAAAGCCTGTCATATTTGTTGGCATACTTTCAGTGTAGTTGACAATACCCCATGTTTTTTTTCAGTCACACATAAATATACCAGTATCAGTATGATATTTACACCAAGAAATTGTTCCCATTTTCAGGGTTATATTCAATACCTTATTTGGACTGAGCACCAACTATTGGATGGCCATCGCCACTAGGTTCCTTCTTGGAAGTCTTTGCGGAATACTTGGTCCTATGAGGGTAAGATCATCTTTAATACTTGCTCACTGTCAACTTCACATTACTTATGATTTTTGGTGCACTGTAAATAAATATACTCTCTCGGTCAGGCTTACGCTTCTGAAGTTTGTCGAAAAGAACATGAAGCATTGGGCTTGTCAACGGTGAGACTGAGATTGCTTCTGTCATTTATGTTAGTCATGAAATAATACTTTCAGAAAATTTACCTGATACATTTTTTCAAATGTCTGAATTTCAGATTAGCACGGCATGGGGCCTAGGATTGATCATCGGACCAGCCATCGGAGGTTTCCTAGCTCAGGTTAGTCTCCAGTCACCTGTTATGCAATTTGAAAAAAATATTAAAAGGTTCAGTCCTGAATGTTTGCTTAAAGATGATTTGGTTCTGTGCAGCCAGCTGAGAAATATCCTAACTGGTTTGCCAAAGATTCACTTTACGGAAGGTAACTTCTCGCATTTATGCTTCATATCAATATTGTAAGATGTAATATGATACTTAAACGCTAACCTTTGATAATGCCGGTGCAATACAGATTTCCATACTTTCTGCCTTGTCTTGTGATTTCAATCCTTGCTTTGGCCGCCGCCATTAGTTGCTATTGGCTTCCTGTAAGTACCGATATTAACTGAACTTTTCCCTTTTCCTGCATTAAGTTCTGAAATAACATGAATTATTAAATGGCACAGGAAACCTTGCATATGCATAGTGGAAATGAAAATTTTGAAGAATCAATAACTGTGAAGGTTATTCCAGTTAAATCTGACAAAGAACAAACTATTGAGCTAGAAAATCCGAACTACGAAAAAAGTCTTCTGAGAAACTGGCCTCTGATGTCAGCTATCATAGTATACTGCGTGTTTCAGCTTCGTGACACCGCTTATTCAGAGGTAACCCTCAAGTCATCTGCCTATATTGCTTTTGTATACTTCAGATCTTTTTCCATGACACGGACTGACCTGTTAGTACAAAATTCAAAAGAACTTCCATGAAGAAATGCAATTTATAGACAGCATTGTTTTATCAGATATTCTCCTTATGGGCTACAAGTCCTCGCGCATTAGGTGGATTAAGCTTCTCAACATCCAATGTTGGTGAAGTTCTGGCCATGTCAGGTATTTAACGTCACACGGTCACAGCAGCATCTGGTAACCATTTTCATTTCTGAAAGTCACAAATACTAACACTTCAGTTTGGTATAAATAACTTCAGGGTTTGGTCTTATGCTATTCCAGCTGTTTATATACCCGTTTGTCGAGAGATATCTTGGGCCTCTACATTTATCGCGCATAGGAGCAGTATGTGCCATACGAAAAACTTCATGTCATATTTTGATTCACTGCATGTTCCATTTTGAACTAATAAAAAAACCTTACTAATGAAGGCCATGAGCATAGTGTTGCTGACAAGTTACCCGCTCATAGCTCAACTTTCCATTGTTCGACTCACTGTACTAATCAACATTGCATCAGCATTGCAGAACATCCTCTCTGTAAGTTCTTAGTAACCAACCAATGGATACATCTTTACGTTACTTACAATATAACCTTACTCCACTGCTTCTGTCTGTGTCACACAGGTTTCCGTCGTCACTGGACTTTTCATTCTGCAAAATCGATCAGTGGTGCATACCCTCTTTCACTCAGCCACCATGACCCCATTTTTGTTTCTTAGTTGATTACTTACAATGTTGTATTTTCTCGTGTAGAGTCAAAATCAAAGAGGAGCTGCAAATGGAATTTCCATGGCAGCTATGTCGGCTTTTAAAGCATTTGGTCCAATAGTTGGTGGTGCACTGTAAGTTCCATCTTTTCCGCACTGCAGCATCAGACACTTTTGATGCAAATGACTTCTTAAGTTCTTAGACAATTCCATAGCATAACCTTTTTATTCACAACAGATTGTCATGGGCCGAGTCACGTCCAAATGCCTCCTTCCTTCCTGGTAAGAAATATTTCCACACAAAATTAGTTTTGTAGAAAATGAGGTTCCATGAGCTCAAATATTCAGGTTATTTATATACTCACTGTGTACTTGAATGTATTGCAGGTTCCTGGATGATCTTCTTCATAATAAATGCAATAGAGTTCGTCGGATTGGCAATGACATTCAAGCCCTTCTTAGCTTTGCCCGCAGATAGTTAAAGTTTCAAAATCTTTTATAGATACTCAAAGTGAAAAATATGGCATGTTGGTGAGAAATAATGCGGAAAAAAACCAGGGTCGTGCCTTTTGATTTGTGCACATTTGTTCATCGAAAAAAGAGATAAAAGAGAGCACACATGCTTCATCATTTTGAATAAACCAAAAGTTCTGGATATATTGAAAGTTTCACTCATTTACATCATATCATAACCATATAGAAAGCTAGAGGCTTCATAACCAACCTAAACATAAGCTTATAACAGTTAACAGACACTAGCATGCAAGTATTCGACTTCTAAAGATCATCCATTAGTAACCAGATGATTCATCAACATCTATACCTTGGTCTTTATCTAGCCCTTGTTTACCTTCATGGTGGCTCATCTGCTCCCTCCTTGTCTGGCCCTCGCGGCTTCCAGTCTCCTTGTACTCATCTCCAGGCTCTTTTTGTTGTTGTTGGGCTGCTCCCTTCTCCTGCTTTTGCTGGCCCTCCCCTGAGTAAGACAATACTTCATTGCAGTTTTGTCTTTGGTTATACTACTATCTAAATGTGCTTATGAAACTGAAGAACATACCTCTTATAGGCTGAGTTTGTGCAGCTGGGTTCTTGTTGAGAGTGACTCTAGTCATTCCTGGCTCCTTGTTTTGCTGCTCAGACATCTTTCAGGGGTATGTTTGATGATAGATGTCTCTATGGGGATGCTGTGTATATATATGTGTAAGAATTTAATGAGCCTTGAGATATAGTTGAGTTGCAGATGAGGACGTGAAGTTAAGGATTTGTTGTGCAGACACGCAAGTACCTTCAAAGCTTGAGGTGTTGTGTAAGAAGACAGCGTGACAGTGTTGATGATTTGCAGCATTAGGAATGGAGATACATATACATATGACATCCAGATCTGAGGTTTAGCTGAGCTGAGGTATACATACATGATACACCTGTTGAAACAAAAGTGTGGCTTAGTGTTGTTGTTTGATAGAGCTAATACATATCTGTATGTCATATGGGAGAATCCAGTACAACCCATTACAACAAGTAATCTATCATCAAGCCTATTTGTTTCGATTTCCATGGACCGAACAGGGCTGAAGGAAAACCTTGAGCATTTTGCAAATGAGTGATATGTTATACTTTTACAAACATCATACTACCATGCTTGAATAAAGAGACATGACTAGGAAATAGGTCAGATGGATTGGCTACGCATCAAGGAAAACAACTACTTCCATTATGCAGCTTCAAGTTGAACATGCTCGGCGTCAAGCATAAACTAAGACCAGAGACTTTGTCCATTTCCATCAACGATGCTTGAAGGTTTTATATTCTTGCTAACTAAATCCTTGAGTTCTATTTCTCCAGGGAACCTTTGTTCTTGAAGCTTAGAAAATACCTACACTCAAGATAGAATTCAGTTAGAAGGGCATTGTGAAACAACACATTTTTGGTAAATACGGAGTAGAAAGAAAAGGGGAAGGGATGAAAGATTAAAACTATAAGTAACTTTTGTTAGGTTTAAGTTGCTTAAGTGATACACTGTTGAATTCCCTGACTAGGAATAATTAACCTGAATCAATGTAGTCGAATATAATAATTCCATGCACATTAATGTGACCCAAAACATTCAACATTCCCTAGCTACAGTTAATTCAGTACTGGATGTGTTCATTCATGGTGTCATTTCAAGGTTCAAGTTATATGATCACAAATTCCACTGAAATCAATGAATATAGACTATTATCCTACTTCTGTATGTAAAAAGCTATTAAGCCAGATTGTCACGAGCTTCCTGAACTGAAAACAAGAGCTATTCTCATTTTTACTACATTTGATTTCTCTATAATGCAGTAAAAAGGATGATCCCAAAGCGAACACAAACGGGAGAAAACTATCTGGTATGTTAGAAAAAAGCATCCATTGTACCCAGCTGCTAGGTTTACAGTAATTCTATCATAGTGAAGCGAAAAACCTATTTCCATCTAATAACAACAAGTAAAGGACTAACCAATATCCCATTGCAGTACACTTCAAAAGCCCCGGTGCTCTGCAAGAACGACTGAAAAAAGTTCCCAAGTAGCCACGTGGTTGAAATTGTACCAAATCTATTAGCTTTCAGCCTGTGAAACCATGGAGGTGGCACTGCATACCCCAATCTCGGAAATATATGCTCCCCTCCCATCAACAACCCAAACACTCCAAACTGAAAAACTGGAACTGCTTTGCTTAGCAACCTTTTCGGTAGCGTAGGAGGGTAATTTTCAAGCGCAACATTAATTCCCGGGAATTCATTAAGCAGCACCTCCCTAATTTTCACAGCATTCCCTCTTCAAAAGTAAAACACCGTCAACAATCGCATCATATAGACATTACAACAAATTAAATCAAATCAAATCAAATCAGGTCAACAAAGTTAAGTAAATCTTACTTGTAGGAACAGGAGGAGCAAAATCTGATGAGCACATTGTTGCCAGCTCCAATTCCACTAACCACCTTCTGCAAATCAAAACCCAAAAATCAAATAAAAATACATTTAATCAACCAAAATCGGATCGATTAAAGCGATTAGAAATACCTGAGTTGGGAAATCTGGAGTTTGCGGCGGTACTGGATGATGATCATGCGGATGGTGAGCTTCATGATGATGATGGTGGTGAGGCGGATGAGGCTTGGGAGGTGGTGGAGTGAAGAGATTGAAGAGATCGGAGCAGAAGAGGAAGATCGGCAGTCCGAGAAGAAGCAGATGAGCTCGATCCATACCTACGCTTGCAACACAACACGTCAACAGTCAACACCCTCGACAGATCGTATCGTATGTTTTCCAGAACACATCAAACGACGTAGTTTCATGAAAAATGTATGTGAATATTTGTTCTTTTAAATGGATTTACTCATTTACATAATATTAAACTTTTATATCTTATCGAAACCAATTACATATGAGAACATGAAATAAATAAAAAGTAGTAGACAAACTAATATCTAGTTGTACTCATTTCGTAGTAGAAATTCGTCCGCTAAAGTCTTCTATGAGACAAAAGATAACTTCTGTCTCAAAATGATATTATTTTCTAAAAAAATATTCTAAAAAAAAATCAATTTTGTAGTTGAGTCGAATGGACCAATTATTAAAAAATGACACGTTTTTTATTATGTTTAATTTGACTGTCAGCATAGAGAATTTAATTATTATTGAGAAAATCAGTCAACAAAATCTGCTGGCAGAATCTCGATTTGTAGAACACTCGTATGAACGAGGATTCTCATGCAAAGACCAAATCAAAGCCTAAACCACATTCAGACTTTCACACACTTTTTCCACACAATCACTTTCCTCTCCCAGTTCACCATGATGCACGGCCTTCCTACCGACACGTCGTCCGGCTGCTTCAATGATCTCCTTCAATGTCTCCTATGCGGCGGAACTGTCTCGACTCGATCCTGTATCGCTAGTCCTACTCGGCATTCTACATCTGTTTCTAGAACATTTGGTGATTTGGTGCAAAATGATGATCAGGTTGTTGAAGTTGGGAACTTATTATCGGAAAGTCGAGATGAGGTGCAACTTCCAATTGTTGCTAGGCTGATGGGTTTGGAGACTCCAGTGGATATGAGTTGGAAACCTAAGACTATAAATGACTCGTTTAATCGAAGCAGATCGGTTAATTCTGTTGACTACTTGTTTCGTTCGAATAGTCCTGAGCCGGGTCCGGCCTGCTCCATAGAAGAGTTAAAACTTGTTTGTCGTTCCGGGAAGGGGATATTTTGGTATTGTGCTTGGAAAAAAGCTCGAACAGTGTTACAAAAAGGGACCAAAGGCGAGCGAAAGATGCGCGAGCAGACCAGTCAGAGGCTAAAACAGAATGCAGGAAAAAAGACAGGGAAAAATCCGGACTGAGGAGAGTGTTATTAGTAGGTCTATGCTTGTACAGAAAGAGACCCGGAGAAGGTTAGAACATACAAAACATTTAAGGTTAGAACAGGCTGATATGCAGAAAGCCGGAACATCTTGTCGAAGGACTGTTAATAACAGAACTGCGCGATCAGTTTGGCAGGAGAAAAATGATTACTACAGAAAGCCACAAGCCATGAAGAGCCAACCAAGGAGCAAAGGAACTCAGAAATATTTAAATATCCCATCAAAATCAAAATCAAAGAAGCAGAAGGAAGTGAATTCTCATCAGAGTTCTGTTCCAGGTCTGCATTTTGAATTGCAGTTGCTTCACTTATAATAACCTGTAAAAGTAACATGCTAAATCATTTCCCTGATTCTGCATTTTAGGTAGAATGTGCTCAAGTGCCACTCAGAGACACGGAATAAAAGCGCGGTCAGGCAATGCGAAGCCGCGAACTGAGGAAAGGAGGAGGAGCAGGAAAGGCAGGAATGCTGATCAGGGTATTGAAACTTTTGGAGAGCTGATGATGATCGAGAAGATGAAGTCTATGATTGAACAAGATTTGGAGATGGGAAGATGGAACTGGGACAATGAGGCTGGATTTTTGTATAAAGAGTATTTAAGCATGGTGATAGAACTAGGAATTTTGGATGAACTTGTGAACCAAATAGTTCTTGATCTTGCTTTTAAATGTGATGAATAAACTTTTTGTAATCTTCCAAATAAAAAAGTGTATAACACTGAAAATGTACATCAATACCGAAAATCGAACTCAGCACAAATGATATCACTCCTCGAGTCTTTATTGACACCAAAGCAAAACTGAGGCACAGATCTAACATGACGTCAAAGTTCTGATATTTATAAACCTGGCCTAGAGCCTTGTTGAAAAGAGGCAGGCATTAAACTTAACTAGGAACAAAAATGCATGAATGTAAAAATGCAGCGAAAACATGTAGTCTATGAAAAACTTATTTTAACGAATCACAAGCACAAAATGATGAACTTCACAGTCTTCGCATCCTAAAAACTGCTCACAATGGATAATTAAGAAAATATGTAATGGAAAGAACTGAGACCAATCTGCTAAAGTAAACAAACAGTCTAATCAAGAAAAATGCATATAGGTGGGAATGAGAAAATCTAACACGTGCTGGACTTCCAACCAAGTCAGGAGAAGCATTTATGGAGATCCCAGCAACTTTTTGATTCCAGTCTTTTGCTCAGCTGTTAGTCTTGCTGGAAACTTGATATTAAATTTAATCCTCAAATTGCCTCTTTTAGAAGGATCCTTTGGAATTGGCATCCCTTCGCCTTTAACAATTTCTTCGTATGTAGGACTGATAATGGAGTTGATTGGAACTGTAAGGCTTCGGCCATCAAGTGTTGTTATCTGTACTGTATATCCCGTCAGTGCTTCCACGAGAGATATCTTTTCTGTGAGAACAAGATCATTTCCATCCCTCTTATAGACATTGTGAGGCTTTTCATCGATGATGAAGACAAGGTCTGCTGGTATCACACCTCGAGTTTCATTTCCTTTCTCCGGAAATGTGATTTTTGTTCCTTTCTTCCATCCTGGCCTGATCTCAATTGTGAGAATTTCCTCCACAGAGTTGGTCCTCCTGCAAATAATATGACACGAGAATATGAAATTGCAAATAGTCTCAAGTACAAGATAAAATTATGAACTAGTGTAACATAAAGTTTTTAGCCGAGTTGTACACTCTTAATATGTGATTGATAGAGATTACTCTTTCACACAATTTTTTTAACATTTTGCAATAGACTTATGGTACTAAAAATAACTCGCCGTTAGCATAGTCACTAGTGCGCTTATATATGACGGGATCATGCTGCAATTATATAATTAAACCAAAAAATAATCTACTGAAAAAGCTTTGGACATGCAAATTAGTAATAACAGCTGCAGGCAACATGAAATTAATAAAAACATTATAGCCATCTCGGTGCATGATACACAAATGTCTGTTCATAAAACCACTGCGTTTGAAAAGTATATACTCAAAAACCATTCACTATATAAAATACCGCAAATATTCAATTTTAATAAGCATTAGAATGAGAAAATTGACCAGAACAGTTTATTATTCAACTGATTTCAGGCACTAAACCATGCACTTGAAACAATTTAGCTTAACAAAGAGGCACAAAAGGTGTTATGTAACTCTTAAAGTTTTTATAATGTTTAATGACATTTCCACTAATGGCTCTAAGCGTATCTTAAAGCACTCATGAAACAATAGCAAACAGTATCTTACTTCACCACAAAGGGAAAGATACACCTATTTCCTTTTAACTTTTCAACATTTACTATTAGACTGTTCAAAAAAAGAAAGAAGAAACGAAGAGATCAATTATATGCACACCAATTTACTAGTATGAAAGATAAACCAAAAAAGTTGAAAAAGTTCAGACATTTTGCAGCTAAGTCCAATGACTCCAATCATGTTACATGCGTGAATATACATATACCTTGCTAAAAACAATGTGGCCACTTTACATTTGCAAAAGATATCATTAATGTTTATAGATTGCATGAATGCACTTCGCCCATTACACTCCTACCTCAGAATAAAAATGCATAGAAAAAATAATCAATAACAGAAAAAACTGGTTTTCAAAAAATCTGTTACAAATAGCTTACCCGCTGGAATCAATAGCCTCCCTTGATATCTTCATCTTTTTAGTAGTCCCCTTGTACAAATCCTCTAAGCTACATGGCAAAGCCCTCTCAATCGGAGCGGCTTTCCTCTGCACATTCCCTGAACCCTCCCCAACCCCTGCACCTCTGAAAGAGTTAAACATATCTTCAGTAAACATCCCCCTAGTAAACCCACTTCCTCCACCACCACCTCGTGAACCCCCCATGTCCCCCATCCCTCCGAACGGACTGGAAAATCCAAAAAACTCGGAGAATATATCATCCGCACTCCTGGGATTAAACCTGAAAGTGGTGGAACCCCCATCAAATCCTCCTCCACCAGAATACCCTCCTCCCGCTCCTGGCGGAGGAACTTGACCCTTCAGTCCCTCTTCTCCATACTGATCATATATAGCCCTCTTTTGCGAATCACTCAAAACCTACATTCAAATCAAAACAAAAAATAAACCTCAAACTATTCACAATTCAAACCCTAGATCTCATTCAACTCCACCAAGAACACAAATTGCACCAAATAATCAAAATTTAACCAAAATTCAAACACAAAAAAGGAAATGCAACGGAATGGAATCGAATTGAATTACATCGTAGGCTTCAGAGATTTGCTTGAACTTAGCTTCGGCCTCCTTCTTGTTATTAGGGTTTTTGTCAGGGTGCCATTTCATAGCAAGCTTTCGATAAGCCTTTTTGAGGTCATCGTCGGTGGCGCTTCGGTCTACTTGAAGGACTTTGTAGTAATCCACACCCATTCCTTCTTCCTCTTCCGCCGAGCTGCGCTTCCTCCCACGCTTCAGCTTGAAATATCAAATAAAGAAAACCCTTTTCGGGTTGGTTGGTTGTTGTTGTTGAAGCGCGATTTGTGAAATCGAGAATTTGATGAGGTTGGATCGATGGAACTCTTTCGAAGCGATTCAGCGGAATCGGAATGACAGATGACGATTAGGACGATGACGTCAGCACCAAGGTCCGATCCGATGATGCTTATTGGGCCTGTCGAAGGCCCATAACAGTTAGCATCAAAATAATGAGTTAATATTCGTATAATTATGTATTTTTTTAAAAAATTATAAATTGTATGTTGTATCGCAACTTTTGTGCATTATTTATATATCTTACTTAAAAAAATTGCATCACAATTTTTATATACCTAATCGAGTTATATTACACAGGTCACAGGTGTTTGATATGTGACATCAAATGAGGAGATCTGTCTGTCTTGTGTTGTTTGGTTAGATGTCGTAAATGAAAGTGTCGAGCTAGATGAAACCGATACGTTATAGAGTTACATGCAACGTACGGTACGTGCATACTTCACAATACATGCAGCAATTTCATTTTTGCATCTTTCATACAAATGTAAAATGAAGTTCATTATATGATCAACTAAGTACTAGAGGTTTTCTCCGGCCTGTGTTTGGAGAACTAGGGTTTTGTTTACTAGAATCAGATAGAAAACATGAAGCAAAATGTAATATTGCACACAGTGGACACAGAGGTATAATTATTAATTAGTGATAGTTATAGAATCGTGAGAGACCAATCTTGTCTCCTGTAGATTGAACATCTAACTGAACTTGTCTTCTGTACTCCCCAAAACTGAATTTTCTGTATACTGGAAGCTGCTCCTCACTGCTCATGCAAGACTCGATGACTGTCATATGATGGACAGAAAAAATATGCCAAAGATAGTCTTTCAGCTTCAGCATCGGCAACAACTCTATGTCGCACGCTTTTGTACACTCCATTGCTCCATGCCTGTACATTATGAATGTGAGTAAGTACTGAATATTGTTAACAAGAGGATCTCTAAACCAGCATATATAGACACATTTTACATCATGTAAACGTCTCTCTTAACCACCAAGAACTACAGATTAATAGTCTAATGGACAAGCCCTAATTAGTCAGTTGCTTATAATAAGTCTCCTATGCTTAATTATTCGAATACCTCGAATAAGTCTCCTATGCTTACAACGAGAGCATCACGAATAGGCTGAACATTATACCATTTTCCTTCTTTAACTAGCTGCAATCCTCCAACCTCATCTTGTAACAAAATGGTGAGAAAACCACTATCAGTATGAGGCATGAAACCAAACACCTCTGAAGATAAATGGCAAGGAGGGTATCTGTTTAGCCTCAAATAGCAACTCTCCAGAGAACAGTTCTCCTCAAAGAAATTGGTGTTTCTTACTCCTAAGTTTTGTGCTAGTATCTCTGCAATGGTCTTGCTTAAACTGGCTGCTCCAGATGCAAATATTTCAAAGGAAGATCTGGAAAGCCAAAATGACTGGTGAGATGTAGTTTTGTGACGCTCTTTGGTTATAAAGCAATAAGCAAGATGCAGATGAGTGTCAAATTATAATCAATGGTGGTTTCTATATATCCTTGATCAACGCTAATTAATATTGCATTATAAATTATAACCCTATAATCATTGTGATCAATCGGACGCTTATTGATGAATATTATGAATTATTGATCAGCAAAAGCTACATATATATATTATTTAGTTAAGATAGCATCTACCTGTTGCAAGCGTCCAAGTTTGATACATTTGCCACTCCTACATGAAATGCTTCAGACCACATAAACTGTCTCAAACTCTTTGCAGCAGGGTTTCCACAGCGGTAACTGTTGGCAGGCAGGTTCATAAAATTGATTCCAGATTTCATGCAGAAAGGCAGTTGAAACAGCTTCTTCTGTTGATGATGTAATCTCTTAAGAACCCTTTTTGGAATTCCATGATTAATGACCTGAAAGAAGCCATAACTTGCTGCCGCTTTAGCAATCTCCTCCTTGCAGCTCTCTTGGGCTATGGAGCTAAGACTTATTAGAAGGTTAAAGTCAATCAGTGGCAACCTGCAAACCTCTACTGCTTCTTCAAAGCTTTCACTCAAGTTTCCAGTACTCTTTGAGTATTCATTGTCACTGGCTTCTATATACAAAGATTTCAACGCATCAAGAAGTGGAGGTTCTGAGCCCATATCTTTTTGTAGGTATAAGTAGAAAGGGCGATTCGCTGCAGGTTAAATGTTTTCTCTCACTAAACTCCAGATATATGAGTATACTCAGAAGATTTACTTACATAAAGCTGCGATTGAGATCTTATGGTCTCTTCGATCTCTTAATTGCTATCCATATATAGAATTGAAAAAAACTATACTTTGCAAAGAAAATTGTATTTGTAATGGAGCGCATGATAACCCAAGTAATACCTAATGAACTTTAGAACTACTGTATCCCTAATAAATCAGCTGAGTAGCTCGATCAACTGTACCATGATTGATTATCACAGTTTAAAAGAACTTTAGAAAATCCTCGGAGAAGATATTCAGGTTGTACAAACGTAATTCACTGTGTGAATTATAACAGTATGTATTTCAGATTTTATATGACATGTTAGAAAAATTACATTTAACAAAACAAAAAAAATTCCATCCAAATAAAGCAGATCTCAGATAATTGCTTACTGGTGTTTGTGGTGTCTAACAGTATGGAGACCCACAACATTTGAACTTTTATGATTTATAGGATTGGGAAAAAAGCATTGTGAGGAAATTTGGCTGTACATTTCTTGCACACTTTAACCTTATTATGTATGACGTCTGCAGGCGCCATTATGTACACATTGGACATCATCCATTTGCTTAAACAAAAATCTAGTAAAGAGAGAGATGTGTGATGTGCCACTGATCGAAATCATGCAGTGTCCTGAGAAATTAACGTGAAACCCTAATCGATGATATACTTTCGAGGGTTAAGGCATGAGTGTACACTAAAGGAGTGCTCAACTGTGAAACTCAGAAGATAGACTCATGTCACCTACACTCATAATCAATGAATTGTGAAAATTTTACACACATTCTTCATTTGTGAAACAACACTTCTATGGATAAAATGACGAATACGCGGAACTTTTGCCATCATACAACTGGTTCGTGGCGAATGAAACACAATTTGTCATCCATTCCATCGCTTGAGATTTTTGTTATGCTCATCTGACATACATAATAAGAGGAAGTATCATGTGGAACCCCCCTTTCCATGGATCCATGAATCCCCCTTCATCACCGTTGATTACATTTTTTGTGTGCACCAGATTGTGCCACATGTTTGCATTTTTGAAATGCACACGTGAAATGCACATGGCAAATGCACACGTGAGTTGCACATGCTCATTAATGCGCTGGCATAATCTGATGCGTCCAAAATGCAAACAGTAAATGCAATCAACGGATGCAAAGAGGGATCCATGGATCCATGAATAGGTGGGGGTTCCATATGATACTTTCCCTACATAATAATAGGTAGAAACTGACAAAATGTTTTGTTATGATAGATGTTGGCGCAGCGTTCATTTTCCTTTGGTAGTATGCATCGCCAATTCGCAATCCAAAGCTTTAAAGGAACAAGCGCAAACAAAAGTAATTTATACACACATAATAAGCAAACACAAAAGGCGTGCACACATAAATGACGTATAATTGCATGATCTCTTCGCGCGGTATATAGACAACAAACTGAAATAGACATGTTTGGTTCTCAGCTCTCCAAATATCATGTCTTCTGTCAGTGTCATGTCTTCCACATCAGAGACTTTGCAACGTCCAGATTCCAGAATCAAGCGCGTTAGGCCCTCATATTTTGGTTCAGTTATTATCTACTGGGAGATGAAAAATAATACAACTCTGCTTCTTCGCAGATACGTACATTATTTACAATCATGGGTCGACAAAAACTCATTTGCAATTAATGCATCCATGTATAATCTAGGAATATTCGAGAATCATTATATCGTATGCAAAATAATCATTTACTATAGTCATTTGAAGCTCTACAATCAATCTTAAACAGCACATGTCTCTCAGCATTTTATTAATGGACATTTTTAATAATAATAAGAGTTCAAGGCATTTAATTTGAAGGCTGCAATATACTATTTGTATCATAGAGTGAGAGACTATCAATGCAAGCATTCAGAGTGAGTAGTTTTATGCATTTAAATATGTGTGTATAGCTATCGAAAAAAAAAATATGTGTGTATAATTATTTTTATTAATTTTTTATAATATAATTAATAGAAAATATGTAATTATCATGTCATTGCATATAAAGTGAAATAGAGGTGATATAGAAAGATTAATTGTGACTACGAAAAAACTCCGCCGATTCAACCCTCTAGATATTTGCAATATCCACCAAAATAAACATACAGTGAGTTATTTGTCATATATTTGCCATTTTGTCGGTACACTTTGACCAATTGTTTCTGATTTAAAGACACCGTCTCCATTTTAAAAAAAAATTTGACTAATTATTGGTATCCTCAGGTTTATCATTTAACGACTAATATGCAATAAAATTCACAAGAAATTAGAATGTTAATGGAATCCAATAATATTGTCTGGATTTCAACAATGCCCCTCCTAAATTGGAAAAGATTGAAAACATGAGAAACCTCTTGTATAAAATACTCGTCTAAATATTTAGTTTTCATATCAGTCAAATTCATATAGATGTAACTATTGAATCCAAACCAAACATGTCTAGATACTTCTCCTGTATTTGCTGGCACAATTATTGAAAAACGTCAACACTTGCTTTAAGCAAACAAAATTAGGTACGTAATACAATTTAATTTTTTATGACATTAGTACCTATCTAAACTTCAGTGAACCTAATATCAGCAACAAAACGAAGCAAACGGAACTAACAAGTAAAGAAAGAAAGACATGTCTTCATCAAGGAACAAAAAGCTATGAATGTGTTCTTTTACACATCAATTAAACTGAGAATGATTGAATTAAACTCAATTGGATTAACCATAAGTCAATCAATTCAATAATCTAACCTGCACAGCCAATGCCTGTATTCTTCTGTTGCCTTAATAGTTACTGAACAGAAACTTGCAAAAACACCCAGCTGATGATTCAACAATTTAGATTTTCTTCTCCTTTTGGGGAGGTGTGCCAAAATGAAGCCATTGGGGAATAACGAGTTATTTCTGTGAAGACACGGCTTCAATGGCACTACCTAATGGCCACGCAGCTTCCACCTCATGCTTGCCGTATGGCACTCTCTTTACCAGTGTCATCGTTTGCCATGGCTCCAGTCCTGTCACACAGATATGATGATAAATTCTGGATGATTTTGGTTATTGCTATCAGTGGATCTGTGGATGTATATAGTAAAAGGAATGATGCTTACCAAATCCATTTACAAGCAAAGTGTATTGATATGAAAGATCCATGCATAGGAAAGGCAAGTTGGCCTTCTCAACATTCGGATATGCAGACTCAGCATTCTCAATTTTAGTTTCACAAGCTTGTCGAGCTGCTTCCTTGAAATCATTAGGCTTTACTTTTGCAGTTGGCTTGCTTGAATCAACAAAACCTGCCTGCATAAGGATTTTATTTATATTATCATGAGCTCAGACATAGATTTTGAGCTAAATAGCATATAATGAATGAAGAGTCATATTGTACCTCAGCAGCCCTGTCAAAGAAGAATGATGCAACAAACAAGTTCTTTTGGCCATCCCCTCCCCCGCCATTCCACACACCTCCAAACGTGCATTTCATGTGTGTGCATGTTGATTCATTAACCTTGAGAGATTTGAAAGCAGTCCCCATGCATTCATCCATGCTAGCACCAGATGGTAAAGCGGAAGCTTTGAAAGTTTCTCCTCCGTAATTGTAAGACCCTTTAACAAGATGAAACGGTAGAATATTGATTTTAAACCTTGCATGCCATGTATACTTTTCATAAAGGAAATATATAGTAAGCATACTTCATAAGGCAATAAATCGCTATCACACACTCCAAGCAGAAAGCTTTCATGCCAAGTAGAATAACTTTGAAGGAAGAACCCACAACCTTAACAAATGACTGGTTACGATACTGAATGGTATAGATGAATTATGTGTATAAGATATGTTGACTCGTTGGGCCTTTAGCAATAGCAGTCACTAATGATTAATTTCATTCATTAAAATTCAAAGATCATGGAAATTTAAAAAAATGTGTTAATCTGGGACCATTTAAATCATATTTGATTATGTTCAATGAACCTTTCTTCTTACTTACGTCTTTTTTCCTAAAATATTTCATCATTTCATTGACATAGAAGATGATAACGGATACTTACAGTAATTCTCTGCTCTTCAAGAGCTAAATAGAACAAAACATATATATAAAAAAAATTGAAAACTAATAGGCTCTCTGCTGTTAGAAAATGTACATTAGTAAGTAGTAACATGCTGACGATGCTATAATGCTACTGGCAACAAGTGGTAACTAATTGTTCAAGCATATGAAATAAAAAAAATATCAGTATCTCTCATAAAAGTAACTTCACCTTGATAGCCAGTTAAGATGCATGGATTGTCAGCATCCTTGTTGAGGCTCAAGATTTCAGCCCGAGCTGCTAATAATCCATAACGCAGGTAACTAAAGAAAATGCAAAATGTTGTCAATCAAGAAAATAACAGCACGAGCTAAAGAATTGATATAAAGCACAAACTAAAATGGAGTCATTTTGAGTTCTTATTTCGCGGCAGCTACGTATGCAACTGAACATGTAGGAAAAAGTGGATGACAAACCTGTGAACATAGAGAAAATATTTTGCTCCTTTTAGGTACATTTCCCTAACATAGGTATCTTCCCCATTAAAAATCCTTGGGGCCTTCACAGCCTCAGCCTCTGAGATAGCATAAGCCATTTGCACTGACCCGCCACCAAGATCTACAACTCCAACTGTTTTGGAGTAATCTTTTCCCAAATTACCTAGAAGGTAATTTATGGTCACCTAGATCAGAAAATTAAATAAGATATAATGATAACGAAGATGAAGATGATGTACATTAAGCAGAAGGCAGTGTGTTCATTTTTCAACTCAGTATAAATGAAAGACCCTGGTTCTTGTCAGCAGTCCGCACATTGTGATTTGATTGGTCAGGTATTGGAGCCCATCAAACATATAAATCTAAGTGAGTGTTAAATTGAACTAAGGCACACATTTAAATTCAGGTATCCTTTATAGGAAGAAGATTACTGGGATAGATGGGAGCAATGTTGGTTTACCCTAGATAAATCACTCCACTGTATAACTCCCGAGGTCAAAAAGTGAAGAATTATGCCAAAGTTCAATATCACCACATTATAGACATATGAACACATGAATTCATTGATAATACACCTACCCACTCATAAGAACCTTCTTGAGACCCATCTAACACAGTGACCCAGTCCGCCTGTGACTTCAGACTACTTCTGTCTTTCAGTAAGTTTCTTACCTTAAAAAAGAAAAACACAATGTCAAGTCTACAGTAACTCGCATAAATAATCAGACCAACAGAAAATAAAGAAAAAATAGTACCTCTTGCAAGATATTATCAGACTTGACAGTCCCCAAAGCCCTCAACCCTGCCGTTGCCTGCACAAATACGCATTCAAATAATTTTATAACCAAGTCGGAAATACATTATCTAAAGAAACAAAAGTGACACTCACGCCAACTCTAACAGGAGTCTGACTTCGCAGCTCTGGAGGAACAACTTTTTCCGCTTCAGTTAACAATGATAAAAGAGATTCCGCAGCACGCTCAGGTTCATCTGGATTCGCACTTAACCCAGGTTTTTTCTACACATTCAACAAAAAATATCACTGCAGCAATTTGCATAATCTACAGCCAGCATTGCACTATAACCATATCAAACAAGCCGATCCCAATCCTAATATAAAGATGGAACATACCTGAACAAAAAGTTCGAGCTCATTACCAATAGTAACAAGATCCAACCGCTGATCAAAGCAAAACACATGCACACGGCTTCCAGAGCTCCCAGCGTCAAATATAACCGCATAAGATCTTGACTTCAATTCCTTAGGCGACACCTTCCTACTCGGAACACTCTCCAAAGAATCGGATGGAATTCGCGCAGGCATTAAAAACAACACAAACGATATGAGAAGCAGAGGAATGAATACAACAAGTATAACACTTCTAAAGCGATACATCTTGTCAGTGAAGGACTCGTGGTTGCGGCTGTTAGGTCGCTTGAACATTCTGTCCAGTTGTTGGTGGTCAGTTTGTGCTTCGAGAAGCTCCGAAGCGGATGGTGATCTGTAGCGGATCTGGCCGTTCCCGACGGGAGCCTTCAGGGATTGTGATTCCTGTACTGACTCCAGCGCTTCTGACTTTGATGATTGGAAATTGGAGGTTGAAATAGACGAGATCGGATCGGTTATTGAGTTGGAGTGTAGTGGAGAGAAAGTGGTAAGAAAGTGGAGAGTGGGAGATCTGAAATGGCGGATGACGTAATCGTAATCGGCGATTGACGATTCGGATCGGAATCGAGTTAAATCTACTCCGACTGTTTCGACGCCATACGATACGGTGATGAGGATGATTATTAGACACCAAACGCTGACGTTTTGTTCCAAAACGACGCGTTAAATCTTTAGACAATAGTCTTGGTGCAGTGAAACCGAATTCAGAAGAATGGTACAAACTTCAAACTGATGCAAAAAATAACTCGTGTATTCTCATTCTCTCTATCGAGCTGCTGATTAAAACCTATTTGCTTAGGCTGATCACCACATGCCAGGCGTGTAAACCTGCTCTTTAAGGTTTTGTGAGGCACTCTCAGTGGGAAAGCCTCTAACTCCGCCGATGGTCCACTGCGAGATAATTCCAGCAGCTATTGCAAATCTAAGTTGCCGGTCCATAACATCCGGATTTTCATACATTTCAGGGTAAGTAGTCAGCTTCCGTATTATGGCAGCCACAACAGCATCTCCAGAGCCTGTTCTGTCACAAGTAAAAGGTGTAATGAGAACATCTTCAGTTCCGATCACAACACCGTCAAATGAAGGTGTATAGTAATGTATCCGTAGAGTCCCATCTGTCACAAACAGAATCTTCAAGCCATCACGCCATAACGGAGCAATCTCCTCCCGAGTGAAATGATAGTAATCACGCCTATCCTTAGTCTGCTCATAGTTCTCAGAATAATATTGTGGCTTATAATTCCTCTTTTTTTCAAAATACTCCTCATCCAACAGAAACTCCAGTTCCTGCTTCGACACCTCCACAACATCAGCTTGGTTCCATGCTTCTTTGATCAGCTCCCTGGTTGCATCTCGAGATTTCCACAAAGGCAGTGGCATGTTCAAATCAAAGAATGTAAGACCACCAAACTTTTTCGACAATGCAATAGCTTTAAAGAGTGCTGATTTCATGGATGAGGAAGAAATCAAAGCCTCGGAATTGAAATGTAAAACTCTCGACTGCAAGACTCAATAATTTTAACCACGTCAAAACAAAACTAATTACGGAGGACATTTAAGATTGGAATCGTCAAAAGGTCATACCTCTTTAAGCACGGAAAGATTCAATTCAGCTGCGGAGAAAGAATCTTCCGGCGCCTCCTTAACCATCTCCATCTTCATCTTCCCGTCCTCAAACTTTACCTTCATGTAAGCACACCCAGTTTTCGCCGCAACTTGAAACTTCACCCCTCTAGTCTGCACTTTTTCCTTATTCATCATCAACACCAACTCCTTCCCAAAAGCATCACTCCCAACCTTCCCAATAAACGCCGCTCTCCCTCCAAGTCTCACATGCGCAATCGCCACATTCGACACCGGTCCTCCAGGCGCCCTTGCGAACTCCGGCGGATCCCACTGCAACATCTTCCAATCCGCATATATATCCGGATCCATCTGGTTATCAGAAACCCTCACAGACGGCACAAATTCCTTCATCGCCGCTCCGAAGCAGCAGACCAGCGGCGGATCCTCGTACGGAAAATCAACTCCGTCGTCAAAACCCTCGCTCGAAACCTCCTCTTTCTTCACCAGAGAATCAGATGGAGCTCCAGAATCGGTGGATTTCTTCTTGCGTCCACGCCGAGCAGGCTGAGTTGACTGAACCGCCGCGCCATTTACAGCTTCGCAGATAGGACGGTATCTTTGATTTTGTGTACCAAGGTGAAATTTTGAGTTGAAATTGAAGAAGCTGGTGGTCGGAATTTGAAGAAGAGATGAGAGGCAGCCATTGCCATCAATTTTTAAATTGGGGATTTTTCTAGGGTTTATCCACCATGCTCAATCCTCTCCAACCTCAATCCACTACCAAGTTGCAGACATACAGCAACACTATCGGGTCAAACACATCAGGATCCGAATCCAAACGGGTTATATTTCTCGTCACCAAAACCTGTCGTTCGTTCAATAGGGGTATTTTCGTCAATTACTACTGCCGGAAAAATACGTTACAAATTTTACAATCAACAATTCAAAATACCGTTCACATTACTCAACCGTTACGGACTAGACAGCTCATCCACTCCATCCCGCTTTTTCTTTTGAATTTTATTTCATCATTCCAACATCCACTCATCTTTCCACTACAACCAGATCACTCAGAAGGTTCAAACTCTCTGGCAACAGCAATCGACACCTGGCAATACCAAATCAAATTCCAATTCTAATTAATTTTTTTCATTTTCTTGATTCTTCCACTCCTATAAAATCGCAACGTCCCCACAAAACCCTAGCCGATCGTCTTCTCCGATTTCTCCATTTTCTCTCTCAAAACTTCGTCGTCTGATTCCGACTCGAAGATTCGAAAATGCGTGAGATTCTCCACATCCAAGGCGGACAGTGCGGAAACCAGATCGGATCAAAGTTTTGGGAGGTCGTTTGCGCCGAGCACGGCATTGACGCTTCTGGAAGGTATCATGGTGATTCGGAGCTGCAACTCGAGCGAGTAAATGTTTACTACAATGAAGCTAGCGGTGGGAGGTTTGTACCTAGAGCGGTGCTTATGGATCTTGAGCCTGGGACGATGGACAGCATCAGATCTGGTCCTTATGGGCAGATCTTTAGACCTGATAACTTTGTGTTTGGTCAGTCCTGGTGCTGGTAATAATTGGGCTAAAGGACATTATACTGAGGGCGCGGAGCTAATTGATTCGGTGCTGATGTTGTCCGGAAGGAAGCTGAGAATTGCGATTGCCTGCAAGGTGTTTGATCATTTTCCTGTTTTTTATTTAATTGTTGATTTTTTGGTAGATTTGTTGTTTATGGTGATTGATTTGTGTTGTAGGGTTTCAAGTGTGTCATTCGCTTGGAGGAGGGACTGGTTCTGGAATGGGGACTTTGTTGATTTCAAAGATTCGAGAGGAGTATCCGGATAGATGATGATGACGTTTTCTGTGTTTCCATCTCCCAAGGTTTCTGATACTGTGGTGGAGCCTTACAATGCTACTCTTTCAGTTCATCAGCTTGTCGAGAATGCTGATGAGTGTATGGTTCTTGATAATGAGGCCCTTTATGATATTTGCTTCCGCACATTGAAGCTTACTACTCCTAGCTGTAAGTTTTATTCTTTTACATGCTTCATAAATACATTATCCAATCAGGGTCATGGTTGAATTAATGCTCGTGTTTAAATTCCTGCTTGTGTTGAAATGTATGAATCTTACACTCAAGCTCCTCATTTGAATAAGCACTTTTGGTTATGGTTATGGCAATGTTAATTTTGATCAGAATCTAATAATGTATTTTCTTCTAAATGCAGTTGGAGACTTGAACCATTTGATTTCAGCAACTATGTCTGGTGTTACATGTTGTCTGAGATTCCCAGGGCAGCTTAACTCTGACTTGAGAAAGCTGGCTGTTAACTTGATCCCATTCCCACGCCTCCACTTCTTCATGGTGGGATTTGCTCCTTTGACATCTCGTGGGTCTCAGCAGTACAGATCTTTGACAGTGCCTGAGCTAACTCAGCAAATGTGGGATGCAAAGAATATGATGTGCGCTGCTGATCCACGCCATGGGCGTTACCTTACTGCATCAGCTATGTTCAGAGGAAAGATGAGCACAAAGGAGGTGGATGAGCAGATGATCAATGTGCAGAACAAGAACTCTTCCTACTTTGTTGAGTGGATCCCGAACAATGTCAAGTCCACTGTCTGTGACATTCCACCCACTGGACTCAAGATGGCATCTACCTTCATTGGCAACTCAACATCCATTCAGGAGATGTTTAGGAGGGTTAGCGAACAGTTCACTGCTATGTTTAGGAGAAAGGCTTTCTTGCATTGGTACACCGGTGAGGGTATGGATGAGATGGAGTTCACAGAGGCAGAGAGTAACATGAATGATTTGGTGTCCGAGTACCAGCAGTATCAGGATGCCACTGCTGATGAGGAGTACTACGAGGATGAGGAGGAAGAAGCCGAAATGTAATAAACATGCCTATTTAGTGCTTGCTCTTTATTCCCTAGTTTTCATAGCATGGAATCTGAGACCGGCTGCGCTTCCAGTATGTTATTATAAGAACAAAATTTGACTTTGTTATCTGGAAAAATATCGTTCAGAATATAAGCTGATAGGTATTTTAAAATCATTTGGCATTGCTAATTGGATGCTATGATCCGCATCTATCTTTATTGTCTAGCTCTTAATACTCGGATTTTCGGATGAGAGTCTTTGATCTATTTTCGTGTATGAAGCACGAAAACAGGGAGAATAACTATGGAAGCCGGGGTATCCCAACTTTTTATGATGGAATAAGAACTCCTGCACATTTAGTGTCAACACTTTGTAAGCTTCGACCAAAACCTATCGCAGCTTTTCCCGCAGAAACTTAAAAACAAGTAACTTGACACTAGATTTCTGCTCGTAAACGATGGGATGCATTGGTATTTGCTGTTACAACCATTCAGTCTTGAAACAATAAGAGCAGTTAAGGTGAAATGGTGAGCAAAAATACCATTCTTGAGAAAAACAGCAAGGTAGTCAGCGCCTGGATAATGTAAAGAAAAAAACACTTGAAAATTCAACAATAAACTAGAGTGCTCAAATTCAGAAAGCATCAACACCATCAGAAAAATCTAGTATCCACCCTTCAAGTCATTGACAACATCATACGGGATGGGTGTGACAGTCTCCAATGTAGCACCTTCAACCATAAAGCCAGGCTTGGGTCCCTCTGGTTGCCTCTTGGTGCTGATCACTTCACCTCTGGCCTTAGCCTCAGCTTTCAGCCTGTCATTCCTCTTCTTCCTTTCCTTAATTTCCTCAGCACATCTTGATGGCTGCACATGCTCTACTCGAACATGAATTCTCTTCTTAATGATTCTGTTGCCTACCTGGTCACAAAGACAAATCAAAACATAAAAAACAGGAAAAGGCTTACAAGACCATATAAGTAGATTTCAAATGGAATAAATGGTGACCCAAATCAAAAAAGCGGCCAAATGGATGTAATAACAGTTCACAAATATAGCAAAATACAAAATTAGTGAAACTCCTAATGCCAAAATTAAAGTTATCCTCATTGTAGGATTCCTCACACAGCATTGCTTAGCAAAAAACTACATTAAGTTAACAATCAGCAGCTTAAATTAAGAGCCTTATCACATTTCAAGTTTTCAACATCCTCATTCTTCTAATGGCCTATAAACTGACAATCAAAGAGTTGATATTCCACTGCAATCAATCTCTGATATAGCTTACATTTTCAGTCTAAACCCTAATGTCAAAATCTAAAATTTACATAGAAAAATATAAAAACTAAAGAACAAGAAAAGGAACTAACTTGTTTGTTAATCTCAACGCCGATAGCGCGTTTGGTCACATTCCAGACCTTTCCAGTACGTCCATGGTAAAACTTGTGAGGCATACCCTTGTGGATGGCACCGTTGACCTTGACGTCGACATACTCTCCAACCTTGTAGGTTTTGAGGTAGGTGGACAGAGCGATGTAACCCTTCTTTCTAAATCCACGTGCGAAGAGGTCTCTTGTTCTCGATCGAAGCCCGTGTCCTGCCGGCATCTTTGCTCACTTGATCTCACTGGTGCACTTCTTGCCGCTGCGACGGACGTTTCGGATATATACGATTTGCTAGGGCTTCGGACTCAAGCGAAGAGTGTTTGGGCCGGGCCTTAGGGTTAATGGGCTGGCCTCAAAGTAGGTTGTGAAATAAAGGATGACTTCGAAAACTGAGCCAAAATATTTAGATTTAAAGCTACAGAAGAACAAGCAGCTTGAGGCTACTGGGAATATGTGATTGAAAAATACATATGTATTATTCTACTCTATACATACTTGTTTGAGGTCATAATATTACTGACTCTTTCCTTCATCCTCGTTAAGAATTCGATTCCGGAAATCAGACACCATTAGAGGCAATCCTTGTTTTAGAGATATTTTTGGTTCCCAGTTCAGCAATTCCTTCGCTTTGCTTATATCTGGTTTTCTTTTGTGCGGATCATCAGCTGTATTTTCATGGAATTCTATTGTAGCACTTGAATCTACTGTCTCCTTGACGACCTGTATCCAATAATGAGGAAATTTAGGATTCCCATCACTCAAACAAATAGAGACAAAGTTAGACACCTTAAAAGGGAACACAAACCTCAGCTAGTTCTAACATGGTAAATTCACCAGGGTTGCCAAGATTGAAAGGCCCCACATGCTCACCCTCCATCAAAGTCATGAGTCCATTAACCTAAAAAATTATTTCTTAGTGACTTGTCATAATGTTGTCTTATGAATGATTTTGTCCGTGTTCAAGAGATAAAACTAAAGGCAGTCAGCTAATGAATTAATTCTACGAATTATGATGGTTCCAGAGATGGATGCAAAGATCATCTAGTAAGGAATAGGAACTAAGCTTAGTGGAAATGAATAGCCAAATATTCCCCAAGAATTAGAAACCTAATAGTACAAAGAATAGACTCCCAGTACACATGATATGAATACAGTAGAAAAAACTGCAATCCACCATTATCAAATAAATTCAGATCAAGCCCCATTTACACACTAAGAGTTTTATTGAGCTAACAAAAATTTGCGACATGGCATGTAATGTAGAAAGCAAAACTAGTGAAATCAACATGCATGCCTAAGAAGCACTGTATTGGAACTACTGAACAAATTGTCTAGTAATGCACATGTATATGATTTATACCAAGTCAGCAACATATTGGAAGCTTCTTGTCTGCTTTCCGTCACCGTAAACTGTCATCGGTTGCTTTCGAATAGCCTACACATAGAAAAATAAAATGTTGCAGTTTGACCAAGGCTAAAGTCTTTAGAACTAAATAAAACATTATAAAACCCATTACTGTGGTACGGGGTGAAGCACAACAAAACGAACCTGTGCAACAAAATTGCTAACAACCCGCCCATCATCAAGACACATGCGCGGTCCATACGTGTTAAATATCCGAGCTATACGAACCTACACACGACGACAGTTGGTTAATCCTCCAGATCTTTAAGTGTACATTGTACTTTTACAACCTGAAATTATATAATTACATGGCATTCTAGTTCAGAAATGAAGCAATGCTTCTTCCTATACATCATACATCAGTATGCACAGGAATTCAGTGGCTACCTCAACTCCAGCACCTCGATGATAATCCATTGTCAATGTCTCTGCTGTGCGTTTTCCTTCATCATAACAACTCCTGACCCCTTGAGTTCAAAACACAAATTAGCGATCAAGTGTGGGCCATTGCCTGGAAATTAATATTGATTAAGATTTTCTGCTTACCAATTGGATTCACATGACCCCAATAGGTCTCCTTTTGTGGATGCTCAAGTGGATCTCCGTAAACCTCACTCGTGCTGGTAAGCAAAAATTTTGCTCCGATTCGCTTAGCTAGACCCAACATGTTCAGCGTTCCCATTACATTGGTCTTGTAATTTGATCAGTTAAGGAAAACAAACAACATCACAAGCACCAGTGTCTAATACAGCCACCAAAACTACGAATCTGACATTTACTATCTAAAGTGAATTAGTTAAGTAATTTAACCCTAAACGATTTTCTGTTACTAACCTGAAATAACAACTAACCACCATAAATACTGCCCGGAACATGATATCACTGAAAATACAACCAAATTGCTCTCACGCTCTACCAACAAATCAAGAAATGTGACACACTGAGTTCTCACCATGTGTCTAGACTCTAGATTATTCACTTACTAACTATAATTATAGTTAAAAGTAATTCTTTCAGCAATTCAAGTAGAATGAAATTATAAAAAACCACCAATATCAAGGATATGATAGTCTTGACAGGATTAAACTTATAATGCACAGGCGAAGCAGGACAAGCAAGATGATAAATTTGATCCACTTCCAACAAAATAGGCTCCACAACATCATGCCTAATAAGCTCAAACCTCGGATTCCCAAAATGATGCATCACATTCTCCTTCCTCCCAGTAAAAAAATTATCAATCACAATCACATCATCTCCTCTTTCCATCAACCTGTCCACCAAATGACTCCCTACAAATCCAGCTCCTCCAGTCACCACAATCCTCATCCTCCTCCTCCCTATCCCCACCGGGCACTCTTCCACTCTTTTTTCCATTCGCCTTCTCATTCCCAAATCCATAGCCGGTTCCTACTCCTACTCCGACGCCGGCGACAGTCGTTACAGTACGATAATAACTAGCGGATGTGGAGTCAGGGGAGAGAGTAGGGCGGAGAAGGAAGAAGGACGAGCCGATGAGGATACCGATGATGATGAAGAGGAGACGCTGTTCACGGAGGATGTAGTTGATGATGGATTTCGGAAACGATCTGTTGGCGGATGAGTGTTTGAGTGATTTAGGAGAGTAAGGTTGTGAAGTTGGAAGAGTGTCATCGTCGCGTCTGTTGATTCCGCTTGGTTGCTTGTGAAGCTGCTTCATCGTTGATCGGAACGATCAGCTTCTCGGATCCGATCGGCGTAGCTTCTCAGTTTGCGATTGATTGGATCGAATTGAATTCAATTGAACCGAACGAAGTGTGCGATGCAGATTTCGCGGCTCAATGGAGGGGATGAGAAGCTGTTGGGCGGCAATTTGGGCCCAATCTGCCAACTATCAGCCCATTTGAGTACCCGAGTTTCATATAGACTTTAATCCATTTTAATCCATTAGTAATATCGCTAAGAAAATATTTTAATAAAACTCAAAATTTTATCTCTTCTGTATTTTGAAACAAGTTTGATCATAACCTGTAATTCCCCCGTCCCCATAATTTATGTCTTATTTTGTTATTTGCACGGTTTTTAAGAAATATAAGAAAAATAAGTAAAGTAAAAAGTTGTGTGGTGATGAAAGAGAAACAAAATGATTTGATAGATAATAAGAGGTGTAAAAGGAAGAGAGAAGAGAAATATGAGGCGGAAAACTAAAAATTATATGTCCATTTATGATAAGATTTAGAAACGGGAAGATAATTTTGGGCCATCCAAAAAAAAGACATTAATAATGGGACGGAGGAGTAAAATTCAGTAAGATTCAGTAAGATAGAAGCATACGATGTTAACGTTGATTTTTAACAATCCAATGATTGATATTTCATCAATTCCCAATAATACGTATTTTTGCAAATTCAACTATCCAATCAATTAAAAGTTAATTTTAATCTAAACATCTCATTTAATTAAATCAGTATTTAAAATTATGTCTTTCTATGTTACAAAATATACATTTCCCCTAAAATTCCAAGTCTTATCATTACAACATGAAATTCAGTGCTCAAAATTGTTGATTATTTTTGAGATTCGAATGTTGAAAATCATACCATAGGAATTAGGAACAGCTCAGGGTCTAAGTCAACCATTAACACTAAAACAGTTTATCGTAATACTCCAAAAAAGACAATTCAACACAAGAAAGTTTCTTCCTTTCTGTGCTGCGTTTGGTGCGTTCAAAAGAAGACAATAAACAGCAGTAGCAGGTCAACCACTTTCTTACCGTAAAGAATATCGATTGTTGTAGACTTATTCTCCGCAATTCAGTCAATCACCAAAAAAGGCTCCGCCTTTAACCTATCCGCCTGCTCAAGTTGAACATCAAGTCGAGATTCGTTAATACAGCTGTTCCTTGAATTTTGAGTTCCTCGATAAGGAAGATCCTTTTTTTTGAAGGTGCAGATCTGGGGTTTGTTATTTTGATTAGTTTGGTGGGAAAGAGGTGTAAAGTTGAGCGCTTGCGGTGTTTAGGGTAAATGGGTGCTTGCTGGAGCTACTTGAGCCAAAGGAGTCAGCGGGTGAAGGCTGATAGTCAGAATTTTACTGGTATGTTGTTTTCTTCATCATCCAAAAAGTGCTTTGAATTCTTATGTGAGCTTATGTTGAAGGTTTGTTCTTTGATTATTGGACTTTATGGATTTGGGCAACAAACCCATCTATCGGCCATGAAATGCGTATTTCAAAGCTGTTTGTTTAGTGAATCATTTCACAGATCAATTTTGTGCCTCTTATCTCTTTTAGTAGTTTCTGAATTACAGAGTTTTAATTGTCTTTAAAATTAGTAGACATTCCAACTGCTATACCATCACAAAATGTTGGTTTTAATGTTTTAGGGATGGTCTTATCTGAGGATTTAAATCTTTAATGTCTTGAAGTCTGTTCTAATCGACTGCCTTATCATTTTGAAACTACTACAGGTGTGCTTACAGTTCATTCTTTTAAGTCACTGTTAGTGAATGTGTGTGCAAGACAGCATCCCTTTTTCCTTCCATTTCATTTGGTTCTGGTTTTGACATTGATATGTACTGTAATGAATTCACAATCCCAAATGGGAGATAGGACATAACAAATAACAAGCGTAGCTACAAGGAGCTAGCAGGTATAGTCAAGAAATAAAAACGTAACAGAGATAAATGTACGGTGTCAGTGAGTCAGCTAAGTTTAGAATTTGGTAATTGTTGGATTTATTGGCAAATTTGGTCTAAATGATCCTTTATCCATAGTTTGATCTACTGCCAACTCCAGTAGACACATTCCTTAATGATAGGAATCTTCATCTTAGAAGATTGCTTTATAAAAATTCTGTCGTATGATTAGTGTACAATTAATGAGTAGTTACTTTCATAATTGGAATTGTTATTCATTCTGCCGTGAATATATTACTGTAGACTGTAGAGGATAGAGTCTGTCAATATAGTAGATAATGACCATAATCCCTGTATATTTACTTCCATTAAGTAACTTTTATTAAAAGTAATGATGGCATATGTTTGTAATGAATTCACTTAGTAGGTCGTTGTTTCTGATTCTTTTGGTTATATAGGCTTTGGAATTACAACTCTGCCTGGTAGCTTATTTTTATGTTTTCAAAATTGTAAAGATAAATGATCATGCAGGAGAAAACTCAAAAAGGACAAGCAAAGACAGAAGCGGCCTCAGCAATTCAAGTAGCAAAGGTTCATCAGTACCTGTCACTCCAAGGACTGAGGGTGAAATATTGAAGTCCCCTAATTTGAAGAACTTCAGCTTTACTGAACTTAAAAATGCTACCAGAAATTTCCGTCCAGATAGTGTGCTAGGAGAAGGTGGTTTTGGTTCTGTTTTCAAAGGTTGGATTGATGAGAACTCTTTGGATGCAACGAGACCAGGAGTTGGTATAGTGATAGCCGTAAAAAGATTAAACCCAGATGGATTTCAAGGTCACAAGGAGTGGCTGGTTAGTAAAAAACCTCTAACCTTTTCTTTTTATTCTTATGTATACCATATTTGCACTATGTGACTGCCAATGAAATATGTCTATCACGTTATCACTGCACTTTGTATGGACTCTTACATAGTAGCGGCGATAATTGACGACATATGAAAGATGAATTGCATACCATTTTTGCAATATGTGACTACTAATGAAATATGTCTATCGTTGTGATAGTTTATGTTGCTCTTAATTTTTATATCTTATTTGTTTCAGGCCGAAATAAACTACTTGGGACAACTACGGCATCCTAATCTTGTGAAATTAATTGGTTATTGTTTGGAGGATGAACAAAGGCTTCTGATATATGAGTATATGGCTCGAGGGAGTATGGAAAACCATTTATTCAGGAGTAAGCTCGGATTGCTTTCTTTTCTTAATTGAAATAGTGCTCTTCCAACGTTTTTATTAAATAGTAGTTTATATATTTTTTATGACTTGAACCATTTATTCAGGAGGGACTTATTTCCAACCCCTATCGTGGGGTATCAGAATGAAAATAGCTCTTGGTGCTGCAAAGGGGCTGCCTTCCTTCATAATGCAGAATCTCAAGTTATTTATAGGGACTTCAAGACTTCCAACATACTGTTAGACTCGGTATCAGCCATTACTGTGTTTGCTGTTTATTTACTTAATATTTTGATTCATTAGTCTTGCCCCATCAGCTGAACTTTGGTGTACTTGGTATTGAATATCCAGTGTCATCTTCATGTTTATTTACAGAACTACAATGCTAAGTTGTCCGATTTTGGGTTAGCCAGAGATGGGCCTACTGGAGATAAGAGCCATGTTTCAACAAGAGTCATGGGGACATTTGGGTATGCTGCTCCTGAATATATGGCTACAGGTACCACACTTCGGATAGTGATTTTACAATGCATTGCAATTTTGTTGTTTGGTGGTAAATTTTGTGTTGCTTCTAGAAGTCTTTTCACTTTGGTTTTGCGAGTAATGTTAAATACGAAGGGATTATTAGTTTGATATGTGGGTTATATTCTTTGGCATAAGTTGAAAAGCATTAATGCACGCCTCAAGTTTTTCCTTATCAGTTTACAAGTTGTGGCTGTTGCAAGATTTATTTTATAGTTAATGAAACTGTTTCTTCTTTTACCAGGACACTGACTGCCAAAAGCGACGTTTACGGTTTTGGTGTTGTTTTTCTAGAAATGTTATCCGGTCGAAGGGCAGTGGACATAAGTAGGCCCACTGGTCAACATAACCTGGTTGATTGGGCCAAACCATACTTGATGAACAAACGTCGAATATTCCGCATTCTTGATGTTCGTCTTGATGGCCAGTATTCAGTCTACAAAGCCCAACTTGCAGCTAATCTCGCACTACAGTGCTTAACATTTGACCCCAGGTCTCGTCCGGTATGGATGAGGTTGTGGCAGAGCTAGAAAAACTTCAAGATCCTAAGGACACTGCTAAATTCACGAAAAGGAATATTTAGCTAATAGTAAGAGCAAAGCAAATGATCACAAACCAAAGACTGGCAGAAGAACTTCAGCAGAGTCCAACAAAGCAACCCCTAGTT
This sequence comes from Sedum album, assembly GCA_006409495.1. NCBI lineage: Eukaryota > Viridiplantae > Streptophyta > Magnoliopsida > Saxifragales > Crassulaceae > Sedum > Sedum album. Next base: position 52,261 of record QZGG01000054.1, on the reverse strand, counting down.
ACCCAAGACCTAGCAATTCCCCAATATATGCTCAAATTTGAATTCCCTTGTTGTGCTTCATTGTCAATATTATTATGGTGTCGATACGAAACCTTTCAGTTTGTTCAATGGCATGTAAATCAAATGTTGTACAGTTCATACCATATCTGCTTGTACCTGCATCTTCAGTGAGAATATATGCTGAATGCATGTAATCCTGAGCCATAAGCTAAATTTAGTGCTCGTAGCAAAATTCTACATACAATTTCAAGTCTCAAAAAACTGACTCATATGCTTCTTTATCCACGAACAAAGAGTCAACTAATCAGCTATATTATCATTCGTAGTAAAGTAATAGAAGAACCATGCATCAAGCAAGAAACGTTAGCAGGGGCGGATCCAAGGGGGGCTGGGGGGTCCGCTGCCCCCCCTAATCCTGAGAAAACGGGATATATAGTAGTAAGTGTAAGAGAAAACCAAGGTAAGTGTTTGTCACGACCCAAAACTAAAGATCGAGACCGGCGCAAGACCAACGGTCAAGCAAGCCTCAGAAATTATCAATTTAATATTCAATAACAGTAATAATAAAAAAATGAAATAGTATAGCGGAAGCAAATGAGTAGACAGACTCTGTCACTAAACTCTGAGTACAACGGAGCAATACTAGCTAAAACAGGAAATGTCTAGAACAGAAGAAATAAATAAAGAAGACTACTGCGATGGCACCGTACGTCAAACGTAAGCTCCTCAGCTACGACTGATGACGAATCTCGTACTAGCACTATCACTTATCTGTAAACATGAGGGAAAATAACGGGGTGAGTCAAAAGACTCAGTGAATACATAACACACTTTATTAACGTTTGGTTTACGTTCTTTAATTCATTCTATTCATATTTCTCATATACCATACTCAAATACACATATACAGATAATGATGCATAATGCGTGTATGCAAATGTATGTCATGTCTGTGGGCAGTCGTCACTGCCGGTCCGGACCATCATATCAGAGTGCGGGTCATACCGCCATATCATATCTTCGTGCTTCGCCCCACGGAGGGCATCACACCAATCACCACCATATCATCGTGCTTCGCCCCACGGAGGGCATCACACCAATCACCACCAGATCACATTTGTATGTCGTGTCGTGTATGTAATGATGCACATATATCAATTCATATCATACAAGTCATATACATATATAAGTTTATATTATTTATCGTTTCATATATCATGTCCATCAAGCCATCACTCAAATATTTACTTAGTCTACGAAAATAAAATATATTATATACTCACTTTTACTCGTCCCACTTTCGTAGTGGACTACACTTGTTTCCTGATAATTCGGAAAACTGATGTCTCCTGCGATGACACATAAAATGTAGATAAAACTTGTATCCCATTGACTGTCATCCTAAAATTTCATCCTGGCGATTCTGCTACATATATAATAAAACATGACACCTAATATATTAATAAATTTATTTGATAGAAAAATCAGATTTATATATGACTAATTACGATCCCATCATCCAAATCCATCTCCTACACATCACTGTTCTCATTCCATTTGTTTAGAGTTTCAACTTACTGCCCTAAGTCAAACCATACAAACCAGCCCATCTCAATTCCCTAATTGGACTTACATCATCAATCTTCCAACCTTAGAAATCAAAATAATCATCTTACCTGTTTGTTGTCCCTTCAACCGGCTGCCTCTTCCCCAAACTCTTCAACGCAGCTTCTAAGTCTAATTAAACCCTATTCTTTGTGCTATCTTCTGACCTAATTTATAAATAATGTTGTATTTATACGAAACCTTTATTTACCTACGTCTGACCCAATAAGTTATGTAGGCCCAACTGCTTAAAAATACTTATATATATATATATTTATATGAAATATAACAATCTACCCTCCTTCAAAAAAAATTCGTCCTCGAATTTAAATAAATGTACCTTGAGTCTTAAAAAGATGAGGATATAGCTCTTTCATGTCATTCTCCACTTCCCAAGTAGCTTCAGCATCTGTGTGATTTTTCCATAAGACTTAACAGACACTACCTCTTTGTTCCGTAACTTCCTGACTTGTCTATCCAGGATAGCGATAGGCTCCTCATCATACGATAACGTGTCATCAACTGGAAACTTATCATACTGTAAGACATGATTCGGATCCCCAATGTATTTACGAAGCTATGAGACATGAAAAACTGGATGTACATTATTCAACTCTGGAGGTAAAGCTAGTCGGTAAGCCACGTTTCCAACCCTCTCCAGTATCTCAAATGGGCCAATAAATCGGGGCTAAGCTTTCCTTTCTTTCCAAATCTCATAACACCTTTCATAGGTGACACTCTGAGAAAGACATTATCACCAGCCTGAAGTATCAAATCTCTACGCTTAGGATCGGCATATGATTTCTGTCGACTCTGTGCAGCTAGCAGTCTATCACGAATCTTACGAACTTTTTCATTAGCATCTTGCACTATATCTGGTCCAATCAGTCTCCTCTCTCCCAACTCAAACCAACCAATGGGTGACCTGCACTTCCGGCCATATAACGCCTCAAAAGGTGCCATCTGAATGCTGGAATGATAACTGTTATTATAAGCAAACTCCATCAGCGGTGTGTAGCGATCCCAACTACCCTTAAAGTCCATAACACAGGCCCTCAACATGTCCTCCAAAGTCTGAATCGTCCTCTCTGACTGTCCATCTGTCTGAGGGTGAAAAGCAGTACTCAAATGTAATTTCGTTCCCAGAGCCTCCTGAAGTGATCTCCAAAATCTAGATGTGAACTGTGAACCACGATCAGAAATAATGGAAACTGGTACACCATGTAGTCGTACTATCTCATCCAAATAGACGCGGGCATACTGATCAGCTGAATAGCTAGTCTTCACAGGAATAAAGTGCGCTGACTTCGTGAGTCTATCGACTATCACCCATACAGAATCAAAACCCTTACTGGTACGAGGTAGACCAGTAACAAAATCCATAGCTATTCGTTCCCACTTCCACTCTGGTATCTCAATATTCTGAAGCAAACCAGCTGGTCTCTGATGTTCTGCCTTTACTTGCTGACAAGTCAAACACTTAGAAACAAATCTGACAATGTCCTTTTTCATACCGCCCCACCAGTAAAAATCTCTAAGGCCACGATACATTTTAGTCGCCCCTGGATGCATAGCATATGCCGCACAATGCGCCTCTCTCAAAATCTCAGAACGAAAAGGTCCGTTCCTTGGTACACAAAGTCGATCTCCAAATCTAAGAGCACCATCATCATCCAATCTGAACTCTTTGTGCTTTCCTTCTCTAACTTCCTCGATCAACTTCTTTAACTTGCCATCAGAAGCCTGAGCTTCTCTAATCCTGGAAGATAATGTAGGAGCAATCCGCAAATGTGCATGTAATCCTCCATCTCCTAGAACATCCAAAGCGACCCCACTACTCTGTAAAGCTGTCAAGTCTCTGACAAGTCCTCTCTTCTCTACTGGAATGTGTGTCAGACTACCCATAGACTTCCTACTGAGAGCATCAGCTACAACGTTAGCTTTCCCTGGATGATAAGAAATAGTGAAGTCATAATCACTCAACAACTCTACCCATCTGCGCTGTCTGAGATTCAAATCCTTCTGACTGAAAATGTACTTTAAACTCTTGTGATCCGTATACACCTCAAACGATTCTCCATATAAATAATGTCGCCACATCTTTAGAGCAAACACAACTGCTGCTAGCTCAAGATCATGAGTCGGATAATTGTGCTCGTGCTTCTTCAACTGACGAGAAGCATAAGCAATTACTCGACCATGCTGCATCAAAACACATCCCAAACCAACTCTCGAAGCATCACAGTATACAGTAAATCCACCTGTGCCAGAAGGAAGAGTCAAAATAGGAGCTGTCATCAGGGCATCTTTCAATCTCTGAAAACTCAGTGCACAATCCTCTGACCATTCGAACTTAACCCCTTTCTGAGTCAGACGAGTCATGGGTGCAGCTATACGCGAGAAATCCTGTACAAAACGGCGATAATATCCAGCTAACCCCAGAAAGCTACGAATCTCAGCTACTGACGTGGGAGTACACCACTGCTGAATCGCTGCAACCTTTGAAGGATCAACCTTCACTCCCTCACCAGAAACAATATGCCCAAGAAAGGCGATGCTATCTAACCAGAACTCGCACTTGGAGAACTTAGCATATAGCTTATGCTCTCGCAACCTCTGCAAAACCTGCCTCAGATGCTCTCTATGCTCCTCCTCTCTGTGTATACTGAGATCTACCCCTCTGAACACCTCCACGTTGCTGCTGACTCTCCTCTGTATCAGTATCACGATGCCTCTTCCTCTGGTCTCGTGAGGCTCTAGCTGATATGTCACCATCCTCAATCTGTCGAGCTATGTCCGCAACCTTAGAAAAGCTCGTATAGTGCATCCCAACCAAAAGTCGAGAAATACCATGACGTAATCCAGAAATAAAGCGCTTAATGCGCATAGCCTCAGTCGGTACAAGATAAGGAGCATAAACGGATAAAGCTGTAAACTTATGATCATACTCTGTAACCGTCATGTTCCCCTGCCTCAACTCCTCAAACTCTCTGGCCTTTGCGTCTTTCGCGCTGTCAGGTAAGTATCTGTCCAAAAATAGAGTCCTGAACTCATCCCACTCCATGGCAGACTGGTCAGCACCTCTGGCAGACCTCACACTACGAAACCATGTATACGCTACTCCACGCAGTCTAAATGAGGCCAACTCAACCGATCTCCAGCTCGGACTATGCATGGCTTCGAAAAGCCGCTCTAACATGTCAATGAATTCTTCTGGATCCTCCTTCACATCTTTTCCACAGAAACTAGGAGGCTGATGTCGAAGAAACTCATCCAACTTAACTCCTCCATCATCTGTCTGACGATGTCCAGTCTGAACAGGATGCTGAGTAGAATCACCACTGGTGCTACGTGATGTAGAACTCGGCTGTGGCTGTGCATGAGCAGCTCCTTGTTGTACCAATCCATGCAACACCTGAGTAAGACCCGCAATGCTATTCATCACATCAGTCAATGTATGCTGGGGTGGGTTAGCTTGCTCGTCTCGTGCCTGATCATTTGTCGATGTACGAGCAACAGGCGGTGGAATATCTACACCTCTAGAGTTAGTGCCTGAATGAGCCACACGGGGTACAGGAGGGCGATTCCTGGTATTGTGAACATTATCGCCATCCCTTCCATTAGTGCTAGTAGAACGACCACGAGACGTACTACGGGTCGTAGGTGCCATCTCAACCTATAAGAATAAATTCAGGTGATCAGATACAAGAATTGGAATTTCAATGAGACAGAAGTTTCCTAAAGGTCTTAGCAGAACGTTGTTTACGGTGGTGGCGCGCTTCACCTCCGTAATCAAAATTCTACTTAGTCCTAGCTCCGTGTACTGAAAGAAAGGAACCTATGCTCTGACTACCAACTTTGTCACGACCCAAAACTAAAGATCGAGACCGGCGCAAGACCAACGGTCAAGCAAGCCTCAGAAATTATCAATTTAATATTCAATAACAGTAATAATAAAAAAATGAAATAGTATAGCGGAAGCAAATGAGTAGACAGACTCTGTCACTAAACTCTGAGTACAACGGAGCAATACTAGCTAAAACAGGAAATGTCTAGAACAGAAGAAATAAATAAAGAAGACTACTGCGATGGCACCGTACGTCAAACGTAAGCTCCTCAGCTACGACTGATGACGAATCTCGTACTAGCACTATCACTTATCTGTAAACATGAGGGAAAATAACGGGGTGAGTCAAAAGACTCAGTGAATACATAACACACTTTATTAACGTTTGGTTTACGTTCTTTAATTCATTCTATTCATATTTCTCATATACCATACTCAAATACACATATACAGATAATGATGCATAATGCGTGTATGCAAATGTATGTCATGTCTGTGGGCAGTCGTCACTGCCGGTCCGGACCATCATATCAGAGTGCGGGTCATACCGCCATATCATATCTTCGTGCTTCGCCCCACGGAGGGCATCACACCAATCACCACCATATCATCGTGCTTCGCCCCACGGAGGGCATCACACCAATCACCACCAGATCACATTTGTATGTCGTGTCGTGTATGTAATGATGCACATATATCAATTCATATCATACAAGTCATATACATATATAAGTTTATATTATTTATCGTTTCATATATCATGTCCATCAAGCCATCACTCAAATATTTACTTAGTCTACGAAAATAAAATATATTATATACTCACTTTTACTCGTCCCACTTTCGTAGTGGACTACACTTGTTTCCTGATAATTCGGAAAACTGATGTCTCCTGCGATGACACATAAAATGTAGATAAAACTTGTATCCCATTGACTGTCATCCTAAAATTTCATCCTGGCGATTCTGCTACATATATAATAAAACATGACACCTAATATATTAATAAATTTATTTGATAGAAAAATCAGATTTATATATGACTAATTACGATCCCATCATCCAAATCCATCTCCTACACATCACTGTTCTCATTCCATTTGTTTAGAGTTTCAACTTACTGCCCTAAGTCAAACCATACAAACCAGCCCATCTCAATTCCCTAATTGGACTTACATCATCAATCTTCCAACCTTAGAAATCAAAATAATCATCTTACCTGTTTGTTGTCCCTTCAACCGGCTGCCTCTTCCCCAAACTCTTCAACGCAGCTTCTAAGTCTAATTAAACCCTATTCTTTGTGCTATCTTCTGACCTAATTTATAAATAATGTTGTATTTATACGAAACCTTTATTTACCTACGTCTGACCCAATAAGTTATGTAGGCCCAACTGCTTAAAAATACTTATATATATATATATATTTATATGAAATATAACAGTGTTGTAGCTCAGAGGCTAAGGAATAGGTTCATTGGCGTCATGAGACGAGTTCGAACCCTGGTGATGATATTTTATACATGTAATTTAAATTTTGGCCCCCCAACCCCAATGGGCTGGATCCGCCACTGATAGTATACAATTTGAAGATGAATAGGGTTGGACGGTTACGGTTGGAACATGCATATTCTTATCCCAACCAATCCATTTAGCAACTCCGCATTTTACATACATTATTTGTTACTAGTGCCACACCAAATGCACTAGGACTAGACACGCCTTTAACACTAAACATCGACCTCTCTCTAAATAATCAGTATATGAGTGAATATACGTCGCCCGTGCATGGATGGGACCTCAATTATTTGGAGTGCTAGCGTTGACATTAGTTCACCAGCTCAATAAGAGTCCAATTCAATGGCAATTGGCAAGTGAGGATATTACTTATTAGGGTCACTTAAACCTGCGCCACTAGTCAAATCTCAGTCTACCGATATCAGAGAGAATTATATAGCCGACCCAAACACACCGTGAAACATCAGACCCCCACTTGGGTTTATGTGTCCCTGTCAGGTCAACCTCTCCTTTGTCATCCTCTTCCTCTCTCTTCTTTTAATTTTTTCTCAGAATTACAATATTACCATATAGATGATGACGAGTAGAGAGCACAAGTCGCCATACAAAACTTGTATCTTTTCACAAAGTCAAAGCCATGTAGTTACAAACCTTTCCTAACTTTCATGCCATCATTGCCTCATCATTTTTCACTGCGATCAATGTTATTTTATCCGGACACAATTGAACTGTTGGCTGTACAAGTCAAGCAATCGTATATGCAAAACCCTTTAAATAAATTTTTCTAAACCCTTAAAGGCTCATCACTCATAAGAAAAAAGGTCATTTATATTTTTTCTCAAGTATCAAAGGGGATTAAAACATGATTGAACAACTTCAATAACACATTTTGTACTGCAACAAACCACAAATGTATGTGTATGTGCTTTAGTAGTTGACTTTTATTATCATGGGACATATATTATTGTAAGCTGCACGTTGGTCCAAACCCTAATCTTGTTTCTTTCCAAGTTGTCAATTCATATTTTCAGAAAAAAATGAAATGCAAACAAACGAAACCGGTCTTAAATGCACCAGCATGCATACAATTTACAAATGCATAACACAACAAAATGGACACATGGGTATGCCTCCTCGTGGCTCCAGCCATCCTAAGAGACAAGTATAGAGAAGGTTGCTCTTGAGTGAAGTAGATCAACCTAAAGTCAAATCATTTACTTTGAGATATTATTATATTTATTTTTGACTTTTAGAATATTTTACTATGCGTATTACCAATATGTATATTTAAGGATGTAAATGAAGCTTGTATGTGTTATCTCATTAACTAGAGAGAGAAAGAGAGATAAGGGACATCCAGCTGTGCCTGTGTATTTTGCAAGTGAGCTCCTAAACCAAAACAACAATGGAGGAAGTGGCCATGAATGTTAATGAGGGCTATGAATATTGGTCGCCAACAACAGATGGTGATGAGATTCTGCAAGAGCTTCTTGACGACATATCACCTTTCTTTCTCATGCCTTCTAACATTGGTGACAACTATGTCTATGGAAACCTAAATGAGTTGCTATATTCAGACGTCCCTTATTCAGGCCCAACTGTGAAAGATATTGAGCAAGCAATTTTGGAAGCTTGGAAAACGTCAGATGAATGAAGATGTGGCCGAAGCCAACATCAGGTTCTTGAACTGCACGTTACGAGATTTGAGTTTCATTAGTAATAAGTATATTTTGTTACCTAAAATGTATCTTTACTGAGACATTTTGGACATCGATCAACCATATGTTGCAGAGCTTCTTCATTGTTGGAGAATAATGATGAAACATTTAGAGTTGAAAACAAGTACACTCTAAAGATGAAAAGCTGTGGAAATGGCATGATGGCTGAAGATGGATATAAATGGCGAAAATATGGTCAGAAATGTATCAAGAACAGTCCAAACCCTCGGTAATATTATTCGCAGACTTCGGTTTACTGCATGTTAATATCTGTCATCTGATGTGACTGATTCAATATATTTTGAGCTATAACTTTCATTGAATTCTCGTTGTTCATACAAATTGATTGGTTTAGATGAAATACAGGAGTTATTACAGGTGCACAAATCCCAGATGCAGCGCAAAGAAGCAAATAGAGAGGTCATGTGATGACCCGGAAACACTTATTGTGACATATGAAGGACTCCATCTCCACTTCACTTATCCCTTTTTGCTTCATAGTACTGCACCAACTTCAGAAGGCCCTCCAACCAAAAAGCCTAAAACAATTCAAGATAATAGGAGTGAAGTCCATCCAAGCCGTGAACAAGTAGAAAAATACGCACTTTTCGATGAAGTATGTGTTGGAATGGAGCCTCAAGGATTGCTTCAAGATGTTGTACCTCTCACTATATGGAATCCTACAAACACAAGGTTCAGCAAATGATTTTCAAAACATTAAAGAATAATTATGTTTATCAGATATATTATATAATCAAGTGATTAGGTGACAATATAAGTAGAGGTCAGATTTCAAATAAGCTGGATGTATGGTTACAATTACAAAGAATTGATGTAATAATGGTCTTATACGAAAAGTTCAATGAGGACAAACATTTTCATGTGAGACGGAATGATATCATCTCAACCATTAATTTCTATCAATCCAATGGTCAATATTGATAAATGTCACTCTCCAACCTCCCCGCATTTAATTTCAATTAAAAATCAAGTTAATATCAACCGTTAGATCAATCTAATCCAATGATTGAGATTAATTTCCTCTGTCTCACTAAAATTATTTATTTATCTTGAAGTTCACCCTGATCTTATAACTAGACTTCATTATTGAAAATCATGCTTATATATACAGAGGTTGTATCATATGCATGGATCCATCTAATTTGGTGGACTCGTGAATCCCCTCTTGCATCCGTTGATTGCATTTTTTGGACGCACTAGATTGCGCCACGTATGTGCACTTGTCATGTGCACATCACGTGTGCACATGACAAATGCACACGTGCAAGTCACATGCTTCATTAATGCGCTGGCACAATCTGGTGTGTCCAAAAAATGCAATCGACGGTGCAAGAGGGGATCCATGAGTCCACCAAATTGAAAGGATCCACATGATACATTCTCTATATATCCATTTTACGGAGGTATCATTAGGATTTGAATTTCATGCAGCCAGCAACAATTTTATTTCTCCGCTTTTCAAACTGCACGGTTTTAGTATTCTTTATCAAAACTGTTTAATTTTTACTTGCAACCAGTAACAGCTTACTTGATGGAATCTCAATGTTTAAAATTTAAATAAGGTTATCACCTTAAAACTTACTAGTAATTGATGCATAAATCTTGTGCAGATAATATTCCGTTATTTATTTAGTTTACTTTAACTTTTTATTTATTTATATAAATTTAAATTTTATTTAATTAATAGGAGGGTAAATTGAAAAAAAATGTGATTACAAAAGTAAATGTCAATGGATGGTCTTGCATTTTAATATAGAGAGATAAAAAAATTTAAATGCACAAAATGAAAAATCTTTAAAAATGAAAAATCAAGAATAAAATTATGTTTAAAATATGTATAAACAATACACATTACACAGTTCAAAACTATAACTGTAAAATAAATTAACAGTTGGAAATATGATGTTCTATTTTTATATTCCTTTCAGTTACTTCCTAAGTTTTCAATTTTAATACGACATTTTCTGGAGAGTTAGGTATTAGAGATAAGGTGGGGCCCGTTAAGGTGTGACATGCATACAATACAGTCCTCATAAATGAGTCTTACCCACGAGGATGACTTCATCAAAATAGAGCTCTGTTCTATAATGGTGATAAAATGCTCAAAGTGCCACCACTATCAGTCCCAGCTGAAGATTTTTCTCTGAAGAACTCTTCTAGTAATTAGTAGTTACAATTTGCTGAAGGTAATTGAAAATCTGCTAGCATAAACTACACATTGCTGTTTATTTATCTGTTTCTAGTTTGGTTTTTGCTGATTGATACAAATGCACAAAGCTTTGTTGGAGCTGTATTTGATTTGGATGTAATTGTATCTCAATTTCAATTGGAATGGAAATTCAGCAAATGCAAAAGAACATTGGTCTTATATTGTTTATGTAGCAAACAGAACATGTCTTAATTTTCTGAAGTTTTATGTGTTTCAGGTTAGATAGATTTGAGTGCTCACAACAATGGAACGAGTTCGAGCCATATCCACAACTATGATCCACCCTGCAACATACAGGCCCGAGTCCACGCCACAAAGGATAGATTTTGCACCATGGGATCTTCAGTTCCTCCTACTTGGCTCCATTCAGAAGGGTATTCTTTTCAGACATTATGTGCCTGATCATGCTTATCTTTTAAAAGTCTCCTTGGCTCGTGCACTTGACTATTTTTACCCATTGGCTGGCCGCTTGCGGTGTGTTGAGGATATATATAAGGATGCTAAAATGTACTACATTGAATGTAACAATGATGGAGTTGAATTTGTTGAGGCTGTTGCGGATGATGTGACTGTGGATGATATACTAGAGGAGGAGTATGATATTGAAGTCATTCGTAGTCTGTTTACGAGGAATGAGCTGCTGAACATGGAGTGTGATATCAAGCCATTTTTTGCTGTTCAGGTCACTGAGCTTGCTGGTGGAGGTTGTTTTATAGGATGCACTATGAGTCATATGTTTGCGGATGGGAGTTCCTTCTGGCACTTTATGAACTCATGGTCTGAGATATGTAGAGGTTGTCCCTGCATATCTAAACCGCCGGTGCTTGATCGCCAATATCCTCACCAGTCGAAACTATGGATTCCTAATACAAGTATCATCAATGTTGATCCAAAAAGTCTGACTTACAAGATCTCCAGTATCTTGAGAGAAAGGATGTTCCATCTGCCTAAAGAAAAAATAGCTTCCCTCAAACTAAAAGCAATTGAAGAAAGCGGAAACCGAAGGATTTCATCTCTGCAAGCTGTATTAGCCCATATATGGCGAGCTGTGTCAAGAAGGCAGGAGTTAGATGCAAACGATGATGTTCATTTCGCTATAGCAATTGGTGACAGGACAAGGGCAGAGCCTGCTCTGCCAACTCATTACTTTGGCAATGCAGCACGCCTAACTAAATTGAGTCTTAAATACAATGAAATTCTAGCAGAAGACAGTCTCGGACGAGCAGCTTGTCAGTTAAATAAAGTAGTTTCATTGCAAACTGGAACTCTCGTCAATGATTTCATACGGTCATATATTGAGAATCCTACGTTGCTTCGTCTAGGCACGGTAGTTGGCAATAAGTCCTTAGCAGCGGGTAGTTCACCCAAGTTCGATGTGTATGGGAATGACTTTGGATGGGGTAGGCCAGTTGCTGTAAGGAGCGGCGGTGCGCATAAACTCAAAGGAAAGATCACTTTGTTTGCAGGGGCAGAAGATGGTAGTGTGGACATTGAGGTTTGCTTGCTGGCTGAGACTTTGGAGGCTTTGAAAAGGGATAGTGAGTTTGCTGATGGTGCTTATTGATGGTGATCAGTTTTTTAAAAAATTTATTTCTACGTCGCTCAAGGATTCGACATACCCAAATTCAAGGCGGAGATTCATTGGGGAGGGTTTGAATCCCCGACCTTTGAGACCAGAGTCTCAGAGACCGGATGACTGACCGTTAAACCGCTATTCCTTGTGCAGATGGTGATCAGTTTGTTACTCTTCTTAAATTCAATTTATAACATCCTGCGACATCGAAGAAATTTATAACTTCCTGCTCATGACAATGACATTAAGGTAAGTATAAATGGAATATTATTTTGATTCAGTTAATTATACAAGATACTTATAAAGTTCCAGAAGGACTAACGACATTTTGTAAATAGAATTGTGAGACATAATCTCGATAGTTAGATTAATTATAATCCAACGTTTGAGAGTTTTAGTAAAAGAATCGTCAAATCCAACGCCCGTGTATCTCGTAAATCCAACTGTCTAATTTTATTAAAACTCAACTTTAATTTTAACCGCCGATCAATTAAAATCAACACACATTTCAAAAATGTATTCAACATTGTAAAACCTGGATAAGATTGATAACTTTGTCATATGAAAGTGTTGAATTTTTGAAATTTATTATTATTTAAGTAAAATTTTGTATGACAAATTAGGCACTAATATGAGTAAGGGTAGATTTATATCCAATGCTGCAACATCAATTTGCAGCAATCCAAAACTATGTAGGTAATGTACCTATGCAAGATTGCAGTCATTAAAGGCTTTCATATTTCGGATTGATGAGTATTTAAGTGATCTAATATTTATGATTTCCTATGCGTACTTAAGTTATTAAATCTCATATTAAAAGACTTACAGTTACTATTTATGGATTACTGATTTTATCCAATTGGTAAAATTATCCACATCCTGGTGGAAGTTCCTGTAAATGAGTGATGTATCATGAAGCTAAAGACGCGCATCACCACGTTTGCATGCATCAAACAACACATTAGTCTCCTAAAAACACTCCTCTTATCCACATCCAACTCATGTCTGGATAAGTGTATGACCGAAAACCTAGTACTAGAAGACCTAGCACTACCTAGGAATATGTACACTCTCTCTATATCAATCTCATGTTGGTTGCTTGAGACAGTAGATTCCTCCATTCAGATATTTATCCAGCAAAACCTAACATCATAACACAGCAACGTAGGCAACCTGTATGTCTTTCTACCACCTTTAAATCAGCCTCATTTTCTCATCTTTCACTCACTTGTACGTCTCTGCATGTTCATATCCATCATATATCATAAGGTAATCAAACAATTAGTTCACCAGCTTAATTACGTGACGTTTTCTTATGCATTCATATTTTACGTTTATGAATTTGTTTCCGTTATCTAATGTTTAACATTTTAGATTTGTGCAAACATTGATCAGCTAATCATCAACCATGAAGTCTCTTACATGCCAAATTCTCACCGGCCGGTGGTTCATGGTGTTTGCATGTCTACTCATCATGTCTACAGCCGGAGCCAGCTACACCTTCAGCATCTACTCATCCGACATTAAATCTGCATTAGGCTATGACCAAACGACAGTCAACCTCCTAAGTTTTGCCAAAGATGTTGGAGGCAATTTTGGTATTATAGCTGGCCTCATCATGGAGGTTTCACCACCTTGGGTTGTCCTTGTAATGGCAGCCGCTTTAAACTTCTTTGGCTACATTATGATATGGGCCGCCGTGGTAGGCAAGATTGCGAAACCGGAAGTGTGGCATATGTGCATGTACATCGGCCTTGGTTGTAACTCTCAGGCTGTTACAAATACTGGTGCTCTTATCCCTTGTGTCAAGAACTTCCCTGAAAGTCGAGTGTTTTAGGGCTGTTGAAGGGTTTTGTTGGACTCAGTGGTGCAATTATCACTCAAGTTTATCATGCTGTTTATGGAGAAGACTCTACTTCTTTGATTCTCATGATAAGTATGCTTCCTTCAGCTGTCATAATCGTCTTCCTTAAAACCATCCGGATCATCAAAGTACGTAACATAGTTTTAGTTAATTTTTATTGTAGATTTGTTGCATGAATCCATGCACGCACATATAAGGTTACATACTTATTAACTTAAGTGGAGTGGAGTGCAGGTTGTCCGGCAGCCCAATGAGCTCAAGGTGTTCTACAAGTTCCTATACATCTCCATAGGCCTAGCCGGAGTTCTAATGGCCATTCTCATCCTACAAAAGCTCGTTGCCTTCAATAGATTGCAATATAGCTTTAGTGCAGTAGTTGTCACTATCGTCCTCTTGCTGCCCATCATTATTGTCATTAAAGAGGAAATCAATTTATACAAGGCACAAAAAGAGCGACAAGCAGCCATCGAACAAGCTCCCAAGTTAGATATAGTCACCGACACAGTACCACCACCTGCACCGCCAACAACCGATGATAAAGAACACACCGCCGGATGCTTTCAAGACGTGTTCAGACCTCCGGAAAGGGGAGATGACTACACCATCATGCAAGGTCTATGCAGCATGGACATGTTGATCATCATGTTGGCTACAGCAACCGGGATCGGTGGCACAATAACAGCCATTGACAACTTAGGTCAAATAGGATCATCCTTAGGTTACCCTAAACGTAGCATAAGCATATTCGTGTCATTAGTCAGCATATGGAGCTTCTTCGGACGTGTCATCACTGGCTATGGGTCTGAAATCCTTCTACAAAAGTACAACTTCCCACGCCCAATGGTCATATCACTAACTCTTGTTTTAGCTTGCATTGGTCACCTTCTCATTGCCTTTAATGTCCCCGGCGGCCTTTACGTATCTTCCGTCATCATTGGATTCTGCTCAGGAGCTCAGTGGCCAATGATGTATGCTGTCATTTCTGAAATATTTGGCCTCAAATACTACGCAACATTGTACAACTTTGGCACTATGGCTAGCCCGGTTGGATCATATATTCTTAACGTCCGTATTGTCGGTCAGTTGTATGACAATGAAGCTAAGAAGCAGATAACCGCTGCAGGGCTTGAGCACAAAGCTGGTGAGGCTTTGGATTGCAAAGGTGCACAATGTTACAGAATGTCATTCATTATAATAGCCGCTTCTGCGGCTTTCGGGTGTTTGATGTGGTTCATTCTTGTCTTAAGAACAAGAAAATTTTACAGTAGTGACATTTACAAGAAATACAGGGAGGAAGGCAAAGTAGCCGAGGCCGAAGCCGAGATGGAGATCCAAGGCCACCGGGCTCAAACATCCAGAGATTGATGAGTGTAATTTAGTTTCCTTTCATTTCAAGTTTAATCATTGGAAGAAGCTCACTTCCATGCTTTCAGTTTCACATGTTTTGTGGTCTTGAATATTTTCTAAGAACCCATTTCATCTGAAAGCTCTAATAACTTCAATTGGTGATTATACAAAATCGATGTTTTTGATAACTTTAGATACTTGTACACATGTATGTTACTGACGAATTTGCCCTCGTAATATTGTAATAATCTCAAGAAATATCAAGGACAAAATAGGTATAAAATTATCATCTTCATTATCTCTGATTAGGGAAATCAATCAAAACCACTCGACTGAAGAATCTCATCTTCACTAAAAATGTTGCTTCAGTCGCCGATCGCTACTCTCCGATCACCACCAAAGTCTCCACCACTCCGTGCTCGAACTCGCACCGTCAAAACTTCATTTCGCTATCGGCGCGCTGTATCCACCTCTTTACCTTCCATTTTCACTCCTTGTAATTTATCTCCGGGATCAATCACCAAAAGCCGCATAAGCTGCTCCGCCATGAATGTAGAACAATCCACTTCCGATTTGAAGGTTGAATTAATTTCCACTCCTTTATTTATTATTGAAGTTGATTGATGATTTGAATGCTGGATTTCTGACTGCTGTTATGATGTACAGAATTGTTTATCGTATTCTAGAGCGTACTGGCTCAATCGGTCTCTGATAGCGTGGAATGTTGATATTGGAGATGGTTCTTGCTATTTGTATGCTAGTAAAGATGCTAAACTTTCAATTTCCGACAATGAGATCACAGGTTTGTCTTCGAGTGCTTTTGGTGTCTGAAATGAATAACTTCTTCATAAAATGTTGTACTGAATGGGTGCTGTAATTTTTGTCAGGGAATGATGTGAAAATTAGGCTTATAGAAGACAAAGATCCGTTACCTGGTGATGTAAGTTCCCTGTTCTTCTTAGTATTAGCTATGGCTGCTGGCTGGTTATTTAGGGCTTTCAGTTTTGCTCAAATCTAAGCCTTAGCCTTTGTGCTGTTTTCATCATATTGTTGTTTCTGTTACAATTGATCTTTTACATCACGTGTTTATGTAGGTAACTGAAAAGTTCCCTCATGTAAGAGGATACAATGTTTTTTTCATTCCTGCTCAAGATATTCAAAGTCTTCTCAAAAGTCAATTAGCAGTGGCTTGGTTTGACGGTAATAACTTACAGCCGACATTTGTTTAAGTATTCAGTTTTGTCCATCTCAGTTAGAAACTATAGTGGATTTATTAGAAAGTTAATTACTGTTGTTTAATGATCTATCCTATCCTGCTTGAACTTGGGATGCTAATAGCCTAATACTTATGCAAGTAGCAATCAGCATGTACATTTCCTTTGGCTCTAACTTCATATGCCTTGTGGCAGCTGTTGGAAAATGCAGAGGTGCTACATGTTTGCAATTGCCTGGTGTCTTGGATGATCTGTTTTCATATAGTGGTCCACTTGGTGCCGTATTTTCACAATCGGCTGTTTCACTCTACCTGTGGGCACCCACGGCTCTAGTAAGTTGATTTCACCTTGATTTAAGCTACTTCCTCTTTTCTTATCCCTAATTGTAAGCATTAAATTTGGTTGTGGACTCTTGGCATTGCCTTATACAGCGGGTTCGTGCTTTAATTTATACTGCGGCGTCGGATGAGGATCCATTACACGTTCTCCAGCTTGAAGAAATTGATGGTGTTTGGAGAATTAATGGACCCAGAACTTGGGAAGGATGTTATTACGTGTATGAGGTCACAGTCTATCATTACAGCACCATGCAAGTTGAAAAATGTTATGCCAATGACCCATATGCCAAAGGGTATGAAAATCAGTCTTCCAGTATTTATGTGTGTTATTTGGCATGCCTAACTTATTCATTGCCGACCTGCGCCATCTGCTCAATTTAATTTCTCATCATATGTCGGAAAGCATTGATCAGACCATTGTTTCTTACACATTTTCAGACTCTCCTCAGATGGTAGAAGGACTTTGCTAGTCAATCTGGATTCTGATTTGCTGAAACCAGATGGATGGGAAAAATTGGCTGATGAGAAACCTCCTGTTAATTCTTTCTCTGATATATCTATCTATGAGTTGCATGTTAGGGATTTCAGGTATTGCATTATATATGTCAATTTATCGGAAATATTATAATGCACTTTTCTTTTTAATAATCTGAGTATCTTGATAAATTTGCAAAGAGCTCAAAATAAAAACATTCTTGTCACTCAGTACCACAAATAACAATTTTGATTTTTTAGAAATGATATTTGTCTTTTAATTGAAATTTTAATGAGCCATGCATTGATGTTAGTTGCTAAAGCATTTATTATCTCTGCATATCACATTTTTTCTTATCCCGTATGCCGGTGTTGACTTAAATCTTATGATTAGTGTATGGATTGGGTATAATTGCAACATTAATTGTAATTGGAAACTTGATATATTTCTTTTTGATATCTTCTTTTTTGGAATCCTCTGGGGGTCTATTTAAAGATACATTCTTATATTAACAAGTTACTTGTATTCATATCTCTTAGGTCTTATATGCTTGTCGTTGGTTTGTCTATATCATAGAGATTAGAATAACTTTGTTGATCTAACTTACATAGTTACATGCAACAGTGCACATGATAAGACAGTTCAACCCGAATTTCAAGGATGTTATCTTGCCTTTACATCAGAGGTGAATCTCTAAATTCATAACTTGTCTCGTATTTCACTGTAGTTGTTACTTTACAATTTATACACAAATCTTGCTATAGTTGATCTTGTTCTAATTTCTAATTTTTTGAGCTAAACGCTTGGTATTATCTGATCTTACATTGATGTTGGTTTATCTAGTAATCGAATTCTAACTCGTATCATACTGGCAATGACTTAAACTTTGTACCGGTGGCATATGTGTATTATGGCAAATCGGCTTTACTGAAATTAGTAGTTGCTTTCGAGAATCTACTAAATGTACTGAAGTCCTGTAACAATTTTGCAGCTTAAAACTCATCTTTTTAACATTACTGTCCATGCCAGGTTATTATATGGTTGAGTTTTGGGTCTGACTTTTGTTATATACTGGATTCTTATATAGGACTCAGCTGGGGTAAGCCATCTCAGGAGGCTATCAAGTGCTGGCCTTACTCATATCCATTTACTGCCGACATTCCAGTTTGCAGAGGTTGATGACGAAAAGGAACACTGGTTGTCTGTGGGTAGTATTAGTTGTCGCTAAGTTTAGTTTCTCATTTTTCATCCTTTCTATACGGACTGCATAGTGATCAGCATGATACTATGTAACTTGTAGACACTGACCTATTGGAAAGGCTTCCACCCGACTCCGATGAGCAACAAGCTCACATCACTGCAATAAAAGACATGGATGGATACAACTGGGGGTATGCCAAGGAAAACTAGTTTATGGTTGATCAGTGTCTTTCATGCTAACTTTATTGGCCTCACCATTTCACTTGACACAAGGTACAATCCAGTACTTTGGGGGGTTCCTAAAGGTAGTTACGCCAGCAACCCAAGAGGCCCCTCCCGGACATTAGAGTTTCGAAAGATGGTTCAGGTCTGTGTTTTGCATTATATATCCTTTAACTGGTACATAGAATCAAATTCAAGTCAAGAAAAAATGTGGAAGAAAAGTGATCCTGTTATTTAGATAATTTAGTGTATTTTTATTCCACATCCTATCCTTTACATCTGCAAGAGAGTTTTTTTGGTAGGATTGGTCTTCTGCGACTGATTCTTGTCCTCCAACTCGTTACACTGAACAACAGTTACCTCGTTCATTATAAAAATTATAAATCTATAGCATGCCTGCAATAATGGTTGGTACTACTACCTGCAGGCTCTTAATCGAATCGGTCTTCGCGTTGTTCTGGATGTTGTTTACAACCACTTACATGGAAATGGGCCATCTGATACAAATTCGGTTCTTGATAAGGTAAAAGCATTTTCAGACCTTCAGTGTTTTATACTGATGATGTTTCCTTTTCACTAGACATCATGTTTCTGCATAGATTGTTCCAGGTTACTATTTGAGAAGGAATGTGGATGGTCACATAGAGAATAGTACATGTGTAAACAATACGGCTAGTGAGCATGTAATGGTGGAGCGGCTGATTATTGATGACCTTTTGAGCTGGGCAATACAGTATAAGGTGAATCCTATTTAGTATTTAGGGATGCCCTAATCGTTTTTTGTTTAAAGTTCCCACTGAGAAGTTGCTTTGGGATTTTGGATGTAGATAATGTTTATCATATCATTATATCGTGTGCCTATTGCAACAGCGTGAAGGCATTGGAATTTAGACTTCAGCTTGGAGTAAAAAGTCTAATCTTTATAATCTTGCTCCAAAATCTAATTTCATGTCGCTTGGAAGTCTCTGTGACAAATAGATTTAGTACCATGCTGTCCCTTTTGGGCTCTAACTTCTAAATCTGTCAAATTCTGCCCTGACAGCTGTAGGTGTTTGGTATCGCACTTCCACATTATACGTTACAATAACATTTATATGCTGATGAATTATTGGCCGTGTTAGTCTAAAAGCCAGAAGTAGTAGAAATACAACAGTTGAAAATAGTTTTAGAGTCTCTGCAGTAGCTATGAAGTTGTACGAATAGCCTTGAGTATGATTCAAAAAGAAAAGTGCTGGTAGTGCGTAAGTCCATTTGTTTGACATTCGCCTCGTTCTCGGAATATTAACAACTGATGAAATTAACACATCTCAGGTTGATGGATTCCGATTTGATCTCATGGGTCATATTATGAAACACACTATGGTAAGTGATTATATGCCTCTCAATCGCATTTCTGCACGTATTGATGCCCCGGTAATATCCTACCAATGCTTATAAAGACTAATTGTCATTGTGGGCACAGCAAAGGCAAAATCTGCATTGCAGAACCTGACGTGGGAAAAAGATGGAGTGAATGGACGAGACATTTATATGTAAAATGGATACTTTTATTTATATTATATTTGTGCTGTAATTGAACTAAACTGCCTTGGTCGTTCATGAAACAATGTGTGTTTGAAATTAGAGTTTATTTCCAGGTATGGTGAAGGATGGGATTTTGGTGAAGTTGCAAACAACGGTCGTGGCATAAATGCATCCCAGATGAATATTCCTGGAACTGGAATAGGGAGGTAGGTAGTCTTCAAGTTTGAAATATACACTTTATGGAACTCCTATGCATTACTTTTACTGAGATCAGATCAATGGTCAGGTCTATCAAACTAGTATTTGTTTTTTATATGAAAGACTGATTAGATTTCAAGTTGTGCCATGAAGATCAAAAAATTGGGTTAAGATGAGTTAGGGGGTCATTTATGGACTGACGCCTTCCCATTACTGCTTTAGCTTCATTTGATATTTGCAAGTCTGTTTTCTTGCAGCTTTAATGATAGAATTCGTGATGCTATGCTTGGGGGATCCCCTTTTGGTCATCCTCTTCAACAAGGATTTTTGACTGGACTGTCACTGCAGGTATCAATGTACATTTCTTTTGTGTTCTTTCCCTGAACGTTGAATTTGTCTGAAGCCAATCGTGACCCAAGCGAATATGACGTGAACTCGCATCTTATCTCATGATAATAAGTGGCATTCACTATTCGTTCTTTGTTTATTTAGTTTTTTTTCTAGAAATTATAACGCCAATGTTCGTTTCTGCAGCCTAACGGTTACGACCATGGTGATAAGGATGAAGTGAAGCGTATGCTGGCAGCTTCTATGGATTATATCCAGGTTCATTACATACAGATTTTGCTTACTCAAACACATGTTATTGTTCTGACTTTTGATAACAAAAGACGAAATATATAAGAGACGGGAAATGAGAAAGCAATGGGAATCTTGCCCTGCCCATATCATTATGGTCCAAATTCAGCTTATCATGTGCGCTAGCTATGATGAATCATTTGTGACATAAATTGGTAAAGAAATGTAAAAATGAAAGAGCAAAAGTATAAGTGTGTCCCGAAATATTTTCATAATTAAGAATGTCTTCAAAATCAACTCATACATCATAATCACGAAACCCGTCATTGTAGCTTCAGTACTTTAAGTTCTTTTATATATTGCCCAAGTGGTGGTTTTCCCTGAATTTTGATTGACCAATAGCTAAAACATCAGCCCATTGGAAGTCCATCAGTCCATCTTGCCTTTTGCCTATGTCATTTTGAAATGATGCTGACTTCAAAACACTTATGTCAGATAGGAATGGCAGCAAACTTGAAGGATTATGTGCTAACTAATCATGAAGGGAAAGAGGTAAGGGAATTGTAAACCACATTGGAGGACATGCTCTGGAATTTTTGTTCATGTTTATGAGTGATGCATTGATTTGTTCATGGTACTTTGATAGCTTCAATTTATTTCTATTTCTTCTTTCCTTTTACATGTTCCTCGTTATGTTTGCTTACTATCTTTGTAAAAGTAAACATACTTATCCCCCTTGTATTGTTACCTTTATTCTACTGTTCTGTGGCTAATTATTAACCTGCATGTTCGAATTGTGGTCGCACAGGTGAAAGGATCAGAAATTTACTCCTATGGCGGAGTGCCTGTTGGATATGCTCTAAGTCCCTAAGAGACGGTAATGATAATGATCCTTTCAAATTGGTTTTTGGGAATGCCTTATGCTAATTGTTTGTTGGTGACATTATTCAAAATAATGGATTCTCCGTCAAATGTTTCAGGTGAACTACGTTTCAGCTCATGATAATGAAACACTGTTTGACATTATAAGCTTAAAAGTACGGTAAACATACCCTTCCTAATCCAAGTAAGACCTGGAAGCGCCATTGTTCATTGGCATTGATGAGCAGGTTGCTTGCAGACACCAACACATTTTTCCGTGCTAGAGAGATGCAGACATAATCATTTGGCAACTAGTATAATAGCCCTCTCTCAGGTTTTGTTCATTTACTGTTGCAGGGATATGACTTCAGTTTGTTTTTCTAAAATACAATAAAAGTGTGCTTTAACTTATTAAGTGTCTTCATACTAGGGAATTCCATTTTTCCACGCTGGTGATGATATGTTACGCTCCAAGTCAATTGATCGTGATTCATACAATTCTGGGGATTGGTTCAACAGGTCATGTTTTTATGTAATTTGTTCTGATTCTGAAGTTATGCCTAGATTTCATGACAACTTTTTGGAAAGCATCATGTTTTGAATTTTTTACTGTAGATTTTGTTTGCATTCTCAGATGCCGTTTTATTATTTGTGTAGAAGCACCTCTGGTGATTCTGACCAATCAAAATGTATGGATCATATGATAGAGCTGCTTTTTTGCCAATACAATGTGTCAAATATAACTAGATCTATTAATTCTTTTGTGATACTTGCAAGTGCAATTCTAAGCCTGGTATCCGTTGATGGTGTTTGAGTTGCTTCTGTTTTCAGGTTAGATTTCAGTTACAATCATAACAACTGGGGAGTTGGTCTTCCTCCAAAAGAAAAAAATGAGAAAAACTGGCCACTGTATGCACTTTACGTTTTAATAACAACAATGTAACCTATAGAGTCATACATTTTGTTTAATATTTTTGTTTACTTTACATCCCTTGCAGTATTAAACCAAGATTGGCAGACCCGTCCTTTAAGCCTCATAAAGCTCAAATACTTGCTGCGGCAGAGAACTTCTTGGACATGTTGCAGATACGTTACTCTACACCACTCTTCCGGTTGAAGACTGCAATCGATATCCAAGTAAATCTAACTTATCTGGTGCTAGATCTAACACTGGTTAGAGTTAGAAATTCCGAATGATACTTATGCCTCGAGTATCATTGCCAAGTTTAGAATCTCTTGGTTTGTAATTATTGATGCTTTCTGTTTATTCTTCTCCAAGCCATTGATTGTCTCTGCTGTAGATGCTCTTAAGCCCGTTCAAATGGCAATAACAAACACCCTGTGATTACTGTTTTACAGGAGCGAATTCAGTTTTTAAATTCTGGCCCTTCGTCTGTACCAGGAGTAATAGTGATCAGCATTAAAGATGGCAAAGATGGGTTTAATAGCTTATCTCAACTGGATGAAAAGTTAGTGGCTTGCTATTTCGTTCAGTATATTCCGAGCTGTTGTATTTTATACGCGATATTTATAATCATACCCATTTCCAGCTATTCCCATATTCTGGTTATCTTTAATGCAAGTCCTACAGCAATCTCATTTACTGCTGAAGCCTTGCAACATAGGTCTTTTCAGTTGCACCCTGTTCAGGTATAGCTTCGTTTCGAAAATGATACTGAAACAAAATTAAAAACTGTGACTATAGTTTTTGAATTCCGTGATAAATGCTTTTCGTCATCAACACCTGCAGTTGAACTCAAGTGATCAAATAGTGAAGACGTCGCGCTATGAAGAATCCTTGGGCTGCTTCAGTGCACCAGCGAAAACTACTTCAGTGTTTGTTGAGCCTCGAACTGAAAGTAAGTCATATCCTTGACCTTCTTTTTCTTGGAACATTGTGGTTAATCGTGTAGAAGGTGCAAGAACTGAGATAAGCTAATAGATGTAATTACAATCTGGCATCCTTGTTTTACCTGCCTAGCATTTCATCAAAAGATTTTACTATTTCATTTTCAATAGGTTGTTCTACAAACTTTTCGGTGATGACTTATCCTTTACAAGAGAAGTGAGTTACTTATTGGGAAATAATTAAGTATGAGATACAAAAGGCCACCTGGCACATCAGAAACATGTAGAGGGCAGTTCAGCTTTGCTTAATGCATGCCTTACTCCACTTAGTTTTGACACCGCTAGGACTTGCTTTGTAGTGTTCGAACTCATATTCAGATGTCAATGTATGTTTTATATCAACTTACTGATCAAATCGACACTGAAGTTATGCAAAAATTGGAACAGGGAAGATGACTCAATATAACAGCTGATTGGTTCACCATCACAATCACAATGATTTCCCTGCTGAGTTAGAGTTCAACAGGGGAAAGAGCTTCTACGAAATGACGCATAGATATCGTGTGTACGGTTAGTAAGAGCATCCAACTTGCATATGTAAAAAACGATTCTCCATGAAAGATAACCATGGATTTTTTTTCAGCTTGGGACATCATTTATGTTGTAATACTTGCTTACTAAGATGGACTCTTTCAAAGGGAAGACATCCTTGTTTTTAATTTAGTTTACTGTTCCATGATAATTTCATGTATTACTTGGACAGTATCACTGTGTTACAATGCTGGAAGAGGCATGTCGTTTTGAGTGGCAGAGAAGTCACTGACCGCTAGGTATATTTAAACAGGGTGATGACGACGGCAGTATGATTATTTTTTTGTAGTTGGGCAAGTTGGCCAGTTAGTTAAGCTAGCATGTTGCTCATGCTTGCTACTAAGTCACTGACTATTCATGGTTTTATACCTGTCTTCTTACCACTTTCAGTTTTCATAACAGAATGATCCGATCAATTTACAGATCTGATGTCATAACTGATTTTTTCATCCCTAACATTTGATTTACTTTTCATTTATTTAGTAAAAAATAGTGCACCTAATGTCTTGCTTTCTTCGTTTTTCTTCTACAGGAACTAAATGATCATGAGTGGTACTGAAGTTTGCTTGGGCGGCTAACTGACGTGCCTCTCACCACCCTGTCTCTTGCTTTTATTAATCATCAAGTTAGGAATTTCTCATCTGGTTTTCTTTCTATTATATACTTGCATAATTACTTACGCGTTGACTTTGTGCTGAGATATTTTTGCTTACACACAATCGAGGTGATGGAGAGGGTTTGTTGTGGTGTAACAAGATATTCTAGTTTTCTTATGAATTATATGATTATATCTATTGAATCGGAGTTAGTTTATTAGGCAATGTTAAGTGAGTAGCTTCCTCGTTAGTGAAGTTGTTCCCAAGTACAACTAGTGTTGCTTATTTTTGTAGCTACCTATCAGTAGCTAGGTTGTTTATATAGATGAAGCAAATTGCTATTGATTTTTGTGGATTATCATGTCATTTACCTCATTTGCTGTTTTCGTCTTTTTTCTTATTCCCATTGTTTCCTTGATATTTATATTTGTTGTATGAAAAGAAAATTCTAATGAGTATCAGTCTGATACTAAATAAACTACTGAGCCTGATAGTTATCTCAACATGACTTGTTCTGATAAATTTAGTCTTCGTTTTTGAATTGGTATTATCATAAATCAGTTGTAATGGAGGATTGTGGTCGGCTTAGTAGGTGACATTGCCAACTTGGGTAATCAGTGGCTCATAATTACATCCAAATCCCAATATTAAAGAATGACTTAACTGTGGTCCATTGTAAAAGAAGCCTATAGAAAATGAAGAACATGAGACATAATGTGGTTGAGAGCACCGCCTACAACGCAAAAGAAAGTACTACACTTGTGCTCGGTATGGTATGGAGGATGGAAAAGGAGTGGAAGGGAAGTTAGCCTCACCTCACGGGTTAATATCCTCTCCAACACCAACTTGTTCACTTCAAGTTATCTCAACCGAATGTTCTTAACTGGAATTGTTTTTACAGGTTTGTTGCGGTCCTGACCGTAACGACTTGTATGATCTGCGACTACACGATAATGGACACATTCAAGTCTATCTAAGCAAAATTTAGTATTAAACTTCAAGTGGTTGATGATGAGGTTGGCAAATGAGAGCAGCCCCAAACTTGGTAATTAATCCTTCCTCCAACGGTTTACCTCTTTTAAAAATTTACTCTTTTACTGTTAGATACCTTTTAATATGTTGGTCTTTTTCCCTAATTTTGTGGAGGTATTTTTCTATTATTTAGTATTGATCTGTTCTGTGCTGTGCTGTGCTGTGATGTCAAATTCCAGTTAGCTTCCAGTGGTGTGAATCACCTCATCTTATGTCTCACTCACTTTGTATATATATTTATACACTCATTCACCCTACTCTCTGATCTATAGAATTTCCATTCATCTCAATCACCTTCTTTAGTCTTTCCAATCCTTTTTACAGGTTTGGAAAAAATGGAACTAGAGATTGTATCAGATTCTTCTATACATAATCAGCTGTTGAAACGTAAGAGAAGCCATCGTCAACGCCCGTGTGGGAACTCTTTTTCTTCATCTGAAGACGTGGTTACAATGATTTCATCTTCTCCACAGGAGCTGGTGCTGATCAGTTCTTCTACTGAGGAGGAGGATCAGGAGGTGGCCAAGTGCTTGATCCTCCTGGCTCAAGGTGAGTATGAATATAAAACAGATGCAACTCTCCGCCAATTGATATTCAGGGAAGTGGCAAGTCATGGGTGGATAAGAAGATCGAATTGTATGAGTGCAAGACTTGCAACAGATCATTTCATTCATTTCAAGCTTTGGGAGGACACAGAGCCAGTCACAAGAAGCTCAAACTCACCCTAACCGACGAACTCATGTTGGAAAAATCTGCTTCAAGATCACCAGACACCAGCTATCGTAATCTCATTCCACCTATCCCCACTCTGCAGTTGGGGAACAGCAGAGCAGCTGGAAAGATCCGTGCCCACCAATGCCTCATCTGCTGCGCGGAATTCCCATCTGGGCAGGCACTCGGCGGTCACATGAGAAAGCACAGAGTCAACATACCGCTAAACTCCTCGTTACAAACTCACACTTCCATGACAGAGACAACTAAAGCTGCAGATGGTTTAAGTATAACTCTGTCTTTATCTGGTCCTGCTCATGAAGAAGCTGGGATTGAAACCAGCAGAAGTAACAGTGAGTTCCAGTGCTTAGATCTTAACTTACCCGCTACATCATCGTCGGACGATGAGATCAGTGAGACCAAATTTACCTTTACTTCCAAGAAATCAATTCAAGATTCAGGTTTGGTACTCTCTGGTCCGGCTTTGGTGGATTGTCACTATTGATAAATTTCTATTCTGAAGTATTCTTTTACTATACCGTAATTCTTTTGTATCTCATCCTTCCAACAGATGCAAAATGGATTCTATAAAATTTATCAAATCCGAACTCATTGAACAAATTCGTCTCCAAATTTCTTATAAAGTGATTATTTAGTTTTATCCAAAATAACAGCTAGCTGACTTTAAAACTACTGACAACCATATCAGTTACACACTTTCCGATGTTCGAATTTAAATGCATCATAGTTTCACACTCAGGGACTGCCACTGATCGAGTTAGTTCTCAGCTTTCTTATTTACTGATCTACTAACTTGTTCAAGCACTTGCAGATACAGAATAGATTTGTTATTCAGATTAGAGTTCAATAAAAATATATATTGGTTAGTTGCTTGATGTGGATTGTGTAACATGTACTTCACCAAATGTGATAGCAGTTGCAGTAATGGCGACTTGAAGTACTTGGGTGCATGATTTAGGAAGTATGATTAGAGTTGCACATGGAGAGGTGATTAAGATAAGCTATGGATCTTCTAATCAATAATTCATTTTTGTCAACTCTTTACCTTTTTTCTTTTGTATATTCTGCGCAGCGGTTTAAATTCAAGAGAGACATGAATTGACATACAATCACGATAAAAAGTTTCTCAGGTTTTATTCTCAGCTGTTTCGAAAAAACATTTGATCTGAGCCAAAAATATATTTAGCTTCACAGTACAATGAGTCACAAATTTGGACTGATGGATTACCAGCAGATATGGCAAGTGCAGGTATTTGCATTAGTGCACACCTTTGAAACAATCTTGTAATCAGTGACAGTGAGTCTAAAGTCACGGCACGCAAGATCGCATGACTGAGTGTTGCACGGCGAAACGACCAATGGGAAATCCTGACAAGTAGCTGCATTGGTCATTTTACCTGCAGATAAAATGACAAAAACAAATAGAAAAACAGAGATGAGGACTGAGTTCTTCATGATCAACTGATTGTAGAAAATGACTTCTTAGCTGTTTCTGAAGTGTATTTGTTAGACATGTCAAAGTTATCCATATCCGTTTAGTGTCCATCACCCGTCCATTTAATTCAATCCATTAACCATCCGTTTAGTTAAACGGATAAAGTCATCATATCCGTTTACCATCCGTTTATTAAATGGATGGAACGGATATAACCATATCCATTTACCATCCGTTTAATAAACGGATTGACGGATGAACCACAATCCATTTAGCGTCCATTTACCATCCGTTTATTATCTTATTACCATTCATTTATAATTAACTAATAAATGGATAAACGGATGATAAATGGATAAACGGATGGTAAATGGACATGGATGATAAACGGATAAACGGATGGTAAACGGATAAATGGATTATCCATTAATCCGTCATCCATTTACAATCCATCCATTTAATCCATTTAAGTTTAACGGATTAAACGGATGACAACCGTTTATCACCCGTCCATCCATTTATCACCCGTCCATCCATTTGACGGGTCTAGTATTTGTTTTAAGACATTAACTTATTGTAAGACAAAAAGACAAACCGTATAATTGCTAGGTGATCCTTCAGTCTCAACCAGAACCATCTGATGGTTTAGGATTCTCAAGTTAAAACTTAGTACAGTCTCACCAGCAGCATCCGTTTAGTCGAATAAAATCTTACACCAGGAAAATGATTGGAAGAGAAGAATTCAATTGATTCGGTTCAATTTCTTAATCAAACCGGTAAATTACGGTTTGATTTAACACACCAATCCGAGTCAATTGGTAACGTGGCCTCCAATTCAACTACCAATTCCTACCGCAGTCGATATATAAAACCCTTGCCACCGCCAACACGCGACTTTCACCGTCAAACCCAATTTCAATGGCGAAAGCCGTCGTCGTCGTTCATCCTTCCGACACCGATTGATCATCCATCCATCAATTTCATCTACTCTTTATTATAACGTTAAGCTACAATTTTTTATTGATATTCCGATTCCGATTTATTGTGTTTTATTCGATTTATGGGCGGACGTGATCCGGCAGCCTTCATCGCTCCAGGGTTCCGCTTTCATCCGACGGATGAGGAACTTGTTAAGTTTTATCTCAAGCGCAAGCTCTGTGGTAAGCCCTTTCCCATCGACACCATCTCTGATGCTGACGTCTACAAATTCGAGCCTTGGGACTTGCCAGGTTTCGCCTTTTATTTATTTATTATAATTCTTTAGAGTTTTTTCTTGGTATCTTTAATTCATATGCTTTTGTTGTTTGATTTGATTTTTCAGATAAGTCGGCCCTGAAGAGCAGGGACAGGGAATGGTATTTCTTTAGTGGATTGGACAAGAAGTATGGACATGGATCAAAGACGAACAGGGCTACGGAGAGGGGTTATTGGAAAACTACTGGGAAAGATAGGTCCATTTTTAATAACTCGGTTTTAGTGGGATATAAGAAAACTTTGGTTTATCATATTGGCCGGGCTCCGAAAGGTGAGAGGACAGATTGGGTTATGCATGAGTTTAGGCTGACTGACACTGAGTTAAAAAAAGCTGGTGTTGCGGAGGTTAGTCGGAATAAAGTGTTTTTATGATATTTGTGATTGTGTACTGACGGTGATTGCTACGTTTTGCTGAGGATTCTGGACTTCCCCCAAATGTTTGGCTGGGAAGGCATCTTTTGTTCTGTGTAGGATATTTCGGAAGAGTGGTCCAGGGCCCAAGAATGGTGAGCAGCTTGGTGTTCCATTTGTTGAGGAGGAATGGGAGGATGAGGAAGAGGACGTGGTAACTGGTGGAAAAGCTGAAGATATGGCACTAATTGCTGATGGTGCATCTCTAGAAACAGATGAAATTGAACAGGTTTGTGGTTTCTCTACGATTTTCCCACCCGATCCCAGTTCATGTGCTTATTTAATGTGTCAAAGATTGATATAGCTACCTGAAAGTATTCTGGAAATGATTCATGGACTCTGATACCACCCCTTTTTAGTGGTATGTGCATAAAGCGTAGTCCAATAATTTTCCTGGGCGATACTATCAAAGATTAACTCTTGTTGAGACGAGTTTTGGACAATAGTTGTTGAATAAGATCCCACCTTTATTGAGCTGTAAATGCATGTATTCCCCTGTCCATGGTAGAACTTGCATTCCATCACAATTAGTTTATACATACCTTTTTGCCTATGACTGCACATAGAAGTTAGGCTGATTTGTGTGGATATTTGATGGGCGGACGATATCAACTCACTGCACTTGGCAACTTAAATGATAAAGGTGTTTATTCCTTACTTTTTAAGTCTTTTGACTGATGCCCGTTGTTTTATGTGCCTAGTTGGTCAAATTTTAATCCGTTTAATTGCTGTAATGTAGAGTTAGAAAGTTTTTATTGTAAAAGTATTAAGTACCATTGTATACCTTTTGGGAAAATGTTGAGGTTTTATTTTTCTCTAGCTACTGACATGTTGCATTTGTCAGCTGATTGACTTCAATGTTTTCCATGAAAACAACCATCCCCAAATGTATTACTCTCATGGAGATACCAGCAACCAAAATGCGGATACAGGGGATATTTCTGAATATGGACCAATGCCCTTGATTGGTATTCATGAAAGTTTCAATGACTCAAAGCTGCTGATGTCTGAGCAGCAGAGAGTTGATGAACAAAAGCCCTATGAGGTGGAAGGAGAGACTTTTGTTAAAGCGGATGAGGACATCAATTACTTACTTGATAAGCCTTACTTTGATGAAAATTTTGGTGATGTTCTCAATGAAGGCTTATATCTGGAGACCGATGATCTTCTCAACCCAATAGAAGAAGATCCTGCTACTTTCGATATGCTTCATGAGTACCTCACAGATTTCGATGCAAATGATGAGCTCTTCTTGCTCCCCAACAATTCTTTCGTTGCCAAAGAAACTCAGCTCCCACAGGAGCCCCACATTGTCCAAGAGGTAAAATTTCTACCATTTTGTGATGATAACAAGTGTTAGTTTTTATTTCTAAATATATTTGTTGGATCCATATCAGGCAATGGAGGAGCATAAAATAGCCACAACAACCCCCAAACTTGTCCATGCAGATGGGAGCAATGCACTTCAGCATTGTACTAAATTTCACTCAGGTAGTCAGCAGGCACATTTATTTTATTGACCTTTTTGTGAAAATTAGAATTCTATCCTCACATCTCACATCCTATACCAATGATCTCAGGTTCCAGATCAATTGTCAAACAAGCCGATCCAGTTGTCAAGCATGCTAACTGCATGCTGGAATCAATCCCTGCTCCTCCAGCTTTTGCTGCTGAGTTGCCTACAAAAGAGGCTGCTCTTCGTCTGGCTTTAGCTACCCAATCTCAGAACACTTTTAACTTCACTGCTAGCACGATCCATGCAAGAAACATGAGCACTGCCAACAATGGTCTATCCTGGTCAGTTGACAACAACGGGAACCTCCAACTTGTCTTCTCATTATCTGTTGCTCAACAAGGCAGATGTAAGGACACTGATGCAAACCTGGATGGAAATCTCCCTAGCAAGACTAGGACATCTGCTACTTCTCGAATATGGCTATACCTTGTACTCTTCTGGGTATCACTCCTATTCATTAGTATGAGGATAGGGACCTGCGTCTACTCCAATTAGTAGCTACACTTGAAGGTTGCTTTTGCAATAGCACTATTGATATTTTGTGCTCGTGTATACTTTTTTGTTGACTAAAATACTTTCGGGAATGCCCTATAGGATATAATACAATTGCGGTATTTCTCATGCACGTTTAGGTATATAGTAAACAGTATTGACGTCAAGTAAGCATTGGATATCCATCTGTAAGATTTATAAGATACATTACCATAATCTCATTAGGATATGGACGCAAGGTATGTAACCCTTTTTTATTTATACTACACTGTATGTTACTTTTGGAGCTTGTAGCTCAAGGTGGAGATCAACAAAGAGAGCTCAGTCTTCATCCGGTAAGGCTTCTAAGAACTGGCGTATTTGAAACCTTTCATCCTTTGTAAGATCGGGATCGTCCCCCATCAACCTTTTCCGAAGATCAGCACTGGAAGTAGTTCTCTCATCATTAATAACCTGTTGACAAAGTATAGGCATCAGTCAGCAAGACGTCTGCAGCCGAGTGCTAGAGAGTTGACAAAAATGATAGTAACTGCCTATAGGCAAGAAAGTTCGATTCATGCTTACTGTCAAAATTTTACCTGAACATAATTGTTGACGTGACCATCTTTGTTGGGCGTTGTGACAAGCTCATTGCTGTTAACAACCCATTCACCATCAACGATATACTTGTATTCATACCGTCCTTCCTATTGGATCATCATGAATAACAACAAAAACTATGATTTATCTCCATATGAATTCATCTTGATTTGACCATAACAATGTTTAACTGGTGGAGTTTGCTTCTATCTCCAGAAATTCAACGTCTGAAACTGAAAGAATTGATGCTAAGTATGTTCAAGTTCACAAGAATTACCAGCAGTTCCCTTTTGAGAATCCATAAACCTTGTTCTGCGTCATATTTTAGAGGCATTTTCTGCAACATAGGACAAATGATATTAGGCCATCGGCGCTCTGCAATTTAGAAAATAACAATAGGGAGAGAGCTAAAAATGAAAATAATCAGAGACAAAATGATGGTTACCTGGCCCCATCCAATGTCAAGTCCAGAAATTTCTACGAAGGAAGCTTTGCCACCTTTCCACGTCAATGTCACATCCTTCTTTCTCAATCCTGTAAGCTTCACATACAAAACGCACATGACGTGAGACCTCGGGCTGGAAGCTGGATAGGAATATAACGCCTGACTTAATGACTTATTGAAAATAAAATGACCCATCATCTAGTTTCGCTGTCTAAACTCTAAACCTTTAATAGATATATGGTCCCTACTCCCTAAGGTATCCGAATGAACAAACTACATGGAATACCCTATATAAATTACAATTTGCATTAGCCTTCCTACATCGACAACACAATATCTAAGCTTGCGACAATTCATGCAGAAGGGTTTATGTAGACTTAAAGTAGACAGAAAGGTAATGATATATAAATAAATCATTTATACTAACAAGACGAGGACTTACAATGTCAGCAGTCGCACTCTTTATAGCTTCCAGCTTAGGAAAACATGACCTGTTTCTCTGTCTCACAAAAATAAATAAAATTCATAATTGTTTAAATAATCTGCAAAAAAACAACCAAAATTCTACTCCAGTTTAGTTAGATTTAAGAAATATGAAGTGTTGCAGTATATATCCTCAGCTAATAAAAAAATCTTGGTTTATAATCAACTACCAATTTACGTGCACAATAGAATTGGAACAAATCTTACCTGTAGTAGAGTGTGAGCATCACTGAGTTTATAACCCTGAACCCAAAACATGTATGCCAGCTACAATGGCCGCATGATTTTAATACATTAAGTGAGTAAACCGGTACTGTAATTCAGCCATGGATAAACTTTAAGCCCAGTTCTAAAAAACTTACAGCAACAGCAGGAGCTCTTCCTAGACCAGCTGTGCAGTGAATATAAGTCACACCACCATTTTTATTGATGGCTTTATATAACTTGCTTATAACTGCTGGAAGACGTATTCTCAAATCAAACGCATCAAAATCCCTGACAATGATTATATCCTTCAATCAGGCTTTAAAATAAGAATTACTTATTATGTAGTAGAATATGTTCTAGGGAAGTCATAAGTCACACAGTTAGAGCAAAAATCATCGAGTGCGGCACTGTTATAAAGAGGTTGAAGCTAGAAAAGTATGTTTATATATTCATCAGATAGTACACACTAGCTTGCATGTACCTGATTTCCGCCCGGATGTGTTGGATATCAGTAAATGTTTTTGCATAGTCTTGTATGGCTACAATATCAACTCCAAAATAGCTATCACTTGTAAAGGAAAAAATATTCAACATCTCACGCACTTGTCCATGATTTGTCACACTTAACCATAAAATATAAAGCACTAAATATGACATAAAAATATTGAAGGATACTCAAGATCAGGATTTTGTTGCAAGCAAAAGACAGTTTTCACTCCAATTTCGCGAAGCTTGTCCACATCCTTGGGAGTCTGAGTTTAACAAAATAAAGACTTGGATGTCATAGAATGAAAGATGTTAATAATACTCACGGCGACAAAAGAAGCATAGGAAGCACCTGTAGACAAGAACCAACAATTAAGTCGGGGCGAATGAAATTGTAGTTCATCCCCAACTCATGTCTGTAAGTCAATACTGCAACACGAAAAGGAAAAATCATGTGAAACAAAAAACCCTCAGTAAGCACAATAAGCAGCTCAAATTCAGACATTCTGCACAAGTATAATTCTGACTACAAACATTACAATAACAGGGCAGATGTAAAATATCAGTTGTTAGTGTTCCTCCTAAAAAGTATGATAAAAGTCAATTGAATAGAATAAATACATTAATACATCTTCCATATAATTAAAGCAGATGAAACTCAACAATCTTACCAGCTCCCATAGCTTCTGTCATGGTATTACTATAAACATTAGACTTGACTTCCTCCACTACAGAATCATCCGCATCTATGCTAGATTTGGAGCCAGTTGCAGCCTGCAACACATTTACCAACAAACCACCTTCAAAACTATGCCAAAATATGCCCCAGACCATAAAACATCGTTTCACTTAACATGTAACCCATTACACAAAATCTTACAGCTACCAACTCTCTCTTGCTTCCCGGAGACACAAATCAGATACTTCCGACAATTAACATAAATGTGATGACTAGTAAATACGTTTTCGAACCCAAATCATATTTTGAATTGCTATTTTACTAACATATCAATCCAATGGAAGCAAATAAAGGCATAAAACACTACCATCTTTAACACCAGACTCCGCTTGTGCGAGCAAGTAGCAGCCAACATAATTCCCTGAGGATCAAAATGAGAAATTTTCAAAATTCATCAAAATAAAACACAATTCCTAATTCAGAAAAAAACCCATATAACTTACCAGCATGCGAACATTAAAAGAAGTTGCTTTCATCCCAACAGCTCCTGAAACACATTGCTGAGGGAAAACAACCGATCTGAAATTCACAACAAACTCAGCACACTTCCCAAAACACCATCTAATTATACCAAACACTTGCAGAAATAAACTCACAAACATAATCAGTTCACATACCTGTGTAGACCCTGAAGGCAGTTCATCTGTAAATGTTGACAAAATAAAATCTGGTTTTGTCCGGAGTAGACAGAGATCAGCGGACTAACTTCACTGGTTGGCAATCGTGATTGATATCAGTGAATCAAAATATCACGCGTAGTGGCACTATCGTAAATACCACCACTTTTCTGCCTATATTTTTACAATAATTTAAACCCGTTTCCGTCCAATTCCAAATTCGAAAGCCTCATTCAGGCCCATTTACATCTGAAAGCCCGGCCCAATTACTTCAGTGTTGATAATCCCCTTGCTGTAAAAACCCAATACGATACATCGTCTAACAACTAGGGTTTTGAACTTTTGATTAAGTCCCCGGCAGCTGCAACCGACGATGGTGCTCAAGTACGTTTAATCTTCTTTTCTAATGTTGTTTCGATTAGTGTTGCTCGTTGTTTTGTGGATTGATTTTTGCAGCATTTTTGTTTATTAGTAATTATTATTAGCTTAATTGGAATAGTTTAACTGATTGTTATGGTGGTTTTGAATTCATTTGATTACTGGTAGAGTTTTGAGGTCCGGTTGTTGACTTCGTGATAATATGTTGTAGGACTGAACTGTGCCGATTCAGTGGGCAGAAGATTTACCCTGGAAGGGGTATCAGATTCATTCGATCAGACTCGCAGGTCTATATTGGTTTTGCAGTTAATATGTGGTATTGTTATATATGGCTTCTTACATTCAGTTTACTTTTTGATTAGGTGTTTCTGTTTGCAAACTCAAAATGTAAGAGGTACTTCCACAACCGTTTGAAGCCAGCCAAGCTCACCTGGACTGCTATTTACAGGAAGCAGCATAAGAAGGTTTGTGTCATTTGTCATGCTTTTGTTTTGACTTTTGAATGTGAATGTGGGTGCAAATGTTAATTAAATTATATTTTGCACCAGGATATTGCCCAAGAGGCAGTGAAGAAGAGGCGTCGTGCCACCAAGAAGCCATACTCAAGGTCTATTGTTGGTGCTACTATTGAGGTTATCCAAAAGAAGAGGTCTGAGAAGCCTGAAGTACGTGATGCTGCTAGAGAGGCTGCTCTTCGGTATGCTTTATTAATTTTCATATGTTACTGCAAATGAGCTAGCTTTCTTTCTTGACATTTATATAGCAGTGTATCTTTAGAAACTAGAAATTTTTGAATTCAGATATTGATCGACAGAGTGTATTGCTTCTTGACATTGTTAGTATTTATTAACTGAAACTGAGTATTGTTCTCATCTCTAGTTGTGTCTTTGATAACTACCTAGAATGTGATGTACAACTTTCCATGTGCAGTGAGATTAAGGAAAGAATCAAGAAGACCAAGGATGAGAAAAAGGCCAAGAAAGCTGAGGTAACAGCCAAGACTCAAAAGAGTGCCAAGAGTAGCTTGCCCAAAGGTCCTGCCGCCAAGGGACCCAAAATTGGAGGCGGTGGAGGAAAGCGCTAAGCATCACTTCTTTTTTATTCCAGTTGAAAGAGTTTCTTGTTGTTTGTGTTACTCACGGCCTTTCTACAATTGTTTCCCTTTTATGACGATGCAAATCATTTATCTTGAATTTCGATCTTCATGTCGTTCTCTATATCTTTTGTTGTGAACTTTATTTGATTTGGAAAATTGCATCAGAAAAGATCTAAACAGCTTTTGAACAGGAATTCAATAGAATAAACCTATAAAAGTGGTCCAAATTGAATCTGTAGTTTTGTGAATCTCAAATGGCGATTGATGTAAGGAAATTCGAAACCCTAACTCCGTCGCTCTCACCGTCTTCACAATTCACACCCAATTTCCGTAGCCTCATCTCTCCGCGTCGCAGTCCTCGACTCACCACTTCCGCCTCGAATCATCCGCCCAAAGTCGCTGCCAATGATCGTCCCTCCCGGCCGCGAGCGCGACTGGATATTCTCGACAGAATCAGGACAGATGCAGCTACTTGTCAACTCACCTGGATTCTCTCGACTCGTCTTGTTGGAAACCTGCCTGATGCTGATGATTCGTTTGATGTGTTTACCATCGTGATGGTCAAATGGTTGTGTTTTTAGTGAAGAGAGCTTGTTCCGTTGTATTGGCGCTGTGTCCGAAAGCGAGCGCTGTGGATGGTTTTGTTGATGTGCCTTTTTTGAGCTACGAGGATGATGTGATTGCGAGTGTTGTGTTGGAGAAGTGTTTGGGCCTTTTGTTGGGGAAATGTTGGTGGAAGATATTGAGATTGAGACTGGTGAGGCTGAAAGTGAATGTTTCACGAAAAGGGAGTTTCGGAGGAGGTTGAGATTTAAGAGAATGCCTAATTTAGTGCAAACTGAAATTCGAATTGTGCCAGGTAGGCATGTTGGGCGGGAGGAACGCCTTGGGGCAGGTGATTTCAAGTTTCGGCTGGATTTAGGGTGTTTAGTTCATCCGTATTTGGGTCCGATGGCTGCAAGTGTGAAGCTGATTTCTGGATGTGTTGAGCAGAAAATGAGAGTTGGTATTAGGCCGAGGGCTTTATGTGTTGGAATTGGAGGTGGGGCTTTACTTGGATTTTTGAGAATGCAGTTGGGATTCGTGGTTGTTGGAGTAGAGATGGATGGTGAGGTTTTGAGGATTGCCAAAGATCACTTTGGGTTGGTTGAAAATGAGCAAATGCAACTTTGCGTAGGGGATGGGATTGAAGAGTTAAAGAGGTTTGGTGCTCTTGATGAGGAAGGTGGTGGTTGCTGCAGCAGTATTGACTGTAAGACCAACAAGTTCGATGTCATTATGGTTGATTTGGACAGTGATGATCAGGTGTGTGGTCTAATGGCACCCCCGAGAGCATTTCTTGAGAAATCAGTGCTCAGGAATGCTAAACAGGCTCTTCAAGTGACAGGAATCCTAGTTGTAAATGTCATGCCTCCGGATGACATGTATTACAAGTCACTGATCGATGTCTTTCGAAGATTTTCACAGACCTCTATGAAATTGATGTAGGCAATCAAGAGAATATTGTGCTCATAGCTTCAGTTTCACCATTTGAGGCAATGAGTGATCAAAGGGACAGCTATATTCTGAAGACGTTGAAACAAACCAACTTGGGAAACTTTGCTGATAAAATTAAGAAAATTTGAGTTTGGAAGATGGTGTACATCAATCTCAAATGGCTAAGAATTACCTTCTCTTCAATTATAATTCCACTCATCCACTGTTTCTATTGGTATGTTGATCAAATCTTGATATCAATAGCCATGATATGGGCAAAGGATCCATAATTCAAGCAACTGATTGAAGTTTATGTACTTGGATGTTAGCAGCGAACTTGTAGTGTACGAAGCACAAAGGGATATGTGCAACAAAAGCATATTCATCACAAGCTCTTATTACCCTGACCGTCAGAGTGAAGACACTGCAATCCAGAGATGATCAAACTTGGTGCTATTCTAAGCTGGTAACTTGTTACGATAAGTTCATGGTGCATATGTGTTTATATATGATTTTCCTGTTCAATTCACTCAAGCTTCTGTCTCTGTTTTTCAGGAATTAATACAAATTATTAGAACTTCCTACAACCATATCTATACCGTGAAGGCTGCACTCAAAGAAGCTTCTTGCCGCTAGCCAATTGCCTCTTCTCCTCCTCCACCTGCTCCATCAACGCCGTCAGCTCCGCCTCAGTCAACCCCTCTAACCTCTTCTCCATCACCTTATACTCATAATCCCTCAGCTGCTGTGCGTAAGTCATCTCCTTGTTCGAAACCCGAAACACATAACTGAAAATCCATCCCACAGTCAGTCCCAGCACCATCACCAGCTGCACAGCATTCCCAGCCTGCAAAGGATCCACTCCAACATACTCCAATCCACTCTCCAGCCCCAGACCTGCAAGAGTCACTCCTACTCCTATCAGCAGCACATCCTTCCTTGAGTACCCAAATGGCGTAGCTTCCTTCGTTTCACCATCACTCTTCTTATCCTCGCTTGTAACCGGATTGGGAGTCTCTGAGCTCCTAATTACATTGAAATGACGTTGCTGCTGCTTTGACAATGATAAAAAGGATACCCTCTTTAGCTGATGATCAACTCCTAGCTTGGAGACTAAGGGAGAAGATAG
Organism: Sedum album; assembly: GCA_006409495.1. NCBI lineage: Eukaryota > Viridiplantae > Streptophyta > Magnoliopsida > Saxifragales > Crassulaceae > Sedum > Sedum album. Next base: position 12,409 of record QZGG01000054.1, on the reverse strand, counting down.
TGGAAGGCAGCAGAGAGATGAACACGCCATTGAACTGAACTGATGATTTCCTACCAGAGACCAAACGAGAGGTTTACAAAATATTATCGTCAAAATAAAATATCTCGGCTCCCGTCCTGCTGTTTGATTGAACCGTGAAGCAGTCGGTTCATAAATTTCACACGGTTCAATTAGTTTTTGTAATACACCGGTTCATGGTTTGATTGATATTCTACAAGGAAATTTTGTTAACTATTTTGTTTATAGTTGATTATTCCATGTTTCGTTGCATTTCTGTAACTTAACAAAGTCAGTGAAAGTGGCTGTTGTGAAATTTGGCTGAGCTGATTGATTTGAGTCCCTCTGTGTGATTAGAATTCCATTGATTGTTCAGACATTGTAAACATTTCAGGCAGTGCTGCTGAGAAATCACAAGCGTAGAGCTTTTCCAGCTCAACCGAGGCTCGTTCAACTTAATACACCCTGGCCCCTGAAGGGCTTCTTTGCAACCCCAGAAGTTGCAAAGAATTCTGAACAACATAAATTGGACATACCAGTTTCACATATACTGAAAATAAAGTCTTGCCAAAGAAGACCAGGAGTAAAAACTGATGTCATTACCAAAAATTATGAAATGAATTAGTTTGATGACATAAATTCTGATGTCATAACCAAAACAATCAAGAAAATTCATCTGAAAGAAAGGGCTACATCATGTCATTCTATGGAAAATTAGAGGATACATTCAAGTATTGGTTGCCCTTGTGTAGATTTGCTGGCTCGAATGAGCAGAAACCATCCTTATTGCACCTCTTGCTGTTAAATCTTTAATAGCCCTACGGGCCAAAGATCCATTGATCTGAAGATGAAACAAATATAATATGTAAATTTGCTGAAGTGAAAAGATATATTTATAAAATGTCAAATTTGGTTAATGAAAGTCCTGTCAGACAAATATACAAGTGAAAGTGTGAAACATCATGTGCATATACTACAATCCAAACCGCAATCAAATAAATTTGTTTTTATCTGCAAGAATCCATGCTAAACGGAATGATTTCCATAAAGAAGGAAATTGAGTTATGAACAAACCCTCATCCTGTCGGACAAGATTGATGGTGTAATCAGTTTAAACTTGGGAGCTTCAGTAAGTAGCTTGTCATAGGTTGCCTGGTCAAACAAGACCATATTGTTCACCTTCTCCTTTTGCTTTCCCTTGCTCCACTTCTGAAATTGCCAACACAAATTACATGTAAAAATGCATCAACATCAAGCAGATATAAAAGGCATTCACACATCATTATTCTCATTTCAAATGATCATCAAACTCTGATTCACAATTGACTATCCTTCAATCAGCTTTGGTAATATCTATACAAATATTATACAAGAGGCAACGAAAACAGAGATAAGAGCCGACCTTCTTCTTCTGCTTTCCTCCGCCGGACTTGGCTGGCTTTGACGACGGTGGTGGAGCCTTTTCCTTCTTCGGGGCCTATTCGCCCAATCAATGCATTTGGTTAAGAGATCAACAAAATCGAAAATAGTAAATGTGATGCAATTTGACTATCAACGGTTACCATGATTAATAACTAGCCGGAGTGAATTGCGGCGATTACCGCAGTAGATCGTGGCGCGGCGGTGGAAGTATCGAGTTCGGCTACGGTCTGATTTTCGATTAATTTATACAGTCGGAAACGGAATGACGAGACAGCGACGGGCTTCAAAATGGAGGCCCAACAAAATGTGAAATGCAGTAAACCATCAGGTTAATTAAGATCATTGGTTTTGTACAAACAGTAATTTTGATACAACTACTGTTCTGGAATATATAGATGTGGCTGATTGGAATTCATACAAAGTTGGTACGTAATGTTTTTAGGATTTGAGGATAAGCCATAAAATGAGGATCAAGGCAATGAGGACGACGCCGATTATCAGTTTAGTTTGAAGACTCTGAAGCCACATCTTCCGTCTCAGCTGCCTTCCTTGCCTCTGAAAGCTATCCGCCTGAAATAAATTAAGAAGCGAAAGGGAGAATCAGTTTTACATATGTAAGATCAGTAAAGGGTTGCGTACGAACACTGGAAATGCACACACCTGGAACTGTAGATTTTCTGTTTTGTCAACAAGAAGCTCAATTTTCTCCCCACGGTCCAAGACCTGAACAAAAGATGGGACATCAGTGTTAAGCATGGATCCAGCAACTGAAACAACTGAAATAGACAGCGACCGTCGAACAACTAAGGATAATTTGACAAGTGCATTTGTAAGTTTAGACGTATCCCTCCCTCCGATTAAATAGAGTATCCGTTAGACTATAGCTTTAACCGAACTCATTCAAAAAAATTACATATCAGTAACGTCCGCGAAAAAAATCACAAGACATATCACATACAACACAGAAGGCCACGCACATATGTTGCACAATACTCACTGCATATACACATAGTGTTGATCTCTGAATTCATCAAAATAAAGAGGGATCAAGCACGGACTATATCTTTTTTCACATGAGTGTTGCTCACCTCACTAGCTATATACGTTATGTAGCAAAGTCACCTCAACTAATATTCACAATAATCTGAAAGATATTTTGTACACTTATAAGAAACAAAGCATATTTCAGCAATTCAGCTCACCCATTCTGTACAAATATCCTTGATGATTGTACTTCATTAATTTCTTCAACACAGTCAAGCAGTCAACATAAATGTTATACAATTTTGTTTTTGATACTTTAATTAAAAGCTAAGCTAGAACATCCCAGGGGATTTGTATACACTCAGTTTGTATCTAAGCCATCTAACAGGAGCTCCGGATCTCCGATTGATCCCCGACAAAACTAGCATAGACAATTTCATCATGTAATTTTCGTTTTCCAGATTGTGGAGTATAACTGTATTAGCAACTAAGTTGGGCAACCTAAACAGTAATCATCAGAATGACATGAGAAACATGAAGCATTACTAAACCAAAAGGTTTAACGAGGGTAGCTTTAGAATGATTTAGTATTTCTAAATACTTGAGCTGTCCGATGAAAAAAGATGATATGCTATGATGGTCAATCCAAGTGAATCTACACAACAACAATAATTATGAATATTCTTTCAGCAAAGATATATAAGTGTTGCGATAAGTAATAAAATCACGGGTCCCGGCCTAACCACATAACTGCATTTTCTCTTAGATAAGTTAATCAAAGCCATAGCTAAAACCCAAATGATAAGACATCAGAAAATTCATATCTATGAAAACATGCCTCTCAACTTCCAAATCATCATATACACCAGCAAATAACCTTTTCTAATTCATGTTATTTTTCCCATATATTTGTGTTACTTAATTCATTTTCTCAACTTTCAGTCTCGATTTGTCAGCCATCTAGACTAACTTAAGCCATAGATAAAACTCCTCGTCTCAAGGCTCCATACCAGGTACCGAAAAAATTCTGTTACCTATAAATATGTCGAGTAGTGAAGGAAAATATGAACTGAACTTTACGTTGATGTTAAACTTAGATTCATAGAAACCATATCACCGTCATAATATACAGTTATAGGTACAAATACACACTAGACGATGCCAAAGTAAAAAGGAAATGTCTTTGAAAAAAACTAATCAACAAGCCTTTATTATCAATATATATGGCCAATGAATACAAAGTATATATACCTTCTCAATATTGTCCATCATAATCCCCTTGACTTCTGTTATTTGAGCCTTCAACTTCGACAATTTACTCATCTCTTCTGGGTGGCTCATGCAGTACTGCATATGCTCTTTGAGTATTGGCCTGTTCAATCTCAATAGTTTAGATCTATATCACGACCCCATCAACAGATTTGAAGAAAGCAAATAATGCGAAGTAAAAATTTACGCACCCAAATTCTCTATCAAGATTGTAAGCAATGCTAAATCTGTCCTCTAAAAACAAGTCGTCCTCGTCATCATCATCATCAGCAAGTGGGTGTTCCTCTTCATTCTTAATACTAGCAGCATAACGTTGTTTAAAGTCATCTTTGACGCGCTCAAGGAAAACAAAAGGCACATTTCTTCCAACGGTTTCATCTGCAACCACAAGAAAAACTGCACAACCAGACTCACATAATTAACTCACTAAGCACAGCCAGAGCGAACAATATTTGACATAAGACAAGTAAGAAAACGGGGCAAGAAACATACCAAATCCACCATCTAAAAGGAAATTAAAAGTGTAGCCATCACACGAGTAAGTGCATTTGCTACTGTTGGAAGGCAACTTTTGTAAACACTGAACAGCTATAGTACTAAAATTTCCAGAGTATGTCGTGTGCTCCGCTAAAACCACAGATCCTTTCGCCACAAAGCTATATATCAATCCTTTCTCACTCATATTCTCAAACACACCAAATCCAACTGCATCAATTTCCAACACATACAAATAATTACACATCAATCAAATCAACCAACAACAAGAACAACAGATGCATGTTCAATCCATCAAGCTTAAAATCACAATCAGTTAATTACAACACAACTAACGAAATCACAATCGTTTCAGCAACTCACATATCGCAGATCGAAGTGGAACTCAACCGCGAAATCAAACAGCGAGCGCAATTAAGCGGTTGGTGTGTATCGAATTTTATCAAAGAGTCGATTTCTTACAGGAATCGGATGGTTGCTTCGTCCGCACGATTAACGTCTTGAGGTGTAGATTTCGATTTGTAGATTTATTGGATTTTTTAATGTTTAAATAATCAATGGAAAATGATGAAATTGTCTTTTGAGTTGACTTTGACGTTGACCGGTAGGTACCTAATGAAATAGATGACTTACCAAAACATTGAAAAAAATTTGGGACAAATATTTCTGCCTGAAGTTGGAAAGTACATTGTGTTCTTCCACTGATACATATTGTGTAACAACAGCTATGTGCACAAAGAGTAGGAGGAAATCAATAAACGGAACTTACTTATCGACAAGTGACCTTATTTGATCCGTAGCTGATAGTTTGAAGGCTTGAATCGGACATATTGGTCATCCAAAGTTGAGGGCAATTGTGTTCTCCTAAAATGTTATAAGCGTATGAAGGCCACCTTACTTTAATTCCGCATGAGCTATTAACACCCATGTTGATCATTTTTTGTGTTCTTTGGAGGACTATAAGACTTGAGAATGTGGAGAAGCTGTTGCCGACAAAAATGTCTGATTTCAAGCAGACTTCATAATCAATTGCTGATTGGATGAGGTATGGGTATCTTTGGTATATGTCAAATACGCCCAATCTATGTTTCTCAACAGGGTGCAATCCGTCCTTCCAGCCAGTAAAGATGGAGTTATCTTCGAGAAGAGTGTCTGCCACAGCAAGGTAGATTACCATGGGAGTTTGCAGACCTCTTATGTTACCTACTCGTTCCATAATTTCACTTTTACTGCTACAAATTTCACTGATGTTTTGTCTCTGCTCTAACTTCTTGCAGTGTATCATCCAGTCTTTCTCTATTCTCATATGAACCGCCATGTAAGGGACTGGACTTATCCCCGAGTTACTAGCATCAGCTTTTTTACCCTTTTCTCTGATCCTAGACACAACTTTGTCCACCTCCTTCGCTATATCATCTACCAAAACTAAGCTATCGAATATTTTGGCATAGTCCTTAACTGGCCAGTGGTCAGGCCACAAAAATGGATTTTTCCCTGTGATTTTAATGACCTCGTTTTTGTCAAATGGGTCAGTGGAATACTGTCTCAGTTGTTCCAAATCTCTCTCGACCGTCCACCTTCTTCCACTGCCTTTTGGAAGCTCCACTGAACTATTAGTATAATCCACGACATCTGAAAAACGACCCAGGCGGACAAAACCTCGGCACTGGTTATTAAAATGGTCAAACTGAAAGACTTTGTCAAAAGAAATGGGTTGGAGGAGATCAACTTCTTTGTAAAAAAGTGAAGCGCTTAAGCTAGGCATCAAAAGGGTTCTGTTCAGCAAATTCGCAGTAAGGCAAGCCCTTGCAAAGGCAATCTTCTGATTGTTTAATCCCCAAACAATCTGAGGAACTTCCAAGAACTTATCTTTTCTAATACCAAATTCCACATTCCCTGATAGAGAGCTGTCTCGACTGGTCGCAGCTAATGTACTCTTTGGTGGAAAAAATCCATAATAGTCATATACGGAGAAAGATGGGAGCAAAAAAGACGTCAAAACCAATGCAAAGCCGAACAAAGCTACACATTTGCACAGAGAGGAATTCAAATGGCAGCCATACAATCTTAATTGCTTCCAGATACCCAAATCCATTCGGACTACCAAACCAATACGGCAAGCAGTCAAAAGACCCACTTACCACCTTCCTTCATACACCTAACCAACTACCAAAAGCTCGAAAATGCGTCAGCAAATTGTTAGAAAATGCGTCACATTTCCTGAAAGAAAAAAAGTGCACAAATCATAATTTGCTCAGTTGTCAATCTAATTACTGCAAATTAAAGAGGAAAAAAAGAAGCATTATTCTAGATTTCGCAATAACACAACATTTCATAGTAATAACAATCATACAGATGCTCACGAAATTGCGAACAAAAACGGGATATTCGATTTCAATTCGACATCGTCAGTGGAGTGTCAATTTCAGCGAAATGGAAACCTAGATGAGCTAAAGACTTACGTGTTAAGCTGGTCCGCAGCGCATCGAGTACATCTGATGACGCAGGAAACTGTAGATCAATACTCAGGGCAACAGCACGGATTGCGACACCAACTCTCAATTCCCCAGGTTTTTTCTGCGATCGGTTTCAGAGTATATGTTATGATTTAAAATCTTGAAAGTAACCAGAATACAAAATATTTGCGACTTTTTAAGTTTAAGTTGTATGAGAGCAAAAAACGACGCTACATTTTGGGTGGAAAACAGTGTTTGAAACATTTTACAAACATTAAGGTAAAGATAGCTGCTGACCAAAAGAGTGATATGAAAACAAGTTTGCAAAATGCACAACTCCATTCAACATCATTTGGTCACACCAGGCTGTTTTTACATAATCTTAGTCGGAATCGTGTCTCCTCCTGTCCCTGTCTTTCTTGTGTTTCTTTCTATCATCACGAGAGTACTCAGAATCATGCTTCCTCTTTTCTTTTTCTTTCTTGTGTTTCTTTCTGTCATCTGAATCTCTAGAGTGTCGCTTGCGATCCTTCTCAATCTTCTCCTCTTCTCGTTTCTGTTTCTCAGGTTTGATTTCGTCAGCAGAACCTGCCTCTCGATTGATGGTGCTGGCAGGTGCAACAGGGTCCAATTTTGCAGGTAAAACTTCCTTTGTGTTTGATGGAAGTGTACTGGGATCTTCCCATGCACGAGGTGCTCTGCAGAAAATACATAATAATGATAGCTAGTGTTAACTGCGAGACACATAAAAATCCACAAATACAACCAAAATTAATAAACAAAGCTGTTTAAGATTTTGTAGTATTACCTGGCGAATCCAAGACCATGCACCTGCACAGCATCAGCATGACCTTCACCAAGATCTTCAGCAGTGGAGCCTTTTTTCACAAGCTCTTGAAACTCATGTTTGTCAAGCCGATTGCCATGAGAACGACTAGCACTTTTAGGAGCAAGGCCAAGTGCTTCTCTCATTGCTTGCTCCTCTTGTTCCTTGATCCTTCTTATCTCCTCTTTTGCAGCAGCCTCATCAATAGCAGATTTCTTGTCCTTATTGTACCAATGCAGATCCTTCCCTGTTAACCACCAACAAGGGATACAAGAGATTATATGCCAGATTTACTCATATAATCCATTTACAACATATCGACTGTACCAAATCTGCATCTACTTGAGGTTTGAGAACACCAAATAAGTGAAGAGGAATCACTTGTGCATAGGATGCATCACAATACTATAAAAATCAACAAGGAATTGATTTTACTTCGACAGAACAAAATGGGTACCGTTCGCAAGACTATTAAGCAAATGATCTTTGTCATCCTGTCATGTAATGGCACTAACTTTTGGGCTATGTTTTTCAACCTTGGAGGTACGATTAGGAACACTGAAGACTTTTTTAAATATTTATTCTAAAAACAAGACATAAAAGTGGTATACCCAACTTTACAGGGTAATAAGCACAAGCCTTTGAACCTTGTTATCCCAAACTCAACCAACAAGTTCTAACAATTACATACTACTTCAAACCAGATCTATTTAGTCGAACGATGAATGGGGAAATTATATAGTACTTAAACAATAGCACCTTTTAATTTATTTTTATAAAAGATACATGATAAGCAACAGAAGTATATGCAGATAAGCTCTTAAGCAACATAAACATGTGTACAAGACCTCCAACATATATTGTATAGTTGATAGACTTATGTCCCGTCCAGGTTGAAGGTCATAGAGTGGTAACTACTGGTTTTTGTAAGAAATTTGTATGTCAACAAACTGGTGTTGGGAATTTTAACAGAAAAACGTACTTTCCTCAGTATTGTTCCAATATCATTAATAGTATTGTACTAAAGTCTAAAAGACCCCTGCTCAAACTTGTATATGCCCAACAAAAATGTAAAATGAGATAAACCGAACATGAGTAAATGACGATCGGATATTTAAAAAGCCTAGTACAAACCCTCAAAACGAGGCTGCTGTACATGCCACAAGAAACTTGCAAAAAAAGTTACCTTTCTGCCATCTCCCAACTGGAGCCATGATACTATGGCCAAGATAGTTCTCCCGATGCTTATCGACTTTGACATCATCCCATTTGAATTCTGCACGCCAAAAAAACACATCATCTATTCGTAATTCAAAGGCAACATGTATTAGTTTCAAGACAATCTTAGAGTCAATATGAAACCCTAAATCAAACAAAAAATAATAATAATACAACAAAATTGACAGAGGAACTCACGATCTCGTCCACCACGGACGCCTCCTCTCGTCGGATGATACATGATCAGATTCCGCCTCTTTGACCGCCCTCTTCTCTCTCGGCGGATCGCGTGTCGAATTTCGATGAAGAAATCGCGACTACCCTCGCCTCCGTATCCGTATGTCCTATGATATCTCAATCACGTGCAAACCACGTGACATTGCAATCATCGGTATTTCTTAATTCCAAATTAAGTACAAGTAGAAGTAAATAGTGTGAAGATCAAAATACACATTATATTATATATTTTTGTGATACGAAAAAACTTGATATCATGCGTTTATTTAATTAATTCGACGGTTAAAATTTGATTGATTCTTAATAAAATTGAACGATTAAATCTGTAAAAAATACATGCGGTTGAATTTAATTAGTCAACCACCATCTCCTGGAGAAAAGGATTCATAAATGTGCAAGAGGTAGAACATAACAAATGAAGTTGTAGAGTTAGTAGATCTTAGTTTCAGGTTATCTTGTTATTTGGTTATGTTCTGAAACTGTACCAGGTCGGACCAAACGCCTGCGGTAACACATAACTAAATACTGTAATTCTATGACAGATCCATGTATTGTTTTTCAAATCAACTAAAATAACTTTATGCAAGTGTTTGTGACTATTAAGTATAATTGATGTGCATTATAACCTGCTATTCTAAATTTAAAACGACGGCACAGAAAACTACACTCTAGCACAAGTGCACAAAATCAACTAAATACATACTTCACCCATACATATTCACTGGTTAATGCCGAAGTTGTGATACCCAAACGAAGTATCCTCACCGCCTATATCATTCTTATGCTGCTTGTCTGTTGTGGTTATGTCGTGAATACTTGACCGTTTCCTCTCTTTTTTCACTGAATTTTGACGCAGAAAATATTTCTGAGCATGACTGGCTACTTGTGTTGGCGTTCTTGTAACCACTACTTGTCGTGAGATGCTCCTCCAATCACCCTTGCCATACTTTTCAAGACCGAATAGGAATAACCTGCCAAAAAATAAAATTTTATTCAGGCTTTGCCAAATCAAACTACATGCCACTCAAATTACTTCATTTTCAAATTAGATAGGAATAAGCGAGTCAAAGAATTGAACCAGATTCACATAGATCATGATGAATTTAGAATTTAGTATTAATGCGCAATAAGTGTTAGGTAATTCAAATCTACAACAGAGGGATCTAAGCTTAATGATCGAGTTTTGAGACTACTCAATAAATATAACGAACAACTATACCCAGAGGGCTATCAGGGAATTTATTGAACAAATGCATACAAGACTAGACGCTCTATATCACCCAGTGATCAATACAACCTTAACCGAATTTCAACCACACTTTACATTACAAAATTGTCACCAATTTATAACGTAAAAGTCACCTACTCATACAGATTCGCATTAAAAACAGGCAACAAATCTCCAATTAACAGAAATGTTCCTGATTACTATTTATACTCGCAAACTTCATCTGAAAGTTAACCAATCTAACATAGAAAAAAATCCATCAAATACAACTACCGGTCGTTGCAAAATCCACCATTTCTGATACAATCTTATTCTCTACATCCACTTAACAAAAATGAAATCAATCCTATTAACCTAATTTTCACCTGTTTAAAAATTCAACAAAAATTTCATCAAACAAGCTATACCTATGCTCTTCTTCGGTCCAAGGCGTCCCTTTCTTCCTTTCAGTGTCACTCTTTCCACTTCTCCTCCCAAACGAAATCCTCTTAGAGTCAGAATCCCAACTACCACCATAATCTTCATCATCCACACCAACAGTACTTTCATCCACATAGCTAGGCAACTCGATCCTCCCAGCCTCGATCTGACAAACATCGTGTAACAACTCATCATAGTGCTCCTTCACCTGCTCAGCAGACTTAAACTGAAGTCCGTTAGCTATTTTCCCCCACCGGTCATTTTCAGTCTCCGGATACTTCACCAGCAGTTGCTCGAACAGCTTGTCCTCCGACCGCGTCCACGGCGTTGATGAATTCGTTGATGGAAACATCGAAATCAGATTCGTAGGGTTTTGGTGAATTTCGGTGATTTGAAGTTTGTTGTGGAAATGAAAGATTGAGTTTTTGAAATTAAATTTCTGGTTGTAGAAAATGAGAGAGGGAGAGAAGGCGTGATGGTTTTGGAGACCTTTAGTGAATTGAATTTGACGCGTTCATTTTATTTTATTCCTTTTTTTCGTTTTTCATTTTTTTGATTCTTTATTTAAATACGATGAGTAGTTGACATAAATGATTCTATAAATAAATTGGAATAATGAACTGTGGTTTTTATTGGGAATATTATAAATGGTGAACTGGTATGATTATTAATTGGATTTTTTCCATATTTCAATAAAAGTATTTATTAGTACGATATTTGCTTTATATCAAAAATATAAATACAAAGGAAATTTAATAGTATCATAGTGTCACCACTACTTTTCAATTGAGTTTTTTCTAAATTTGGATTTCGCTATTTTTTGTGCTCAATCTTTTATTAAAGTAGTTGTGTGGAGTTGTCTATTTAATTAAAATTATGTATTTGATTCTATAACTTCAAAGTAATAAATATCAGGTAGGAAGATATGGTAACATGTTCCCAATAACAGCAAATTATTTATATGTATTTTAAATATGGCAGAGGACTACATTTATGAAGAAAAATGGCAGATAATAGTAAGAATAATTTACAAAACTCATTGAAAAGGTTCACACAATTTACTATTTTGGTTATGTGTGAAAAGTTGTTGAACAATAACTCAAGTGAACACAATAAAAATCTTTTAAAAATAAATTTAATAAATATATAAAAGATTTAAATGAAAAAACACAAGATGGATGACGGCTGAGTGTTAAATAATGAGATAGATGAAAATGTGCGTGTCATTTAAAACAGAGGCTGTCCCATGACGGTGACACGCAGCGTTACGTTACAAGCCGTAGTTCAGTGCTGTGGTCCATTTTGGATAAGATTGAAGAAAAAAGCGATTAAAGCGGTGTTTGGCTGTTTTGTTTTGTTAGGCGTTGTTTTGCAAAACATGAATTCAACTCTCAAACAACATTAAATGAAAACAAACACAGACCAAGAAGCCCATTAGGAAGAAAATGAGCTCGGCCCAGTTAGTAGAGTACGGCCCACTGTCCGAAATACGAGACCTTTGCATGCAGTCATTGACTGAAACTAATTCTTTCATCTCCCACAAGTTAACTATTAACTTCCCTCATCCCACACTTCAAATTTCAAGCAGACAGACCTTCACAGCATTGGCTTTATTCTATGTTTTTGATGCATTTCACTCTTTAGTACCCTTTTCCTTTATCCTTTTTCTTTACCTCTTTTCGCCTTTTCGATCGATCGAAAACTTGCATTTGAATCCATCTTCCTAGTATCTATTTCAAACTATCACCCTCCTTAAACTAACCCATCATCTTCATACATGATCGATTTCCTGCATAAGACATTATGGTACTTAGGAGCTTGTAAACTTTTGCACCATTCTCCATTTCCAAATTCTCC